>PYWC01000080.1:84029-132881 GCA_003182015.1 Tuber magnatum | reverse complement strand
CCTCCAACGAGCCTCCCCCACCACCTCCCCCTTCACACTATCGTTAAGGCTATTCAACATGGCCATTTTGAGACAGAATGAAGGTGTAGGATTAAGGGGAGTCTGTTGTTGCAGGAAAGGTGCGATCAAACTTGTAATACCGCCGGGATTTTTCTCGAATTTTTTGTAGGGCCTAGAGAAGGAAGAGGTTAGGGCGAGGGGTTGCAGGTAATTTCAAACAAAAAAGAGACTGGCTAACTTGTTGACTGTTTTCCTATTATGTGTTTCTTACCAAAATTGGCAATTGAACTTCTGATGATTCCCGTGCCCTTATTAAGCCCATAGGCCCCAATTAGACGGATGAGGGGGGAATGTAAGCCTGCGTCTGAAGATGCAGTGTGATATCGTGCTGTATCCGTAGCGTCCTGCAGTGGCAGCTTGGCGCTCGGCCACTTTCCATTCGGTATCGTGATTGCGTCCCCACTAAACTACATTCAATAGCGAGGTTCAGTTCCAGGAGGAATAGATCTCAACTTTATACAGGAAAGTCTGTCAAACACAAGAATCAAGGGCGGTCATTGTTTTTGCATAAAGCAAAGGTACAAACCTGAGAAATCCTGAGATTCTGCGCGGTTCCGTGCGTCGGTTCCAGTTAATTCCAAGCTTAGTTAGTCTGCCTTTATTCCCCATCATGCCACAAGGTTCACCCTATGTGGCTGGGAGAGCACCCCCCTTCACGGCCGGTTACTCGTGTCGTACTGGTGTCCTTCCGCGAGCCTTCCATCTGTAAAGATAGTTCATCCCGCGCTATATATCTGAAGTAAAGTACCGGGAAAAAGGTTTCGTGAAGCGGAGTTGCTTCTGCGGTAGCCTAAGAGAGGGGGGTATTGCGCAATTAGAGTTTGCGTAGTAGAGAAGCCCGCTCCATGGGCAGAGGAATTCCCTTCCTCAAAGACTTTTACTGGGTGGCTGTATGATACGATAGCAATTGGAAGACGAGGGTAACTTAGCGGGCGGGTTACGCAGATCGTCAAATCCACTCTTGCACGGGGTTAGCGTGGGATGGGTATGATAACTTATTCTACTGGGGCGAGCATCATATTCCGGCCCTAGCAGCCTGAGAAGTAGCTTACTGTATCACAGAATAAACAGCTTACCCACAATGAGCAGAGGAAACTTCTCGGAAGGTCGCAGCCGGACAAGGGAAATTGGTCTGTTTTGTTTGTCGTTGTGGAGATGTCTCCGAAGTTAATGCTTTCTTTCTACATAATCTTCGAGTAAAGTGACCAAACGGAAATTTCGAGCCCGAAAGCGATGGCGGTATGGTTACTGATTTGAATTAGCTATTTCTCCAATATCGGTTTCTCTGGGGCATATCATTACCTGCAAAAACGTGCAAGCAGCAAGCAAGCACATGAAGATTTAAAGGGGGATCGATACTTCGAATTAGTGACAAGATGAAGTAAAAGCGCTGGAAAAACAGGCTCCGCACTATTCGAACACGGCTATAGGTGGCAGGTTATCAATGCCTCACTAAGACTAACGGTGGGATAGGATTGCCGTGGGTTGCCAGAACACGGACTCCAACAAAGAAGCTCGGAGGATAACCCAGTGTGTAGTCTATCTGGGTTCAGCCCTTCGATCAAAAAACCGGAATATGTTTCGCAGGTTCAGATGCAGAAGGATAGCTTAGATCTATTCTATCACAAGTTGGAGGTCCGCCCATCAATTCTTTCATATCATCCCACGACCCAAACCGTAACAGCCTCCTTTAACACCTACACTTCCGCCCTCCACGATACAGCTACCCACACGCTCCCGCCCCGCACCTGTTCGCTTGAAAATTGACGCCTATGGCAGTGCAAGGCACACAACCTACCAGGTCACCCTCACAGGATTCCGACTTAACACAGGGCTGCCCCAAGGCACTAGGAGTTCCTTGAGAGCCCCAAGCAAGCTAGGCATGTGGAGGACCACACCCAATATGTGTTGCAGTCACCTCAGAAAATCGGCTTGATTATTGGCATAACTGAGTGAGCCGGGGACCAAAAGTGACCCAAAATCCGTGGGGGGCAACGGGAGAAAAAAATAAATAAATAAGGGTTGAGGTTTTCTTTGTTATTCTTCACCCCCATTCTCCGGTTCGTGTGCTTGGTATTTTTTCCTACAATAGATTCTTTGCCATGATCTCCGGTATTCAACCCACCCTTCCTCAATATTGCCGCAAGGACATGCTCTCTGATGTCCATTGGTATAATTCCCCCCAACCCACTCTGCCCTGTGTGAGGCCGGACTCTACCACACCAGGGTAGGGTGAGTATTGGCCTTCCAGGCTCACAGCTAGGGTTTTAATCCCTGGGATACGGTATTGCTCGTGCAGTAGAGATCATACTGTATCTCGCGGGATCTAAAGGTTGGTATTGGTTATCTCTCGTATGCCCTGGGTGTGGTGCATTATGAGTACTCCCTTGGCGTGGAAATGACCGAGTCGTGAATCTGGGGTATGATATGATACTATAGAAATTACTGTGTTGCGAGCTACGTACGGTATCAATACGCAAGGTTATCTGGAGTTCTACCCCTCCTTTTTTCCGATTCCCTGAAGTTTCATCTAACATCCACAATACCCAAGAAGCAGCCTCTTTAGGCGAACATATATATGATACCGCTTTTCCACTTTGTGAGGCAATATTGGCCAGCAGTCGACACCCCTACTTCTGGGATTTAGGGTTAGAGTTATAGAGAACACCAACAAATTCAACGTTATTAACACCATATTACTAATTGATCCGAAGCCCCAAATTCCCACTTGGCTGTCTCGATTGGAGTCCTAGCAATGACACTAGGATGTCCGCACAGGCTAGGTGGAGGAAATGGGATAGTATGATAACTTCAAAAAAAAAAAGTTCCAGAGACGGGTCGATGGCAAGAGTGGGTCAACTCGCTGTTATTCTACCATAGCGATCTAGGAGTGAGAAAGGATTACCCCGGGTAATATAACAATCCCCTGGAATCTACCACCACCCGGAACTAAAAAATCCCCCCGGTAACCTCAGTTCTCTGACAATCGAGCACCTGTGCCGCGAGGTTACTGGAGAAGTGAAACCGTGACCTACCTTTCCTCTAAATTTCTTGGGAAATGGGAGCAATCTATTGGCAAAACTGTGGGTGCCCTACTCAAATAGATCATGGAGGGAGCGGCAGACATCCCCGGAAAGATTACCGGAGCTTTCCAAAAAGTAAGTGTATAGATTTACGGTCGAGATGTTCTACCAGTATTCCCTGATCCCATGAGGACGCTACAGAATTCCCTTCCACCATTATGATGAGCATCTATATGCATTGGCGCGTTAGACAAGTCCCTTCCAGCCACTGGACGGGAGCTTCTGTAGTCCTTACGGCACATCCCTAGGGGACGCATTTCCGGGATAGGGGCTAGGTGGACCGTCCAGCTCTCTTATGGGCTGTCGGCATACCGTAGATTAAACGGCGGTTGCAAAACTACTTCTCCAAAGGAAGTATGCACATCCCAATACTACAGAGACCCTGTGTCACATCACCCTTGTGTGCGGCAGTAATGGGACTTGAAGAGGTTGTGGGAACACTGTTTAGACACAAAAGCGTCTACACCGACGCCTCTGAGCAGCGTGGATACATGCGTGATGCTCTCCTTACTGGCCCCCAACAAGGGGCATGAGGAAATTCGGAAGCCACCACGCTCACGCATAGGTGATGAACAAACCTCCCGCCCATTCCCAGCAGTCCCCGAAACAGCCCCCATCTCAACCGAGTGACCGCCAATGAGCCAGATACATATATTTACGATAAGAACCAGAAACTCAACCAAAACATACCTATCGGGGAAAACTGCCACACCACTCTTTCATCACCAAGGAGGTTCCTCCATCATCTTTTATTTGGTCTATTACCTACTTAACTAAGAGTTGTCCCGCCCTCCCGCTCTTACTCTCGGGAACCAGGACGCTCACAAAGACCTAGAAACCCACGATGACCTCCACCGCCCCATGAGGTGGCATCCCGGTTACCTTTAGCTATCCTCTAGATATCTCATCTGCGGTCGACCACCGACCAGCTCGACTCTCGCCTGCGTATTCCAGGGCTCTCATGCCTGAGTCGTAAAGTTTCCCCAAAGAGACTCTTCTCCAGATGTCGGACTCAATGGAATGTGTACGTATGCCGGAGGGCAGGGAAACCTTTGGTAGGATGTCGTATCGCATGTATCGCCACCCCATGTACGATCTCTATCTTCCCACCCACCCTCTCTCTCTTTCTTTCCGTTTTTCTTCTCTCTCTACGCTCTCCCCTAGCCCAGGAGGCAGGTCCACTCCCCCCCCGCGGCCTCCTCTAATGCCACGACTTCTTCATGCAATGCACAGACGGCAGGTTCGAGCAGGAAATAATCCTAAGACCAGAGCGGGGAGGTTTTTACGGGATCACCAAGAGTACGCGATTCATTAATTGTTGTTTCTCTATGCCTTTAGGAATAGAGTACCAATGTAAGTTAGGTTCTATTTGCTCTACACCGGCTATCACTGGGTATCTGGTTCTCGGCCCGGTTTGTTTTGCCCTTTACCCATACTATCCAGAATATGATATCGTGCCTTCAGCCCTGTCTTCCCCCCACCCTCCCCCTTCACGACGGTCGTGGATATATCTGGGAGGATTGTAGGTCTTTCTCCTGCTTCCTTGGTGACCCTACTGACCTCCTGTCATTACCAGAGTTCCTGTTTTTAGACTTCATTCGCTCTTCATGGTTTGCAGAGTTTCGCCCGTTTCTTTCGGGGTGTCGGCTGTACTAGGTAGGCATGCATATATGCTCGTCTATTTCACCCCCACCCTACCACCTCCACCAATAGTCATTATTTCTCAGGTCTGGATGTGCTTGATCCGCTGCGCCCCCATCCCCACTGCTTTTCCCTTTAGTCGTCTCTTTACACCCGGCTTGAGATTCCAAGTTTTATGTATGATATTATAGTAGGAGCAAAGGATGCGACGTTTCTCGCGCCAGTACCAGTACCAAAGGCAATAACGACCCCCCACTCCCGACTAACGAGAGTAACAAAGCACGAATTCACCATTAGGTAGTAAGTCAATCATCAGGCTACTGCTTTGCACTTCAGCACCACATCGCCCCCATTCATTCCCCCCCCCACTTTTATTTCCTAACCATCATCCATATCCACGTCCTAGCCAGACGAATGTGAAGGTCATTACCAACTACCTACCAATATTTACTTCAACTGCATCAGGAAATAATCCGAGCGATAGCCAACACTAGGACTTGACCATTCATCCAGTCACGGCCACCGCTACTTGACACGACCAAAGCGCTATGACTCCGGCCACACAAAAACCACAATAGCATATAGTGCACGGCCTCCCTTCCCACTCCTTCCTCCCATTTCATAATCTCATTTCCCCGGCTCCGGATACCCTATAACTCATCATACCCAAATCCTTACTCCCGAGACGTGACGTAGTCCGGTAGACTGATTGCACGGGCACGAAGAATATCATTTCTTCCATCAGCTAGCCAGCCAGCTTGCCAACTCGACCCCGCCTAATAACACTTGCCTCCGGGTAGGGCCAAGGATTAGGCTATCGTAGCTACAGGTATGGGAACTAACCCAATTCACTTTAAAAGAAAAAGAAAAAGAAAAAAAGGTAAGATACAAGTTTAACTCGCTACAGCTACCGCACACTCATAGAGACGGGACGGTATCATGAGTTACCGTACTCCCGACTTCTACGATACACGCATAATTTCATGTCTTACTTCAGGAAAATAGGGCATCGTACTTGTATTTTCCAGCTATACTAGCAATATCTATTTACACCAAAAATGGGCCTGCGTGATATGGAGGGTTGTCTAACTCAGAATAAAACAAGAAAAAGAGACCGTTTTTCCATGGCAAATGAAAGAATTGATGAGAGGGGGAGAGGGGGAATAGTCGTGAATAGTGGAGTCCCATCAGGGTTTCCTTAGGAGTCCGAGGTTTGCGATTCCCCAGAACTTGGTAATTGGCATTAGTATTGGAGAGGGGATACTTGTTCGGTACCAAGCAGGCCAACCTGATCCTATCTAGCCTTCCACTTCTCGTCTACCAACGTGAGGTAAATTGTGCCTCGATTTCCACCCACCGCTTCAACGATTGACCCGAAAGCTTCACCCTGTGTGGGTTGGGTTACTTTTCGCATATCTGTTACCCTAGGGTTCGGGAGTGCAGCGTGGGGCCAGCCAATTTCTACAAGATCATCGCCAACTACCATCCCATAAAAATGTGTAACAATAGTGGTAATCAAAAAAGCCTCTCACCAGTAATCATTATGGGCTTCTGACACCCGGCATCGAAAACTACCCTCCTCGATTCCTTCAGCATAGCATCCACCAGAAACTTTCCCGCATCCTTCGCTAGTTGATCCGGATCAAACCACTGATGAACATTCACCGCCATGTAATCACTCGCCTTGCAAATCTCGGGAAAATCCCTAACCACCACCCAACTGTCCACGATAACGGTGGGATCTCCGGGTGCTTCTTTTCCATCAAGTCATCCCCGACTCGGGTCGCATAGGCGGCCAATTCGCCGACGCGCTTGTTCCTCGCTGTCTTGCTCCCCTCCAGAACGCCAAGGATCACCTCGTTGCCGACGGAGATGGAGTCCACCATAGCAAAGTTGTCGCCGAGGGCAGACCGGAGCTCTTTGAGCTCCTCGACATTATTCACCCTTTACGCCCAACATGAGCTTCATGTCGGGCTTTAGCTCTTTCACAGCTTGGATGCACTTCTGGATCTGCCGGCAGCTCGTGCCGTAGGACCGCACCACACTAAACTCCTTCACTCGCTCCAGGTCTTTCTTTAGCTCTGGTACGGTCTTGCACCCATCACCGATGACCCCCTTGTCTCGGTATGGGGTTACCACTATGCCTAGGGATTTCTTGTCCTTGTTCGGAGGTTCCACGGGTTCAGCTCTGAGCCAGTCTGAAGGGGGGGTTGTTAGCAAGGGGCTAGGCAATTGCTTGGTAGGGGGGTGGAGAGGCATATTGAGCGGGTTGCTGGGCAGCTGTTTGAGGACCGTTGTTCCTGCAGCTGCTGGCCGCGGTGGAGGTAGCTGGCAGGGATGTGGTTTCGGGGGTATGCTTGTGACTAGAGGGGGTGGAGGGAGTGTGGTATATGATTCCGAAGATAAGGCGCTGGACGGGGGCACTGGGGGGGAGGTCGAGGACCTGTTGGTGCTAGAGGTTGAGGAACCGGTGTTGGTTCTGGTGGCTTATTCTCCTGCGGGCTCCACCCAGTAGGTCTCCATGCTGTGCCTGCCGGATTCACCATAGCAGGATTCCCAGGACCAACCAGGTTTCCATCCTTCCCGACAGGTGTCATAACAGCCTTTACAACAGTACTAGCTCCCCCCACCCCACTCCTACCTAGACTACCACTCTGCAGAGGTGGAGTCGGTGTTGGCTGGGAAGTGTTACCACCCCCGCCCTGAGTTTCGGGCAGCAGCGGATTCGGCGCTCAATTAGGCGGCAGTGGCAGTGGCCGATATGCAGTTTCCCGCTTCCCAGGTGACCCTGATTGTTCCCCCACTGGAATCATTTGAAATCCATCACCGATACTCACGGACGTAGGTGGTGGAGATTGCAGTTCCGCAAGCGGAACACCCACTACCCCCTTCACACTCCTTGCTCCCTCCCTTCCATCCTTTCTCACTTCCTTCGAGGGGATTTGGGGGGGGTAAACTAAGAAGCAAGATATTGTTGATAATATGGCTTGCCTACACCATTGCCAGGAGAAAAAATAAAGAAAAAAAATAAAGAAGTGGGGAACTTTGTGAGGTGATATATATCCGTATGCAAGCCGTTACTTCCACCCGAACGGTGTGATGTCTGCGAGTTAACCCGTGGGTCATTACGTGGGCCGGTGAGCGACCGGTAGGGAGGTGGGGGAGAAGGAGGCTTTATTTGGCCGTTACAGACTACACTATTGCGGGTATACCATACCTATCACGACTTCCTTCTCCCCGCGGGGTTTAATCACCGGATTGTGCTCGCTCGCGAGGTTGGTTGTGCTGTTTGTGTCATGCAGTCCCGGTATGATACTTGTAGTGCAAGGGACAGGCATAATAATGCGGTAAAAATCCCGGTACAGCTCAGCCAGACTGCCTTCTCAGAGAAAATGTGTTGAGGTGGTGAGGTACCCTTTAAACCTGCGCTCGTTATGAAACAGTTCCCCAACTTCAAAGGTTAAGCACTCTTGGCTATCACTCCTATAAACAAGAAAAAATACACAGTGTCGTGACATACGAGAGCAGTCTCTATAATATTATATTATCAATAAAGCACTGCAAAAGAGCATCAATCTTTTAAATAAGTGTCTAGGTCCTAAAAGTTGATAAATCGGAGACAGCATTAAAATGGACACCAGTTGAGAGATTCAGGCACCACACTCAACTAGCACATACAAGTTTGATTTGATTTGATGGCAAACTCGCTAGAGGACCGATCATCTATATCATTAACAAGGATTTTCCTTTATCAATTGAATAGTATGAGAAGAAATGCTGCACCGGTATTCTCCAAATGTCTTCCCCTCAAGTGTACCAACTCTGTTGAAACATTACTTATGCACCGTACCGCTTTTTTACGCCTGAACCTTGTACTGTACAGACTAATATTTTAGTGAAACCAACAAATGTCTTGGCAACCACGGGAAGTACGAGTACAGTAACTGCTCATTGCCCGAGGGGGCTCTTAGCTTTGTGAGGGGAAAATAGCTTCTATATTATACACTAATTACCCGTAGCAATGAGTACGGTGGACCATAATCGATAAACCCCGAAATCCTTACGACACCCAAGAGGCCCTAGGGCAACCACGTTATTGTGCGTAAGTGAGCACCGGTAATGGAGCAGCCGAGCAAGAGAGGATTAATCCCTACCCCTGGCTTTAAAGACGACATCGCCTAATACGGCGGAAACCCTATGGCAGCACCCCGCACCGAAACAACCTACTCCAAGTGTCCACCGCACCAAACCTCGAAGGTCTCGAGAACACACACTCGCACCAAGCTAGCCTCGTTGGTCAGCTGAAAGCGGGCCAATCAAAATCCAGCACTGTATCATAACGCTCGACTTAATTCCAAACATCGAGTGATGACATATGAATTCCAGATCCAGCCAGTGTGCGGCTACAGTGCACAAACAGTCCGCTTAGCCACGAGAACAGTGCAAGGGTTAGGCATTCAGTCATGGTGCATCGACATGAATGTCAACTCAGTTCCAATGGCATCACCAATAAATCTGCTTTATAATATACCGGTACCAGTATGGTGGCGGCACCCCAGAGCCTACCCGTCCAATCCAGGACGCTAGCCCTAGCATGGCAGTCGACCATACCTAATTAGGAAGTATCTTAACTTGTCTAATTATTCAGCAAAAACTATTTCCCCATACGAGTCTCGCCGTCCGCCTTCCCATACAAACTTTGAAGGCCCCTACAGCACCAACCAGGAGACTAAAAAGAAACTGCTCTGTAAATATTCTCTAACAATCAATTAGAAAAGCTCCGCAGAAGAAACTTTTAACATTCTATTTGTAGGTGTTGTGTTAAAATACCCCTCGTTGTTAGGTGGCATGGGGGTAGGTTCTGAGGTGCAGGCACCACACCCATTCTACTAACCTCGGGTTGTGTCAGTGTACCAAAGCTCTGTCCAATCAAGCATCAGCTATCCCTGTCGCTGTACTGTACGGTACCGTACCGTGGCTAAATTCCTGACCCCTGTAACACTCGAACAGCCGGGATATGCAGGTCGCGTCATACCAAGATAAGAGATAACACAAGCAAAACATCCGAGACGCAAGCCTGCAACGGAGTTCCCCAGCTTTTCCCTGCATCGGCCACTACTCGAGGGTCATTTCAATCGGGGGCTTCGGTATCACGAGAGTGATAAGGGCAATAGTTTTGAAAATAGTCGTGAATCTTTTCATTATCACCAACAAAAAAAGCAATACATGATTTAAGTTACAAAATGTAGACTTTTTTTGTGACTTTATTCACATTTCCCAAGGAAAAGCGTAGTAAAGCATCTGAAAGCGACACAACAAAGGGGCGACGAGGACATAAAGACGTTAAAAAGAAGAAATAACGCAAGAACTCGCCTTGAAAGAGATGTAAAATCCGCAACGCTGCCCATGTAGTCGACATATCGAACCCGCTCTAGGTGAACACTTGTAATTTCAAGAGCATGCAGAGTAACCACCAACTTCGGAAATTTTTCCAGCTAAAAAAAAAAAGGACTAAAACCCAAGAGTATGCAGAACTGAAAGAGCAAGACGTAACCGAAATAAGAAAAAACATTATAGTAGATCCAATCTATGCCTTCGGCTCAACCTCAGCACGAATGCCGAAATTATCCCGAAGTTGCATGCCGACGCGATTCGGGAGTCCTGATGCCCCAGTACCTGGGTAGCAGCTTTTGAAGGTTCATCGAGCGGCGCTTCTCCTTCTCCTAGTGTTAAGAAAACGATTGAGTTAGTACATGTCATGTCCATCTCCATCCCTTCAGGAGTGGTAAGGCTTACCTTTGACTCGGGAGACTTGGGAGGTGATTGAGACTCGATGGAACGCTTTCCGAGAGAAATGTCACTGTCAGTCTTTAGGCTGGCACTGGATGAGCCAGACAACGACTTCTTGTCCTCGGCCTCGGGTATGTCGTCGACTTGTGTTGCTCTATCCTCAAGCTTCGGGCTCTCAGTTTGGGCTGAGCTGTCGCTGTAGACTGGGGAAGGAGGGGAAACGGTAACTTCCGTTTGTGCTTGAACTTTGGGAACAATAGCTTCCTTCTGGGCTTCGGTCTGGGCAGTATCATTGGTCGCATCAGCGTCACTGAGGGTTGAGACGAAAGAGGGTGGGAGGCGCCTAAGCTCATCGAGCTTTGCATGAGGGTCCTGTTAAAGGAGTGTTAGCAGATATGCCAAGTCTTATAATAAAAGCGGAGATCAACCCATACCCAGTCCTCTTGAGAGGGAATTCCATGAGCACTTGGGAATTGGGATTGCTCCTCAGCGGTCCATTGCGCGGTTCTTCTTTTGACGGGATTCGGTGTCACGGGTAAAGATGGTCTCTCCTGATTAACGAGGGGGATGAAGTATCCCGGAATGCGGGGACTGGCCTCGAGAGACTGGATTACGTGACTCCCACGACGCTTCAAATCCGAGACGTAGTCTTGGATCCCTGGGATCGCATCCCACTCATTTTCCTGAACAAATGTCCTCCACGCCGTAGCCTCCTCCCTGGTGATTGGGGGCTCCTGCTCCTCTTGTACCTCTTGTACCTCTTGTACCTCTTCCTCCTCCTCTTCCTCTTCCTCATCTTCCTCCTCCTCCTCCTCCTCCTCCTCCTCCTCGTCGTCGTCTTCCGGCTCTTCAATATGTTCATCGGCCGGCGTGGGGGGGCAGGCGATGGAGTCTTGAATGCCGGTGCAGGATTATCCCATTCATTGGAGTAGAACTGGCGGGGGAAACGGTTAGCTTCCGGGGCGCTATCGGTTGGTGGAGCCGAGCTAAAAGAATAGTTAGAACATCATCCAAATCAAACCAAAAACAGAAAACTTACCGAGTAGGATCCCAGTTGTAATATGGTGTAGGGAACGGTATCGCTGGGGGTTCCTGCTGCTCCTGTTGGCGCGGGAAAGGAGGTGGTGGGGGAGCAGAGAGCCCAGTCTTAACATCAGAAACCTGGTACGTGTCTGGGCCAGTTTGGAAGAATTGGGCTTGGTCAACAGGTCCTTGGGGAGTATCAACGACATCAGGGAATACCCCGTGGAATGGCAGCTTCTCGGGTTCCGGAGCAAGTTTGTCAGTGTTTTCACCTTCAGGGGCCTTCTCGGATGCTCGTGATTGGTGCTGAGTGCCAGATGGTCCGGCTCCGCGCTGCTGCTGAGATCCCGATTGACTAGCCTGGTTTCCAATGGGGCCCGAATAGGCCTGCTTAAAACCAGATCCAGATCCACCAGTAGACTCTCGGTAGCTAGAACCACCAGTAGTGGAGTCGTTCGAGCCTCCCTGCTGGCCTCTGAAATGCTTGTCCCAAGTCGCCCACCAATAACCCAAAAGCTGGTGATACGGCGTACCGTTTGAGTTGGTCGAACCGGATTCCTTGATAGAGGACCTCCCGACATTCCACGGCTTCTCGGCCCCGATGAAATGTGCCAAAGAGATATTCGCTCCGTAGTGAGTGAAGGCGGGTGTGTATCTAGAGACTGTATTTAACAAAAATTCATCCACCCGGGTATACAGTGACTCACTGGTAATGGCCGGAAGGTGTGCAATTGTATATGAAAGAGATGCGATGCCAGTTCTTGAAATAGGAGTTCAAGAGACCCTGGTCGGCACCTGTCCATTTCATTAGCGTTAGCAGCAAATGAAGGGCGGTAACGTAATGACGTACCATCAAAAGAAACACCACGCCCAGCAAGCTGAAGGAGAGAGTAGTAAGTTCCCATATGGGGACGAAGCAACATCACTCCCTAAACGAACATTAGCCCCCCACCAATCAATACCAACCCGACAAGAGATAACCCTACCGAGTTGAAGCAATCGGGCCAACCAATATCAGGAGCCGCCTGGAGAAGGAAAATGTATAATTAGCACCGCCTTGCACGGAAGCCTCTTCACGGGTAACCGGGACATACAGCAAAGTCGGCCTCAAGGTCGAACAGTTCATCCGGAGGACGGATTGAGACAACATCAGCATCAATAAAGACAATCTTTCGGAATTGAGTTTGTTTCCACAAATTGATCTTGGTGAAGGTAGCATTGAGGTCCAAACGGTTCATCAACGCAAGATTGGTGGTAGCCTCATTACGGATAGGTTCCACAGGAATGACGAAGTCATAAAGACGCTGGGGTTGAAAAGATTTTGTGAGTTTTTAGACAAACACTAACTACTTTTACTATAATATTATAGAAAAGCATTGAGCAAACCTTCAGCTCCTCGATCGTTCCCTCCGAACAGGTCTCCAAGGTCACCATAACCGCGAGCTTCCTCGATGTGCCCCCATCGCGGAGAGAGTAGGCCAGCACTTGGGCGCCTGAGACATTTGTGAGTAATAAAAAAAAAAATCGATTTTATCCATCTCGAGGTGGGAAGGAAAAGGACTAACCTGGGAGGTAGCTGTCACTCAACAGTAGCTGTAATGAAACAGAGTTTAGTTAGCCACATGTAACGGACCACAAGGAAAAACTTGGTGGATCAATGGGCCGATATCGAGAAAAAAAACCGGGTATGACGACAGCCAGCCTTTAAGGGAATTGGGAATGAATAGTAGTAAAACTCACAGTGCAATAGACGTCCGTCATCTTGAAAGCGCGTCCTGATTGTTGGAAAGAATAATTCCTCTCAACGGCGGATGGGGGACTTTAAAGGGGGTCGAGAGGGAGGAACGAGAGGAGAGGAGGTGAGAGGAGAGGAGGAGGGGAGAGCCTCACCGCAGTTGGCACACAAGAGACAAAAGCGAAGGTGGGAGGGAAACACGGGACAGACAGGGAAACGAGTGGGACCAATATTGGTAACAGTGCAGAGAAGCCTCTCCCAACTTCTCGCATTTTGTTCGCTGGCCTTTTCCTTTTTTTTTTTCTCCCTCTCGTACACCCCACACTTGATCCGGATAGGTTCCATTTGTGGCTGTTGCTTCCAGTTGTCACTCAATTACCCACTTGATCTACATATCTCTTTTTTTCTCACACTTCCCTTCCTCCTCACCTACTTTTCGCAAGCAAATCAAAGTTGCGCGAAATGGAATTCCTCTCTTCCCTGATGCAGATCTGGTGGCGGGGGCGTGCTTCTCTCTCGGTAGCTAACGCTGACCTTTTTTTACAAAAAAAAAAAATTTCCAAAAACCTGCTCTCTCACTCTACCTTGCTGCCTGCCTGCCTGCCTGCTGCTACTCGAGTATTGCATATGCATATGCCGGGTGTGCTCGAGTACTGTACGAGTACAGACCACCGCTATTGTATGGCACTATCGAGTAACCACAGAATTTAGAGTACCCAGACCAATCCACAACTCAATACATTCTGGTAGCTTGCTGGCCGTGCTTAATCCCCCCTCCATTTCATGGGGGGCCTTTTCATGGGGGGTGAAGAAGTGGATCCATACGGTACTGTTAGGAGCGATATCAAACACAACCAAAGCCGCAATAGCAACCTTCTTCTTCTTCTTCTCTTTTCTTTTGTCTTGCCGTCGACACCCTTCCGGGGCAGATCACTTCCTTTTCAAGTAGTTTGCTTTCTACCTATATTCGACGTCGCGCACGTTGCACCCCGCTAGTGCTACCGGTAAGTTATCAACCCCTCAACACCACCCCTACTCCAGTTTCTTCTCCCCCCATCCCGAAAGAAACAAAGGGACCCACCAAAGAGAGAGGGAGAGTTATCGTAGGGATGGGATTAAGCGGTTGTTTCCCCCTCCCTTATCCAGCCACACTTCTCTCAAACTGATCCATCCAATTACTCTTTCTCTGCGCTGACATCTTATCTAATTCCGTGCCAGCAAATCAGTCCCATTGACAGCAAACAAATGAAAGGTGCCTACCTCTTCGGGTCCATCGGCCGTTTGCCCGGATAATTTTCTTTGGGGATGTAGAGAGCAAAAGAAACATTGGTTCCCCGGCTGTTCAACGATAGGTAAAGCTATGTTTCAATTCATCCGGAAGCGTGGGACCGGAACAGCCGCCTTAAGGTCGGGCCAGTAAAATAAGGTTGAGTCGAAACATCGCCCCCCTCCTTCTCAACCCTTTAGACAATACCTCTAAAGGCGCGAGGCATTAAGGCCGTTCCCGCTAGCGACACAACGGGACAAGATAAAAAAAAGAAAGAAAGGCACATACCCGAGTACATTAACCTATCAACCTGTTACTATGCTAATACCGGCATCATACTCTAGCACGATACAAGTAGCTGACCGTTTATCTTATCGCCGATAAGCCGTTTTTCTTGTGCTACGATTCTTACCAAGTATTTGATCTCCCCAGCCAGAGTTGAAACTATATAGCTAAATACCGCCACCCCTTAAGGTCTTTAATGTATTGCGCTGGTACACTCGACCTCACAATACTGGCTAGCTGAACGTGAGTGCAAGGAAAGGGCCACTTTCGTGGTTGAAATCCGGGTGTTTTCTGTGCGCTCACGCAAATATCCATTGAGCTTCAATCCACTTCGTAATGCATACGAACCCNTCCCCCCCAGCCAAGAGGTTTAGTGGGGTCGAATCGAAAATGCTTAAGAGAGAGTATTGGAGAGACGACATTGGGCGCCCGGGTCAATTTACTCTAGTTGCAGAATGAGCTACTTCGTCCTGCATATTTACTACAGTGAGGATTGAACAGCACAATCTGCAATGCATTCAAGATATCTTTCTTGAAAAAATAATTCTGAATGGACTGGAAGATACCCTATTCGGCACGAGGTGAGTTTATCAAAATACCTACTTTATCCATGGCAGCATGAATAGTCCCAGGCAGAACCATTCTTTCGGTCAATCAGAAAAGAAGTTCATGCGCTTAGTGAACGATACATACGAAACACAGTCCTCCCTCACTACCACCAGGCAAAAAGATGCCTCTATTGAGATATAATAGATGCGTTGACTCTGATACAAGTATTGTAAGATGCCTTTCCAGTGCTCTCATAGACTAAATCTAGACTGCAGTACGTATAATGCCAATAAAATAACCATCCGCCAAGGCCGAGTGATACTAGTCGAGTACTGTACTAGTACAGTACATTTGCTGACAATCAAAGCGCAGATGTTCCGGCTGTCGGCAATAAGCTACAAAAGGCTTGTGAGGGGCAGGCGGACAGGCAATTGCCAAAAGCCACTGGACACGCATGCCAGGTAATCACCATGTAGCCAATAATTTCAGCGCTGACCCAATGCAACTACCACATAGATCAAAAGAAAAAGAAAACTTTTCCCTTCCACTTCGCCCCACCATCAATTTCGATAACCAGCCAGCATCAGTATCAGTAGCATCAGGGGAGGAGAATCTGCATCAGAGTACGAGCGCGGCACTCTAAAAGAAAAGCGCAGGCAACAAATCGGCAGAGGCTGGAAGAAAAAAAAAGCCCCCCTTCCAATAAACGTTGAACGTCTCCGTTTCAAATACCCGAATCCAGATTTTCCCACTTGGCATCGCATACGAGCCATCTGAAATTACTGGTCCACGAAATCTGATAAAGCGCCCCATCTAAACCCTCAGATCACAACCTAGGTAGGTCGCATCCTCAGAAGTAGGAAGTGGGAGGAGAGAGGGACGACGTGTGATGAAATGGAAGGGAGGTCGGGGGGGAAGAAAAAAACACCCTGCAGGTATGGCCCCGTACTGGTACGAATAAAATCCCTGAATACAATACGTCGAGAGCAGCGATAATCTACTTGGACTATTCTTTAATCTCATTCGCTTAATTAAGAGCTAGGAGGAGGGTGGACAACACACTTCGCATCTATCAGGTGACAATTTCTCTCTCTTTTCTCATTCTCGTTCTCGCCGCACCGTACTTTACTGTGCGGTACTCTCTGATGAGTGCTTTGGGGATTGATATTTGGGCTAGACATGTTCGGGTGATGATTTACCGTACCGCGCAGATGAGTAAAAGAAGAAAGGAACTGTGAAGCAAGCCTCCCAGGTAAGGAATTCAACAAAAAAGAAAGCAAAAGGAAGGAGCTTACACGCTGGCGGATCCGAAGGTTCTAGTTTTTCACGAGCGTAATTAAGCTATATGCAGTGCTAGGCCGAAATCCATCCTACAGTACCTACTCACTTACAGCGTAGGGGCACGGATAAACCAACCCATGGTACAGCCCAGCATAGCTCGGCAGCCAGAATCAGAACCACAAAAAACGCGGAAGCAAAGGCAGGATCATTTGAAAGCAAACCCTTTCCATCCAATATCAAAAAATCACGACATCAGCCAGCACGTATCACCGTCACCATCACTACCTCCATCGCTAGTATTGTTTTGACTAAAAAAGGGGAGCGGGATATTCATTAGGCGATGAGATACCCCATCCATCCACCTACCCATCTCTCCGGTGTAGCTAGCTAGCTAGTTATCCATCTAGGTACCTGCGATATCTCCCGAACCAACCTATCCATTCGCGATATCGATTTCTCAAAAACACCAAATGAAACACATCTATTTCCTTCAATTCTCTTACTGCAGAACCTCACATCCGAAATGCATGCGCACAGCATATCACTCGTATTTATTTATCCTCACCAAGCAGTATATAGTTATCGGCGCAATATATCAAAAACCCAATTGGTCAATCAACCTCCCATCCCTCCAGCGCAACCAATTGATCCCCGAATAAAGCCACTTATCCAATCAATTAGTGGCCAAACTGCCGCACGTATGGGGGGCATATATGTGATAGTCGGCAGACATAGGGAAGGAGGTGGCGTATAGATGGATGGAACTGTTTACTGTATGAGCTCTTTTTTGTCTTCCTGATTGATTTCATACATTGATTAATTTTGGGTTGAGTATGGTACACGACGTTGCCGCCGGAAGCGAACTGATTTCATGATTTACTACGGACTGCGAGAGAGGGAAGGAGAACAGGTCATCAGGCCATTCTCGGATGATTGATGGATGGATAGGAAGGGGTAAGGGGGATGTGAAGAAAAGTGAAGCAATAAAATAAAAAGAAGGGGAAGAGGGAAAAAGGAAATATTTCACTTCGTACGAGAATCGCTGTGAGTTTGAGCACTACTGCCTCCTCAACTACTTAGCGACTAATCGACGTACGACTAGGTAGACAAATCCGATACCCACCCAGCGAGTAACAGTCACAATACGGTATTCTCCGGCTTAACTTAAAGCAGCACGCACATATACTCATACAACAACGTGGGATAAATCATCATCACTCCTACGGCGACTCGCCTCTTCACCGACAACCCCCACCAACCACTCGCCCATCCCCCGCCACGACAATCCTCCATCCACCCATACATACGCGCATACATACACATACATGCATACATACACACATCAACATTCCTGCAGATCCAATACCCCAATCCAATCCAACCCTTTCACGGATCCGCCCACGTATTTCACGAGTGATTGATCATGACTACGAATCCAACCGCGCGAGCGGTGGAAGTTTAAGTACGGGAGATTTTCTTCTTTCCCNGGTATTTGCAGTACAACACAGGGAAGGAGATCGACCGAGCCCGCCCTGCCGGCCCCTGGTGGCAATGCTGATATCGTACTGACGGGTACACATGTCTGATACACACCACAGGGGAGTAGGGGTGAGTACGGGTAGATTGTCGAGAGGAGAGCAGGAGAGTAGGATAAGCACAGGTATGTACCACTACTACTCTTAATCCCTCCCTCCCTCTCCCTATCTTTCCCCCACCTCCCTTATCCTTACCCCACCGCGATTCCCGGAAGTTTTAACAACCGCCCGAGCCCTGTACGATGCAATGCGTATTACAAGTACAGACAAGGTACCTCCTCCCTACGACGCGCAGGGATCCCCAGATTCAGACTGGCAAAGGGAGGCAGAGGTGAGTTTTCCCCTATTAGTTTCCTTCAAATCTCAAACACACCTATACGATACCCCCGATCCTATGATACCCAGGGGCACAGAAAAAGATATATAAAAAAGAAGAAAATACTCCGATCATGGCCGAGCCAATGTGCTACACTCACACGCCACCGCCGCCGTCGGGCCGGTATAGTGTCGTACGTGTTAGCCTGTCCCGCCGTCATCGACGGAATCTGTGAAAAAAGGGTCAATCGGGATCAAGATTCCCAGAAACAGGAAGAAATAGATAAAGACGCTATCACCCTACTGCAATGTGATGAGGTAACGACAACGAGCTGCTGCCGTCAGCGGTATACCACGAGAGCATGATATCAAGATCGGGATTAACCACCAACAGCAAAAAAACGCGAAAAGTATCGAGATCAAAATCAAGTTAAACCACCGAACGAGAATAAGAATAAATAAATAAAAACATGTCTCTTTACCTTGCTTTACCCGTACTCGTAGAGTACTCTCGATATATACTCGTATGATATGTGTATAGGTTGCCACCCATCGCCCACAACGTCCACTCCATCCCAATCACTTCCCTCACCTCCCCACACACCCTAAACCCCAGCACGAACCCTACGCATCCCTAACCCAAAGTCAAGACAAAGCAGAACCTTCTCAATGTATCATAGCAATCCCCTCCCCCAAACAAACGATAATGATAAGCCACCACGAAGATCCCATCACCCATCATGCCCAAAAAGAGTAATGCGTCCCGCCCCACCCACCAGGGCGAAAACGGCTCCGGCCAAATAATGCGGGCTCGTAGAGCCTGTTATTATTATTTCCCCCACCCCCTCTTCATACCGACCCCGCGCCGGAAGCGCAAACGTTCTATTTCCGAGATTTCTTCTCGACCGCGTGTATATGCTGTTTTTGGCGATGATGGGTGGTTCGTGGGTAGGTTTGGGTGCGGCATGTTGTGCGTCCGCGCAGGCCCCTCTTTTTCTCCCCCTTTTTTCGGGAGGGGTGTGAGGGGTTGGGTATCTGTGATGGGGTGCTCGCTTTGTTTGGGTAAGTGAGGGTTTGCTTTTCATGTTCGAGGTTTTGGTTATTTATTTGGGGTGGGAAGGAGGAATGGGCTATCATAGATTGTCACTCGAAGGTGGTTGGCTGCTGGTTGGTGATGGTTTGGTACTCACCGGTGTCGGGTGCGGTCCAGAGTTCGGAGTTCGGGAGGTATAGTAGGGCATGCAGAGAATTAAAAGGGCCCGGCGCATCAACACCGGTAGTGCTTGGGCGGGATCTGGGTGATTAGGGGAAACTTCATGATGTTATAGTTGGCCGATACTACATTAGTAGTATAACAAGTATATACCAAACTCCACACAACTTGCCCACCGCCCATCCGCAAAGTGCAAACTCCGTAATCCTTCGCCCGCCAAACACCCGTACTCCCTCACTCACGGACTAGATCCCCTCTACCCTACGCTGGAGGCCGGGCTACGCATCCTAAACTACGACCTCCCGCCGGCACACTTCTTCCTTCGGGAGATTCAATCCTTCCCAGCCGGGGGAGGCACACGGGGTTCTCCATCGTATTGAGAGGGGCGATGGCAATTCCCGGGCATGACGCAGCGACATCAGCCACACGGGGATAACGGACAAAGTATAGGGTAAACGTGGAGGTTTATAGAAGTTGTGCGGAGGCCCGACGATGAGATTGAGACTAAGGGCAGGAATGAAAGGGAGGAGTTGCAGAGGTCGGAGAGAGAGAGACCCGGAGTGAGAGATTGGGAGATTGTAGACCAGTATGTGGTGGTGGTGGGGCGATCGCACGACAATGTTATAAGCAGTATCATACTACTATGGTAGCACATCAATTGCTCATGATACCACTCACCCATCCCCGCTTAACTAACTAAGCTCACACACCCCCTCCCCCGGCCAGGCCTGCTCTCCAACGGTGCAGAACAACACCTCAACCTCCATCTCTCATTCGCCCTCTCAAAAGAGCCTCACTAGCCCCTTATGGTTTCGTTATCCCACCACGTGCCTTCCCCCAAAACCAACCATGCAAGCCTTTCCCTTCCCGCAAGGTGAGGCGAACCGAACCAACCACCCACCAGCTATGGCACAAGTATCACACCGGTAGGCTGACTAACCACAAAGAATACAACCGCAACCTTCCAATTCAAGATTAGAGATCGCTCACTCGCACAGCGAAAACCCTCCTCTTCCCTCCCTTTTCTTTCTTTTCTTTTCTTTTTCTTTCTTTTTTTTACCCACCAGTTCAATTCATAACACACTCATGACGCACAGTAGTACTTGTACGGTACAATGCATCGTGCCTCAATTTTTATCAACATCTCAACATCTCAACATTTTTTATTTTTCACTTTTCCCCATTCTCCCATTTCTACCGAAGAAGAAGAAGAAGAAAGAGCTCCTAAGTTACGTCTAAACCGCCAACAAAGTCCTTCACAAAGAAGCACTCAGTCGAGATTGGTCCAACACGCGGTTTACGAGACGTGAGACCAACAACCACGACACCTCACCGCACAGCCAGAAAGTGAAATATAATGCAACCACCTTTCTCCTCCTTTTTCCAATGCCCCTCTGGACGGTACTGTACTGGATCGTTTAAACGGATACCGTAGTCTACACCTACGGGCGGATCTAGCGCCGGTGGTTATGCCAATCATTATATCACGCCAAGTGCGGCACTTACGCCACCTTGTCGCTTCAGTACGACAAAATTCACTTTTTTTTTCGCTTCATGCGTTTTGCATGTTTGTTCCCTGACATATATATATCCCCGAACGGGATTGGTCGTTCCCCTTGGCTTACCCTGCTTTGCTAAGCTCGAAGACACGCTCAGCTTACTCCACTCTAGTGGAACCGTGAATGGAATGAAATGGACGGGCATCATGACTCTCGAGTACGATAGGCCTTTCATTCCACAACGGAAGAATCGGGGGTGTGAGGGATGTGCAGGAAGCGTGAGCACCGATAGGTTGTGGATGAGCCACTTGGCGGGTGGGTGGGTGGGTTAGCCCGGTCCAGTCTTACCGGTAGGTTAAAACTCGGGTCGCTGATTTATATCACTGAATTGGTCCGTGCATTTCATTGCGATACCGGTATGGAAGTTTGGTGTTATCATTCCGGACTGATGTTCTGAGAGTCGTGTGTTGGTCCGATTCACGCGGATGGTATTCGAGCACCCGTCATGTACCGTACCGTACCGATAGAATCAGTGACTAGAATTCGCACAGATAGGTAGTCAATTTCTGCCCCTTTTCATAAGCATGACTATGATACGAATCTAGTTGCACCTCATTATGATAACGTTGAAGGCCTCTTGAGGAGGAGGAGGAGGAGGAAGAGGAAGAGGAAGAGGACCGTTGTCGATGCTATTGTACAGTACACACCATGAGTGCGGTTACTATAACACCGGGTCTTGACCACTTTCTCGAACGGCCAAGTGTACTGTATGTACAGTAGTCCCTTTAGAAGTGCGGATATCACAATTACGAGTGAGAGTGCAAATACTGGTATGATACTGGTATGTGCTATTTGGGCTATGATACCTTTAGCGCAATTGGGTTATCATATACCACCGCCCTTTCCCTCACAAGCCTTTCTTTTTTTTTTTTTTTTTTTACCCCAACCTACGAGTATGATACGATATTTCACCCTAAAGAACAATACCGCACAAGACCCCCTTCTCCCCTAAACCCGGTGATCTAGCACCTAATCTGAACATTATGATATTACTATCACAACACCTAAGACCACTCCCGGAAGAAAGCCCCATATTACCGTAATACACAGCATTCAAGGCTCAAGGCAGCCAGGTCAGCCATGAGCACAAAGCTACTCGTTAGGAGCTACGGTATTGATGGTGTGTTGGTGTAAGAGACCTTGAAGGCCAGGGTTGGGTTCAGGACACCAATATCACGATCCACAGACATCACCGCATCCAACGACCCCTCCACCACCACCACCACCACCACCACAACTAGTAGCGAAACATCATTAGAGTAGAGTGGGGTAGAGTAGAGGTGATCGCAATACTATTCTCCGCTGATATCTGATCTTTGCCCAATCCATCCTCCCAAACTAAATCCTCCAAACACAAACGAGACAAACAGTAAAAATACCAACTCAAACTCCGCGTTATCTTGTGTCACCAGCCCGGAAGCCCGGATCCCTATGTCAATCCGAAATGAAATGATAGGGTGAAAGGAAAGTAGGTGTGCAATAACGAAAACAAATGGCGGAAATTTAAAAAAAAATCAAAAAAAATCCAGACCCTCCCTTTTTCCCACAACCGTGTCATTGGCATACTGACTGTTAACGATCCTCACCGGAAGAAAAGAAAGAAGAAGAAGAAAGGCGCAAAGAGAGAGATGCAAAAGTTAGCTAGCTCGTCTGTCGGTAAGATATACATACAACTGCATCCGTAAAGTTCTCATGACCTTCACTGTGTCCCAAGAACAGCATCGATCAACTGCAGAACAACCAGAGGATTTCGGACAAATATTTTCAGATATGCCTAAGGGCACTGTAGACCCCTACCACAATCCGTTTCTCACCGAATAATAGAAAGAGATAGGGCTAGTGAAGCATTCCCAAGAGCTCACAGTATCATACCCGGAGTACGAAAACTCAGCGGACGCGGCTGTATTTCAATAGCATCACTTCCTCCTCCACATGCCTACACCCCTTCCTCATCGATTATAATGAAGACAAAAAATAAAAGCAACGCAAAAAAGCGATCCCCCTATCCCAACCAGACTCCAGATCAAATCAAATCAAAAAAAAACCCCCCCACATGCCGTGCAAACCCACTAAATCCCAGAAGGGTTTTGCTCGGTCCATGCCATGTTCGTACCGACGTCCGCCCAATCCCACTCGAAGGTCATTGGCATCTGCCAGAGGTCTTGTGGTACGAAGGGTTGCTGAAAGGAGGAAGGGGATATCAGCGGTGGCAACGGGTTATGTGAGGGCGACGGCGATACTGGGAAGTTCTGGGCTGGGTTGTGGTTTGTCATTTCGTTCAGCCAGGACATAGGATTGGTAGGTGAGAATCTTGTTCCAAATTCGCCATACATCTGAGAAACATAAGGTCAGCATACACAATTTCATGGAAGAGAAGGGGTAAGGAGAGGGAGCAAACCTGTGAGGTCATGTCCTGGTTCAAAACGCTTGTCGGTGGCGACGCAGTGCTCGCAGGAGGAGTGCTTGGTGTTCTTGTCACATGTGAACTAGCAGGCTTGGCTGAGTTCGCAGAGTACTGAGCGCCAGAGCTCTGCGGCTTTGGCTCATCATTCTTTCGTTTCCGACGAGTCATGGATTCCTTCTCGGCTTTATCCAAGACCAGCTGTGATATGCGATGGAACTCCCCGCAGACAGTCAACATCCGCTGTATCGATGAAGTATTCTGCTTCCCACTCTCATTTCCATCCTCGTTCCGCACGGTCTGTAGAAACTCCACTACCACATTCATAAGCCTAAGGTCAGAGCGCGCACGTGGGTCTTGAGGATTCTGCAAGACGTTTGCAAATAGCGTTACCAATGCGGATACTGGATAGTACATGATCAACCTAACCGCGAAACTGTTAAACAGCTGTGAATACATGTACGATGGGGGGAGGCGAGTCCAAGGCAAGGGGATAATGCTTACCATATGCACGGGTAATCATGTTTATTGATGTACTTGATCAGGTGAATCGATGCCCTGGCTGCCGACACGCAGAGCGCCGCGCTCGAGAATACCCTAGGGTTCAGTGGCCTAGCGCTCAGTCCTGCAATAGCATAATTTGACAGTCTACTAGTCCAGTAGCCGTGATGTATCGACATACGGTGGATGGTTGTTAAACAGTTGTAGTAAGAAAAGTGCAACATCACGAGATGCAGAACCAAAGGTCCGTCATCCATAGAAATCTCATTCTCTGGCCGATAATCCGCTGGCACTGTTTCCTTCCATTCTTCAAGTTCCTTATCAAGATCTCCAATCGTATTCAGTAACTCCCCGTCCGACTGCTTGGAGGCTTTAGCAGAGTATAATTGCATGTAAACCTTGCTCTCAATCACAGCAAAAGTGGACATAAGCCTGAATAGGTTGGTCTTTCCCTTTCCGTCCCTCAGTGGGACATTCCCAACGCCGTCCGCGGGGTCTTCATCGGGAAGCTCAACACCAATGTCGTCATCATTGATGCATGGCGGACGTCCGGACCGGAGTGCCATATCCTTGTCCAAAAGATACATTATCCAGAATACCCTTCGTCTCTGCTCAACCTCAACCTGATTCAGCCCGAAGGAATTGCCGCGCCTATGCATACCAATGCTATTCGATATTCTGACCGCAGCAGCAATAAGAAAATATGACGGTTGAGGGTTGGCTGTTCCTTGCAAGTACAAAGCCTAAGAATAGCACTCTATCAGCACGGTGTATATTCGGAAATAATTTGCTAGCACATTGGACAATACCATTCCCAGGATTGCTTGAATGCTTAGCAAATCGGTATTCTTTAGCAATAACTCAGTGAGAACAGCTGTGGCATTCTGAAAATAAAGCCATGATTTCTGCACGTGAGACACGGAATGCTCATCATCGGGCGCTGCTGTATGTGTGATCCGTAGCCGGAATGAGATCGCGAGAAGCATGTTGAAGGCACCATACCAGCCCGAGTGGTTCGGGGGGTCATCCGAATACTGCTTCTCAAATAAATGCTCAAATGTCGCCCGGTGGAAGAGCGGGAACATTGTATTAAAGTTTTGAAAGAAATCTATAGCGAAAGACAAAGGTTATGAGAATCACAAACATATACCAAAACTTAGACCCTTACCTTGCACAAGGATGGTAGCAAGCTCCCGTGGCGGAAGCGGGTTTTTTCCACGTTGGTCAAACATGGGACCGAAAATGTCGGGTTTCCACATCCCACACCTTGATTCCGAGGATGTCGCCTCCATGACCATTTGTTGAAAGCTCTTATCACCTGTTTTCTCATTGACCCACTGGATTCCTTTGGGAGAAAATATTGAAAATCCAGACGATGAACCTGTAGCGGTAAAACCAAAAATTAGAGTGTAACCTCGCCAAGCAGTAATGCTTTAACAAGAGCCTACCAATAAACCTTGTTTCGCCACAGTTGCTCGTAACAAGAGAACACATTTGATCGGACAACGCTTCAACTTCATCTTCCTCTTTAAGCAGAGCCGGCGAATTCACAGCAGACTGTAAAGCAGACGAGCTTGGAGTTTCCCGCATCGACTCTGACGATGATCTGCCAATATTAGATGGCGTCTTTACCGACCCGGCACTGCCCGACTGTTGCACTTGATCCTGTAAACGGCGTTCTAAATCTCCTAAATCTGTTTTGCCATCTCCCTCAGGTAACAAACCGGAGAGCTTAAGGAGGGACTCCATTCGACCGAGTCGATTTTCCAAACCCTCGATATATTTTGCGCTGTTTCATAGTCGTCAGCTCAGGATTTTAGCACTGTCAAAATTCTCGGGTATGACGCAAGGCTCAACAAACCCTTTCGGGGGATTCCTTTTCTTCTCCACATGCGTAAAGACACATTCCGTCTTATAATTCATGCAATGGGTACATGCTGGGAGCTTTCCGTCGCATTTAATCTATAGATCACTCAGCTTCCAAAATTTCCAGTAAAGCTCCGTACAAAAACAAATGCTCGAGTTCAACAAGACAAACCTTCTTCTTACGGCACATATCACAAGCCCTAGCTATCCTCCTGCGTTTTGGATCACCGCCTCCATCATCGGGTGATGGCTGTCCCGGATTAAACATGGCGGCCGGTATGGTCGCTCCTCCATTGGCATTACCGAAAAAATTCGGCGGCGCTGGATTCGAGTGTGTGGATGACGGAGATGTCATATCGTTGGTGTCCATTTCCTTTCTTCCCCCTATCCTTCCTTTTTTTTTTTTGTTCCGTCTTCGTCGAAGCCTGAATGGGGCGGGTCGAGGTGTTTGCGTGAAAGTTTGGGTAGTTTGGCCGATTGGTTTCCCCTCGGATCCGATTGTGATAAAAGATGTCTGGCTTGATTACCGTAAAACGGGTATGCTAGTGTACATATATCGGCGAAGAAAGGAGTTTGCGCGGGGTTTGACGAGACGGAGATAAGTCAAGAGATGCAGACAAGGGGTAGAATAAGAAGGAAAAAAGATGATTAGAGCAGAGCAGAGGCGGGCGTGCGGGCGTGCTGGTGGGCACCGTAATTTGAGAAACGTAATAATGCGAGGACGCCAAGTTTGCCGCGAGTTTGCTCTTTCCTCTTTTCTGCCTTCCTTCTGTCTCGGTCTGTCTCCTTTCTATCCTCCCGGTGGGGGTGTGTGCGCGTTTGGGACTCTGTATTTTTTTGTTTTTTTTTGGCCTCGCCTTTTTTCCCCCTTCTATTATTCGGACGGTCTCTCCCCTGCCTTGGGATCCCTGGCCTCGCTCCAGTATTTTTCTCGCTTGCTATCCCTTGCTCAATTCAACGATTAAGGTTAAAAAGAAGAGTCGGGGGGCGTCGAAACAGAAAGCTCTACTTTCTGACTAATGATGTGCTCGAGTATAGAGGGGTATCGAGGGGGTGAGCGAGTGCGAGTGCAGGTTTGATGGTGTGGGTGTAAAGGAAGAACGAGGGGCCGATTTCCAGGTGGAAGGGGAGAATGTGATTCCCTTTGGAGTGCTCTTCCTTAAATTCACATATCCTTTGACCCTGTCCTTGTGGAACGGAGCATTAGCACGCCGGTTGGTGGAGGGGGACCCCTGCCCTTCCTCCAACATCCGCTTCAGAAGGCTCCGAACGATACTGTCCGCTGCGGTGTGGTCAAGATCTCACCAACCCACCAAGGCAGAGAACTCCTTTGTGCGAGTCTGCATGCTTCCTGATCCCTCCCTTTGTCACCATCATACTCTTGCGTCACGGCGGGATTTCAGCGATGCCTGCTCATCACTGCACCGACCCCCTAGTCCACGAGTAACATCTTTCGCACCCCCATACCGGCATGGCGTGATACTGTGCGGATGCCATAAACACAGCCTTAGGGTTCCGGCAGCACACAAGTGTACTCGCAGTTAAGCCCCAATGAATACGTAGGCACAGTATCACAATATTAACTTATCATATCATACCCAACTCACTGATCAATCAATGGATGCTTAACCGGTTAGTCTATCCCCATCGCCGCGCTACTTATAGCCCATCCCCATGCAACCGTTTAAACAAACTCCATCCCAAGAGCCCCATCACACTACTGTACTCAGATATTCCGATGACGCGTCGAAAAGGCTGGGCGCGGTTCATAATCAACGGGGGATCTAGGTCCTCTGTGGCTGTACAGGCACCGGCGCTTGTGCTCGAGTACGGGTACTGTACTAGTACTGTACGGGTACAAAAGTTTCGTAACCATCATGATACAAAAATACCAGCAATAAGGTTAGAGTTATTGTGCGGCCCGAGAATGCCGCAACAAACCCCCACAGCATAGCCGGAATTGGTGATTTGAGAGTGAGAATAGTGTACCGGTACTGTACGAGTATCATACTACCGGTGGTGCAGGGCGGTGCCGTGCTGCACTGCCGTTCGCGGCGAGCATCCCGCCTTCGCGCTCACGCTCCCAGTCGCTTATGCAGCACCGTGCTCGGATCGGTGATGACAGAGTCCCAAGTCCTGGAGCCGTGGTTACAAAGGGAGCGCTGGGTTACAGAACATGTCAGAGAATGCAAGCACCCAAACTGGTCGGCGGGCTTCCCATGCGAATGCTCATGAAGTCCATCATGTGCCGAACCTTGTCCCCGCCACCTCCCGAGAAGAAGCCGCTTAGTCATTCACCGGCTCTGCAGGCCCATTGGGTGGACGGATTTCAACAGGTCGGGTGAGCCATTTCCGGATATCCGCACCGTATTCGTTCTCGGTCGGGCTCCCGTCTGCTCGAGTGCCAATCCAACCGCCCAAAGCAAGCTGCCACAGGGGGCGGATGTTGTGGGAAAGTTACCAAGTTCTCCCCCTAAAAAAAACAAAACAAACATGGAGTCCGATTGGTCTTGACATCTGTCTCCCGCTACACGCACAATACCTCCGTATGACTGCTACCCAAATGCATCTGCTGCGTTCTCTCCGTTTGCCCACCTCCTACGGTGCTTCACCCCCCTTCCCAGCTTCTCATCCGCCGCAGTAGTCGCGACGGTTACCGCGACCGGATTCCAGCGCTCGATATACCGGCACTTGTCCACATAAATTTGTCGATCAATGTCCTTATCCCTGGAAGACATTCGGGGTCACCCGGCCTGGTCCACCGTGATCGAACCCCGGACTCCGAGTCGGCAGGGTGCTGCTCCCGTCGCGAAAAACAGGTCCGGCGGGCCGATCAATATCGCCTATGAGGTTCACGGCACAGGCCCAATCCATATTGTGGTACGTCCCTGCCCGGCCATGCCTCCGTGGGAGGAGATGGCGAAAAAGGAAAATGATTCGTACTAGGCAGAACTACACTGACGCGCCCAATCAAAGTGGATTATGGGGTTGAATGCGCCCAAAATAGCGTGGCATCGTGTAAGTTACAACGGGCATTGCGTGCAAGGCTCTCCAATCCTCCTCCTCCTCCTCCTCCTCCTCCTCCACCACCGCTTTACATCGAACAGTCGGGATGAGTTGTAATCTAATTCGTTTTTACGCGTTTCCCCCCTTTCGCCGGTGCCTTCATTTGGTGTCTCTAGCAAACCAGATATTTGTAAGTAGATCTCTCTAGCCCAGGATACCCTACTTTCTTCTTTTCTTTCTTTCTCTCTCTCTCTCTCTCTTTTTTTTTTGTTTACTTTCTTTTGTTACTACCTCATCTTCTTCTTCCTCCTTGGAAAACAAGCTAGTGTCTTGCAGTGTTCACCGATTAATTTGGTTGCCTGTCCGATTCTTTCCTTCTTACCATAATGTTCCCGTTTTAAATCTTGCACTTTTTTATCTATTTCACAGGCTGATTGTTGCGATTGCAATTCCGCTTGGTGATGATGATAGTGGTCATGAACACAAGGACAAATATACGTCATTGGTCTTTGATAATCGAGGTATTCATGATCCCACATTCCCTGAAAGAGAGATTTCCCGAAGCGCATTTATTGCCGGTACCTCAAATGCCATTTTTTCCCTTGACAATCGGGGGTCGCATACGGCACTTTCAATGCTTCAGCACTGGGGCAATTGCTAACCCGACCCAGGGGTCGGAGGCAGCGACAAGCCTTATGCCAGATATTCCACGTCCGAAATGGCAAAGGATGTAATCGACCTTCTACAGCATGTGGGATGGACTGATCTGAACCAATTGCACGTGATAGGAGTATCTATGGGGGGTAAGTATCATACCATACAAACCTTCTTTCCCGATTGGCAGCCCGCGCGATTCCGTCCCTTGACTTTCTAAGCGCAATTCACTCACTTAATGGTCATGAAGGAATGATTGCTCAGGAACTGTAAGCCCACAGGCCTCCCCTCCCGGACCCCTCCGAACGATAAGCCCCCCACCAGTTCGGGTTCCGTTTTTATTCTTCTCTCCCTTTCTCATCCCACTATCTTGCCCACGGCGCTGTATGGAGCCCGTATTGTCGTGCCCAAGGTATCTGATGGGTCTCATATCTCATCTCGAGTTATCTTTTATCCGTCACCTGAACTTTGCACGCTCCCCTTTCCCATCAGTTGACCAACATTTCTATCAGGGCTTTCCTAATACCGGAACGAATTGCCTCTCTATGTCTGCAAAGCACAGCGGCCTGCCTTGTCAGCTCAATCGTAAGTCTGAACCCCTAGGCGCACACCGCTACACGAACATGAATGCGGTTGCATTGTGTCTTGCTTCTGACATCTTCCCCCCCTCGTCCTCTTCCTGCTTGCTCGATACAGCCATGGTATAAGCATCTATATCGCCGCGTATACATGTTGATGCCCAGATCACTGCTTGCCCGCCTCGCAGCCACCCAGGAAAACATCTTCGCAGCGGCGTGGCTGAAAGCCCCCGACGACCTCGGCTTCTTCCCAACCAATAGCGATAGGTACGTGGCGGAAGAGCTGTGGCGCATGGAAAACCTCCCGCCCCCTGTCTACCAGGGCTTCCTCCTCCAGGGCCTCGCGACCTCTTGGCACTATATGGGTCCCGAGCGGTTGAAGGTGCTCGGCCAGCGGATCAGGCACATCCTTGTCTGCGCCGGCAACGCGGATGCCATGATCGAGTGCAGGCATTCCGACGTGCTCGTCCGGGGCATCGCCGCCGGGGGCAGGGTCGTGAAGAGGGTCTTTGAGGGCTCCGGACACGCGCTCCAGTTCGAGCGTGCCAGGGAGTACAATTGCATGATTGAGGAGTTTGTCACGGCGGCTCATGAAGATGGGAAAGGGGCTACTATTAATCGGTGGATTTGAAGTGGGGCTGCGAGTTTTATCCTAATTTTGTTTTGGAAATGGCGTTTCTTTCCCTCTGGGGAAGCGGGGGGCTGCGGGGCTAATTCTTGGATACCTTTTGCTTAACTTATTGGTAATGCTGTACTACGCTTTTTTTGTTTTCTACCGAATGCGCCATGTTTTCTTTTTCTCTTTTACTTTATTCGAACAAGCATCCGCGATAAATTACTCCAGTCGTGGGTCTCGTTAATCGGTATATTCGCAATTATGTTAACATACGAGCTAAACCTGTCGTTGGACTACGGGCTGATAATCTGAGGGTGGTTTACCGGTCCGAGAGTTTTTTACGGCGAGATGTTTTGTCCGGCGGGTTTTGGGTCTTGGCGGAGGGATTCTGCCTTGAAGTGCGATACATGGGATTTTGTTTTTGGATACATTTTGCGAGGGATCAGGTTGGGCTAGCGCTGGGGGATTATGCCGATAGTTCAAGTGCAGCATTGCACAGTACGGGCAACACATCCAGCGTTGATCCTATCATTGTATCATAATCCTTCCTGAAGTTTTCGAATCCGGAGATTACGGCGCTGGCGGAGATATAGTAGTCTTCTCGATTACAAAGTGTTTTTGTAATATTATGATACTTGCACCCTACTCCTCGGCATGTCGCACATGACTTGTACTGCACCAGTGCCTCGAAAAGAAGGAAAAAAGGGGAAGGAAAAAAGGGGAAGGAAAAAAAGGCGCGCGGGCGTCCCATTGCTTCTAGGGAAAGGAGTGATTAGCGGCGTTTATATTCGGTCGTACCGTACTACACAGCAGCGTTAGCCGCATAATACGAGGGAACTATGCGGGTGAGGGGTGCGGTAGGGGTAGGGGTATGACATTACTTGTAGCAGGCAAAGGGAGAAATCCACACGGTGACAATTGCTGGTGTAGATAATACCCATAATTATGGATAGTACTAGTACAGGTATTCGTCGTGCATTGTGCCGGTACGGTATCGTGCCGTAAAAACCCCTCCGACAAATACCGTAGTCCGTTGAGACCACCCCGGGAACACCCATCCTAGACCTCCCCCTCCCTCCCAAAGTGCAGTAAGAAGGAGAAGTGGGCTCGAACCAGGGGAGGATAAGTTCCGCATGATCGCCCAGACACCAAATAACGAGTGCAGTACCGTATGATATCATAATTAAACCCCACGCTACCGGCACGCTGGAACTTTAATTATAACACACTCGCACCTCCTAGCGCGGTACCGGTAAAGTATCATTTTCCCATCATCATCAATCTCGCGGAGCGCGATTCCCCCGCCTTTTAAGTATATACACAATTATCCAACTTTGGGGGTGGGGGGATTCAGTACGTTGTAGTCACGTTCAATTTTGCAGGAAATTTTTTTTTCCCTGTTTAATCCTTGTTTTTTTTTTGGGGGGGGGGAAACCCCTTGTCTGGGACGTATGATAGTAATTATTATAATATTATATTATACCGGTTACCTATCAACTGCCGTACCGTTGGATAGAACTTGTCCGGTGTCCATCGTGATCGAGTGGTATGACTGGGGGGGGAGTGAGTTGCTAATCTGCTCAGGAGTATGGTAAAATTTACCTATCCCGTGAACGTGGAGAGAGAGAGAGAGAGAGAGAGAGACTGCGGTAGTCTATATGGATTTGGGGGATTATATGTGTCGGTACTTGTATTCATTTGTTTAAGCTTTTTTTTTTTCTGTATGTCGATCAGTCTTCCCCCCACCCCCCCCTTCCGCTTGCATATACGGTACTTATGGTACATCTCGATCATCATACCTTCCCTCGTCCCAGCTTCAAAAGTTACTGTTCCTGGCTCGGTCATAGGGTATCACTCGTTTGGAAAGTCTGCGAGGAGTGGGGTGGTGGTGGTGGGTGCTAGAGGGTGAGGTAATGGTGTTTTGAGGGGAAGGGGGGATGGATATTGGTGTTGGGGGAGGGGGAGCTATGTGGTGGGGAGCGTGGTGAGGTTGGGGGGGGGGTGGTTAAGGGGTGGTGAAAATATTGGTCGTCCTGGAGCTTGCCTGGTGATAAAGTATTGTGAACAGGAGTTGAACTCAATATACGAGTAGTTTAGAATCAAAGATGAGTTTCCATACTTTGCGCTATTGATCTAGATGGTGATGTAGGAAATTTTCCTCCTCTATATACACCCATTTTGTGTTACGTGCAATTGCAGCATAACCAAGGAAAATATCTGTCATAACTGTCATATGTGTGTCACATGACCGACACATACACATGACTTGCAGGATGCGAAATCGGATTACCGTATTCAACAGGTGGAAAGGATTTGGACTGTATGGTATCATACTCGAACCATGTGGTGTAGTACGGTACAATTCAGCACAGTATGATACAGTACTATGATAGTACAGTGTTTGCCAAGGCAAAATTTCACGCAGCACCATACTCGTACGAGTACTGTACATAAGCCAGGCACCCGACGAATGCGAAAAGTTGGAGTTGTCTCTCTCCTTCCCAAGGCCCGTCGTATTTTTCCCTCTATCCGCCCCAGCGGGGGAAGTTCTGGACATCCTAGCCTGAGAGCCAATTGTTCCGGCCTTCACGGCACTGTATGATGCTGCATTTTTCTCTAAACTGCAACATTTCTCAAAAATTCACGGTGACGATGGCGACAATGCTCACTTCGAAGAACCTTACAGCAGTGGCATGAAGGGGTCTTTTGGGGTGCGGACTTGAATTGGATTTCTTTGGTATCATACCGGTGGTTGGTCGGGGGCCACATAAGTCCAGATTCTGGCTTTGGTGGCACTGTATAATATCATGAATCCCAACTGGGAGTTTTACTCGGGTTTGATTAAGCTTTGGGGCGTTTTCAACTTCAGCGGCGGTGTACGAGTCGTGCTCGTCTGTTTCACGGGGTGTGCGAGGATAATCTGTTTGAGGCGGGGCAGTATGATATTGTGATATCTATGATGATGTGAGAATCTTCCGTGTTGAACTTTAAGGTTATTGCGGCGCTGTAGGGTGCAGTGCCAGTGCCAGTAGTGGTTGGTTCCGTTGGACGGAGTGCGGGGCAGGGTATTCCCCCCCCTTTTTTTTTTTACGGGAGTGCCGTGAGGTGGGGCGGTTAGACTACTGGTGCCGTACCGTACTGTATCATACGAGTACCGGCATCGTATCATGTATCTGAAGAAGAAGCTCGGACTGATTCAGAATTGAAAAGGGTCGATCGTATCATCATAACCCTCCACCTCTTTCATCTTCCACCCTCCCCAAAACCAAATTTCGTATAAATCAGAGCGAATCGTACTGGGGGATACTTGTACTCGTACTTGCAGCCCCCGATATCCTCCCTCCCTCCCTCGCTCCCCCGACGCCGAAAGTGCCCTTCCAGATATACACTCCAAATCACCCAATAATACTTTCATATCGTATTTAACCCAGGGTCCTCTCCGGTCTCTATCGACTCGCTATGAAGTGATTGATGGAGACGAGCGAATTTCGTTTCGTCTAATACCGGTATCCGTTGCGGTAGCAATAGCTTAGTCATCAGTCAAAGTTTGTAGAGTCCTTTTTGAACCTACGCAATTCCGACATTAAATTTTTTGAGGTGAGCGGGAGGAGAAATCCACTTCCGACCCAACGCACAAACCCCCACTAACACCTCACCCCACCACCACCGCCACCGCCATTCTCCCCACAAAAAAAACAAACTACCATCAACGCAAACTCTTGGGGAGCGAGAGTGTGTGAGAGAGAGTGTGAGAGAGGAGAATCGATTGATAAAACCATAATGCTCCCGCAGTCCCGAATCCTCGCGAGGTATTCTACGGCGTGCCGGGGCATCGCACAACAACGGNAAAAAAAACAAGCTTAGCATATTATCTGTATCAAACCACCCCCCTGCCACCCATTGGGGTTTTCCTTTTTTCTTCTTTTTTGCATCGATCGATTGGCTGTATATACAGTAATCTGTGCATCGATCCCCGGTCCTTCCGGATTCATACAAAAAGAAAAACCCCTCTCTGATAGTGATCCGGGGAAGGGGGGCGATGGGAAGAAGAATGGTGGGGGTGGTGATGGTAAAGGCGATGGGGGGGGCTCAAATCTCCCGCCGCTGGAGGAATTCAAGCCTCAGGATACGTTCGACAAGTTGCACCCGGAGTACAAGAAGTTGCTTGCGAGGATAGTGAAGGATCCCGAGACCGTGTGGAATAATTGGACACCTGGGGAGAGGATGTCGTTCATGACGATGCTTATCAAGAGTAAGGAGCTTGGAGAGAGATTACACCAAACCCCCGGCTCGAACCTGTTCATGAAGGCTCTGAATAATGTTCTGGGATACGGGCCCCCGAAGGCTGATCCGAAGAAGGATTCGAAGGAGAGGCCGGCCGATGGGGCACGGCCGGAGGAGCCGCTGGAAGGTGCTGAGAGGAAAAGCGGTGGGAATAGTCAGCACAGAGGGGGGCAGCAAAGGAAGAAGGAGGGTGCCAGTGGCGCCGGCTCGGGTTCGAATATGTACGCTTTCAAATTGGACACCACTTCTTTAATAGTCTCATCAATCCTCTCGTACATGCTTTACCGGATGATCCCGGGGGAGCAGTCGAGGGAGATCACTTGGCAGGAGTTTTGTAACACTTTCTTCGATAAGGGACTTGTGGAGAAGTTGACTGTGGTCAACCGGAGTCGAGTGAAGGTCAACTTGCACAGAGACGCTACCGCCCAGATGTATCCTGATTCCCCAGCCGCCGGCGGGAACTTCTACTACTATTTCAGCATTGGCTCGGTGGAGGCTTTCGAACGGAGATTGGATGATGCTCAGAAAGAATTGGGAATTCCCAGTTCTGAGCGGATACCGGTTGCTTATAGAGATGAGATTTCTTGGACCGGAACCGTGCTTTCTTTTGCCCCTACCTTGCTAGTAATAGGCTCAATCTTCTGGCTGTCACGGCGTGCCTCGAGCGGCGCTGGGCAGAGCGGGATTTTCGGCATTGGAAAATCTCGGGCCAAACTCTTTAATCATGAGACGGATATCAAAATAAAGTTTAAGGATGTTGCCGGTATGGACGAAGCAAAGGTCGAAATCATGGAATTCGTTTCATTCTTGAAGCAGCCTGAACGCTTCCAAAAGCTTGGTGCAAAGATACCACGCGGTGCAATTCTCTCCGGACCCCCGGGTACTGGTAAAACACTCCTCGCGAAGGCTACTGCTGGGGAAGCCCAGGTCCCTTTCTTCTCAGTGAGCGGTTCCGAATTCGTGGAAATGTTCGTCGGTGTTGGTCCTTCCCGTGTACGAGATCTCTTTGCCAAAGCTCGGAAGAATACACCATGTATCATCTTTGTTGATGAAATTGATGCTATCGGAAAGTCACGTGCCAGGGCAAACATCGGAGGTGGTAACGACGAGCGAGAGAGTACATTGAATCAATTGCTCACCGAAATGGATGGTTTCAATACCACGGAGCAGGTGGTTGTTTTAGCTGGCACTAATAGAGCGGACGTTCTTGATAGGGCACTTATGAGACCTGGGAGATTTGATAGGCACATCACTATTGACAGACCAACCATGGATGGGAGGAAACAGATCTTTTTGGTTCATCTTAGGAAGATTGTAACCTCTGAGGATATGGATTACCTGAGTGGGCGCTTGGCCGCATTGACTCCTGGTTTCTCTGGAGCCGATATCGCGAACTGTGTTAATGAAGCTGCTCTCATCGGTGAGTGCAATCTCACATCATTCCCAGAATAGGTTAACCAACTAACAGCTCTATAGCCGCGCGGGGAAACGCTGACCGGGTTATAATGTCCCATTTTGAGCAAGCAATTGAGCGTGTCATTGGTGGCCTCGAAAAAAAGTCGCTTGTCCTCTCACCAGAGGAGAAGAGAACGGTAGCATATCACGAGGTAGCGCATCACCTCTTCTCTTCTAGTCCTTCGGGCCAGGCGATAACTAACCAGATCCAGGCCGGCCACGCTGTCTGCGGCTGGTTTCTAAAATATGCCGATCCCCTCCTCAAAGTTTCCATCATCCCGCGTGGCCAAGGCGCCCTCGGCTACGCACAGTACCTCCCACAGGGAGAACAATACCTCTTGTCATTAGCCCAGCTAATGGACCGGATGGCAATGACTCTCGGAGGACGTGTCTCGGAGGAACTCCATTTCGACACTGTCACCAGCGGAGCCTCAGATGACTTCAACAAGGTGACCAGGATGGCATCAGCTATGGTGACAAAGTGGGGGATGAGCAAGAACATTGGCACGCTATACTACGACGACGACGAGCAGAAGTTACAGAAGCCATTCTCGGAGGAGACGGCACGGAAGATCGACTCTGAAGTGCGGAAGTTGATCGACGAGGCGTATAATAAGTGCAGGACATTGCTCACCGAGAAGAAGGTGGAGATTGGACTTATTGCTGAGGAATTGCTGTCCAAGGAGGTGCTTGGGCGGGAGGATATGGTTCGGATATTGGGCAAGCGGTAAGCGTTCTTATTGAGAAAAGCGACTTGTGAAAAGCTAACAAAGGAAAAAATAGACCGTTTGAGGAGCATAAAGATTTTGAAAAGTTCTTTGATAGGGGTCATACTTCTGCTCCTCCGTAAGCTTATTCCATTTTCTCTCCATCCACAAAAAAGCGTGCTGATTGAGGAACAAAAGGCCCTTTCCTGGCGAAGACCAAGTCCCCTCGCCATCCTCAATACCCCCATAGTCACCGCGAATTCACACTTTCTCTCCTCACCCTTCCTCCCACCCATACACCCATTTTTGCATCCACCCATACATTGAAGCCCAAATTCCTGTAAATCAAAATTATATAAAAAAAAACAAGCTTAGCATATTATCTGTATCAAACCACCCCCCTGCCACCCATTGGGGTTTTCCTTTTTTCTTCTTTTTTGCATCGATCGATTGGCTGTATATACAGTAATCTGTGCATCGATCCCCGGTCCTTCCGGATTCATACAAAAAGAAAAACCCCTCTCTGTATTTTTTGCTTATTTTTTCTTGTGCCCTTTTTTATGTTTTGGTTGGTCGGTTAGGTAGACGGGTGCTATATTGCGGGGCAGGAATAGAAAGGTGACCGGACGCTCGATAGCGTGTTACCATATCATACCCGAGTACCACAGTCATTAAGTATCACTCTTATTTCGTATGGATTGATTCCCATGACGTTTGTTATGAGAGGGTGGTACGATACTGCGCGGTTCTCTTGTGGCCGTGGCTGTTGCAGGTTGGGCTATGGTAGAGGGCAGTATTGGACTTTATCCACAGTAGGAGTGGTAATTGAATTCTCGGCGAGCGTCTCGTTATGCATTCCCGAGCGAACAATCCAGGCCGCACTGGCGGCCTGACGGTTAGCACCTACCGGTAGTGTTTTGACAGCTCGCCTTAAAAACCCCAAGAACCCACACCCACGCATTCACTGTATGATAGAGTACTGGACATACGGTACAGTGCTATATACAGAGTCCCAGCTTCGGCAAGATAAAGCCGGAAAGAAACCTTGAACGAGGGCCTAAGCCACGGCAATCAGTAAGCGGACAGTGAACAAGTGCCCCCACAGTCCAAGTACGACATGATATCACACTCGATAGAATCCCACCGAGTCCCCCCTCCCCAATTACTGTTAGCTGGCAAAAACAACCAAACATTGCGACAATGCTAGCATTGGAATTGGAAAGAATTCTTTCAAGTAATTTTATTTTCTCAATACAGAATTACTAATAAAAAAAAATAGCAACAGAAATCACAAGCTGGGTAGTTAAGCAAGTTCAAAGTTTGTTTTATGAGTTCCCTTGGAATTTCTTCACATATCACATGTTTAAGGTTGATAAAAATATCCAAACAGGCTGGTATGATATATCAAAAACCTGTTCCACTGCTTCTCTCTTTAATTGATATCTGAATTTTAGCTATAGTTAGAGAAGAGACAGGTGGTCCTAATATGCTATAACCCATAGTAATACTAGGCTCCTGCTATGAGTTGTGGGTGAGGATATGATATTATTATAGAGAAATATATATTATCTGAAGTATTTCTATTTTATATATCCATAACAGATGTACAGTGCAGTGACAAGAATTTCTTGAATAAAAATCATTTATATGCTATATATTCCTAATCCATGCCATAAATTGCCTGAAGACTAGTAACAAGTTTAATTATGCCATTCAGAATTATTGTAAGAAGGTTTATCGTCAAAGCCTTCACTTCTGGATGGAGAATTAAAGTTCCTTGTTATGATGGCTACGTTCAGTTATTATTACTATTATTTTTGTCAACGAACAATAACTTCCATTCCAGCTCGTGATTTTCAGAGAGAATTTCCGAGAGCTGATAGGGTGGAAATCGGCTTTAACGCCGTTGTTATCTCGCTCCTCGGTTACTGTTATTATATTATATATATCATACCCTCCAACTCGCGCAAACCCGCTGTTCCCTCCGCGTCCTGCGAAATGAAGTATCGTAAGTCGTAACGGTATTCATGGATAATCACTCGGTTTGTTTTCGGGTGAATGTTGGTGTGTATCATACCCGGCTTGGGAAGGTGGGAGTGGTTTTATCGTTGGGGGTGTTATTACTGACTTGTATCATAAATTTAATATTATTGTTGTTGTGATAAAGTGGCCATACAGTACTTGCAAATTTCAAAGGCATGATTGATACCACTAGTATATATGGACACACTGGTCCCGAGGATCTGGGTTTCGGCGGGCTCTAGCGTTAGGATGTCCGGGTACTTATGGAATTTGTGGGTGCTATTTACGAGTATTGTATTGAGGCGATGCGGGTACGAGACGGTTTGGTGTCTGTGCTGGTCGACAGCGTTTAGTAATGCTTGCACAATCCTAACCTCCACGGGTTACCATATTCCCATCCCGAGCGGAAAATACCGGCACGACATCCATTCGATAGGATCATCATATCAAAACTACCATACTACCCCCCTCTCTTCCTTCCCTCCCATCCAGCGGGATCCGGAACCCGAATTCTCCGTTCTTCCCTTTCCGTTTCACCCCGGCCCGTGCGCTGGCGCCTCATGTCAGAGAGGTTGGGATCTCACAATAATAATTCCGCATCCTAAGATTCCGAACAGGAATATGGTGGAAAAAATGAATAAATACAGTTACAAAAGAGGGACAAAAAACAAACAAAACCGGGAATACAAAAACACCCATGCAAATAAGGACCGAAAAAAGAGAACGGAAGAGGGAATGGATTAATGACAACGATAATAAGTTTAGTAAAGCGAAGCGTTGGGGGGGGGAGAAGGGGAAGGGGAAAGAAAAAAAAACTCCAGCGCTATATTACTACAACAACCACATGGTATCTCGCGGAGTGTTTGAGTGTGCGTGTTTGTATGAAAAACTCCATCTATGATATCTTGTTTACACGTTTCTTTGCGATTTTCATCTTTTTGCCGACTCTATATTTTATTGTTAGCCACTTAATCCTATACGTGGATGATACGGGAGGGGCTGTATCAAACCACCCCCCTGCCACCCATTGGGGTTTTCCTTTTTTCTTCTTTTTTGCATCGATCGATTGGCTGTATATACAGTAATCTGTGCATCGATCCCCGGTCCTTCCGGATTCATACAAAAAGAAAAACCCCTCTCTGNGGGGGGGGTGACTAGCTTGTCAACATCACGATCGAGATCCTCCAGCATCTTATTCTGAAGATCGATCTCCTCGCCAATGGCTGCCCCAATTTCCTTCATTCGACCAACGTTCTTCAACATGCCCTCTACGACTCTATCCTGCTCTCGCATGTATTGGTCGTTGAGCTGCAGTACACCCTGATTATCCAGTTCCCTGGTACGTTCCGTTTCCGGCAGCGGCGCGCCGAGAACCCTGCCACCACCAAAAGTATTCCTACCCGCGCTGGCCCCTGTAAAGAGTGCATTCTTATCGGCTTCCATCGCGGCAGCGGAAGAGTTTTGGGCAGCCCGCTTGGAGGCGAGTGAATTTGCTAGGGATTCTAGGCCATCCCGCTCCTTACGGGCTGACGAGACTAAGTCCTTTCGTCGTCGGATCTCTCCGTCGAGTAGTTCTTTGCCTTCCTTGCCTGCTCCCCATCCGCTATTGCCCCTTCCACCGCTACCAAGCTCTTTGAGTCCGTTATCCAACGCAGTGATCAGAGAGCCAACCTTGACGAGACAACGCTTAGCCCCCGCGGATGCCTCGTGCTGTTCCCCAGCCGACCTCGCTTGATCGCGCTTCGACAAGTGCATCCTCGCATCGTGTAGCAGCGTCTTCAATTCCCGATGCGTATCCAACCACAAGGTCGGATCCGTAATCGGCCCGCCCCCTCCCCCTATACACCCGCCCGGCATGTATCCCAGAGAATTCGTGCTCGACGCAGCCGACGATCCAGCAGACCAATTCGCAGGCAAGTTCAAAAAGGTTCTCCAGGCAGGTGAGTCACGCCAGCGGGGATTGTCCGAGCGCAGGATCCCCAGAAGGTATTTTTCCAGCCCATCCCGACGCTCCTCAGTCATCACGGGGTTGTTAACGGTCCGCGAGAAGTAGGACTTTGGTGGGAGTGGCTTGGGCGGCACGCTGCCGACTATGTCGGTTAGTCGTGATTGCAGCTCGACAAAGTCATTGTAGCGCTTTTTGACGGTTATCGAGCGGAGAGGGAGGCGCAGGAGAATGTGGTAGACTGTGTGTGGTTTCCCCGGTGATGTGGCGAGAGAGGTTGTTGGGATGGAGATTTCAAGGGCCGTCATGGTGGTTTGTTTATGGCTTTTGTCTGTTGAGGGAAGAAAGAGAGCTGGAGGGAGGGAGTATGTTTGCTCGTTGGATAAAGTACCAGACCGGTGATCCCTAGAGACAGGGAAGGATCGGGTAGAGGCAAGATCAAGCTAGATAAGATCTGTCTTGGAAGTGGAGGGAATACCGGGACGCTACCGGTTGCTGGAGTCTTTTTGATGCGATGATGGCTCTCTGAAGTCTTGATGGGGAATAGTGTGGGGTGGAAGTCAGCAACGAAGGGCAGAGGAGTTGGTCCGAGTGGAAGAGTGGTCGAGTGTGCTGTTGGGTGGAAGGGAGAGAGCCGAACCAGGCCTCTTGGAATGCGATGAGCTCGAACCGGAAAACGAGTGACCCAAAAGGGAAGGGATCGGATTGTGTGACAAAACCGTTGGCCGGTGATGAAAATGTGGCTAGGTGTGGCAGAGTAAACCGCCTGGCTAAACCAGGCTGGTTTGACCATTCAAGGCGCGGGTGGGGAGCCACAAATGGTAAATCGCCGCTAACTTAGCAAGTAATCCCCGGCAACGTTACCTTCCAGCTTTGGTGCCCGTGTTCCGAAGCAATCCCAACACCAAGGAACTCGGTGGACCACAAAGATTGTTTGCAACTATTTGATGTTTCCAAACAGCTCTTCGATCACATATTCTCTTCTCTCCCACAATATCCTCCGCCCCTAGTTTACGGTATTCCTGTTGCCCCCATAGAAAACACCGCTTCATCAACCTTTCATCTCCAGGCTGTGCATCGGTCTCCTCCCAGCACTCGTCCCGCTGCTGCTGTCGGCCCGGGCTTCCTTTCTCGCCGGTGTTTGCCTGGCACTCTACGCCCGATGTTGTCGAGACCCATATCGCTAGTGTCAGTGCATTGCTCGGCTCTCGTTTCTTTTTTTCCCCTTGTTTGTCCCGAACGGTTAACTGATATCTGCGTGTGTGATGACGTACAGGCCCGTCACTTTAAGGGAAGCCACCCTCGACTCTCCAACATTTCGCGGCACGGTAGTTCACTACGGGGAACAGGTGGAGCTTGTCGAGAAATGGCTGGAAGGCTACTTGAAAGCTACCTTGAAGCTCTGCAGCGAGGTGAATGGCAAGTTCGAGGCTTCACCCCCGAAATATGGTGGGGTCTGTTAACATGGCTAAATGTAGGGCTCGAAGAAGTTGTGAACAACTATCTAGGGAAGGGGGTTCCTAGCGGCATATCTGAGTTGATTATTGATCAGGACTACACGTTACTCGCTATCAGGAGGTTTGCCGAGGGTTCAAGAGGGTTTTGGGGGGCTGTCATAAATGGGGCTAAGAAGGTTGAGCAGACCGTCGTGGAGCCCTTATTAGGGTTCCAAAGATCAGAGCTTAGGGTATTCAAGGTAAGGTGTCACGGGTGGGCGCCCTCATCATGAATTCTTACTCATAATTGTCTTTAGGATTCACGACGTTCCCTGGAAACCACTCAAGCGAAATACGATTCCCTTCTTGCCCGTTATGCCGGATTATCAAAATCGAAGGAGCCTTCATCACTCCGTGAAGATGCGTTCCAACTCTATGAGGCTAGAAAGTTGTACATTAGAGCTTGCTTAGATTTCTGCGTTGCTGCACCCATCTTTCGTGCCTCGTTGGACCGTACCTTGACCAAAGTATTATCGGACCAGTCTAGGAAGCAGATACGCCTCCGACGCGAAGGGACCGCGGCAGCCGAAAAATATGCAGTTGAAATGGATAGGATAAGGGCTTGGAGTGAAGGCATGGAGCAGAGTGATAAAGTGTTTCGCAAAGAACTTCTTATGGCAAGAAAAGAATTGGAGGAGAAGGTAAAGAGAGAGTTGCACCCCGCCAGGGAGCTGGAGGAGTATGCAAGCAGCACAGTTCCTTACCTATCCAGCAAGGGGCCTGGCATTGCCCCAGAAGGCGAAAACATATCAAGTGAAAAACAGGGCTGGTTGTTTATGAGGACATTGACGGGTAAACCGACCCGAAGCCTTTGGATTAGACGCTGGTTCTTTGTGAGGGAAGGCATATTCGGATGGCTCATGCAAGGATATAAGGGTGGTGCGATGGAGGAAAGTGAAAAGATCGGTGTCCTGCTGTGCAATATTAAGCCAGCATTCCAGGAGGAGCGAAGATTTTGTTTCGAGGTCAAAACGAAAGATACCACAATATTGCTCCAGTCGGAAACCCAGGCAGAGCTTACGTCATGGCTCGCAGTCTTTGAACAGGCAAAAAGGACCGCTGTCGAGTCTGCATCTTCTACAGCATCAACCCAAGCTTTCTCTATAATTCCACCTTCGGCTCCCGTCCTCGTTACTGAGCCGGCATACATAAAAGGTCATGATGGCAATAATGTTTCTTCAGCACTCACACCGCAACCAACAGGCAAAGATGGTATCTCTCTAAACCCACTGAGCATGTCGAGACATCTCCTTGTTCACCGTGAGCGTGGGAATGAGGATGAAGGTTCCGGAATCGATCGTTCATTAACTATGCCTCTCAACGCCCTTGGAAACGCCTCCAGAGGAACTTCTTTTGATATCAGTAGGAATGACAATTCAACTCCAGTGGCTTCAGGAGCCCGAGAAAAAATTGCACAGAAACTGGATATCCATCGGAAAACGGGGTTCGGCGAGCGGAATCAGCCTCTGATAGTTCCACCCGCCTCGCCAAGTAATAATAATAGTAGTAGTGGTGTTGGTGTATCTGCCTTGATCTCCGCGAGCCATAACGCTTTGCCATTCCATCCGCCAGTATCACCTCCGGCTGACGGAAAGTTTGCAGACGGACCTACTAGTCTTGCTCCGACCACCTTGGCCAGTACACCTGCACCAGTTACATTATCAAAAGTGGCGATGGTAACATCGGGACAAGAACCAATAAACGATGATTTCGGAGCTAAGGGTCATCGAAAGACTCAGAGCTTAGATGCAACTGTTGGGCCCCTTTCGTCCGGTAGGGGTGATAGCCCACCCGGCGGAAAGGAAGAATACCCCTCGGGGTACCCCCCGGAACTCAGGGCTCAAGGTAGCCATTTCAGAGCCTTATTTCCCGGAAGAAGACCTGGGGAAGTGGTATTACTTGGTGAGTGATGGACCCCGTTTTTCACCTTTCGGCACCCTACATGTAGCAGGATTAGTAATAAACACCAACCGGACAGTTTTCCGAGCAACATGGAGCCCGAATGATACACAGGAGTTTCCTGGTCGCTGCTACGTGACAGTTGACAACGTGTATTTCTACTCCCATTATCTAGGCCTTGTGTTTACTAGCGTGATACCACTCACGTCCATCACTGAGGTGAAGGCTGCTCCTGGAAAGGACTGCGATTACCTATTCTTGCATCTTGACCCTGAGGATGAAGCTGTAGGTGTTGATCAGGAGGGACATGAACCGCACATCACAGTCAAGATATTCTTGGAACCAGTAAGGCTCTTACAAAGGCGTCTACTCTTTTTAGTCAAAAACGCCAACACTTCGAGCGAAGATGAACCTCCAAAGCTCCCAGCCAGAAAGGTCCTAGAGAGGCTTATCGCATTGGAGCGCGAGGTAGAGGAGCGGACTGGGACTGATACTGAGAGTTGGGAGGACGTGGGGTTTGTAGATGTGCATGATGAGCTTGAGCGAAGGAAACGTACAGGCGAGCTGGTGAGAGTGCGGATTGACGGGTAGGTTGTTTGCTCTGAAGCGAAATATGAGGTTTAGTACTGAAGCAATATCTAGCGATATGTTGACGTCTCAACCGAATGTAACTCAGAGAGGCATTGACGACAGAGTCAGAGAAGTGACTCGCTTTAAATTACCTTCGGTACCGGTCATCTATGAACCTGAGGGGATGGATAAAAAAGCGTTTGAACGGGAGTTTGAGGTTTCGCCAAAAGCTATGTTTCACGTCATGTTTGGAGACAAATCGGCTGTCTTCCAAATGTTATACCATGAGAGAAGAGCACGGTGTACGAGTTCCCGGCAACCGTAGAACTTTCGCGATCTTGGTAAAGTAGATGCTGACCGCCTTGCTTGGTTTCACAGACATTCAACAGGGCGCATGGACCCAGCTAGAAGGTGGAAGGATGAAGCGGGAATTTAGATACCAGATCGAATACCACGACATTTTACGTAGGTCCCGGAGACTGGGGTCGATTGCTGGCGCAGCGCTGATGAAAGACATCCAGGGAGATTGCGGATATCAAATGTGGTTGATCATCAAACGATTGAGAAACAAGACGATCACTTGTAGGTTCCCAAGCTTCCTGACGATCCTTTAATATATGGGGTATAACCGGCTAATCTATCCTCAGGTGTTATGTAATCACGGACCGAAAAACACCCTGGCATTTGCCTCACCGCGAGCATTTCATGCTTGTAAGCAAGGTAGTCATTACTTACGTAGCGAAATCAAAGTGCAAATTATCCATCTGGACTGCTGTCGAATGGGCAAAGGAGCCGACACTTTCAAAAGGTATGTCATCCTTTCATATTTGATTAGAAATTATGGGGGCGGTTTGGTTGATGTAACGTTGGTTGTCGCAGGAATTGTTCACAGACAAGCCCTCGATGATCTCGACCTAGACGCCCTCGACCTAGGAGATGTCGTCGCAGATCAGACACGGAAATTAGGTTCTCAAAGCCGCGTAGAGAATGCTATGCACGTCTTTGGAAGGATAGGCCAAGAAACCCCGGGCTCCTCCTACCTGACAGTGGGGGGGCTGGGCGGTGCGCCTCTCGCCTCAGATCTTGACCCAAGGGCCCCGAGGTTACCGATCGCCCACAGATCCCTCTCCCAGATGATGTTGGAAACTGGCTTGAGCTTTCTTGAGAGTGCGGTGTCTAGCCTTATGATGTGGACGTTCACGGCTCTGCAAAAGGCATGGGGAATCGCGTCGGCGCAGCGCATTATCCTGCTGTTTCTGGCTGCATCCCTCTTAAGCAACACAATGCTTAGCTCGAGATCTACGGTTTCATACTGGAATGAAAGGAGAGCCGCAAAGTTTATGAATGCCGTGGGGGTATCCCCTAATGGAATTATGTCCAGAGCCGTTTACTTGAAGGATATGGACGAAATAGTTCTTAATGGCACGGATTTAGTACACGATAACTCTAGTAAATGGTAATATTCACCAAGACCCACTTGTCAAATTTTACCCTACCATTCGAAAAAACACGTGCTGATAGCCTTGCAGCTATGCGAAGTTCAGAGAACTCGCCAGTTCCACCGATATGGATGCAGACGCGGCCCTAGCTGGCAAAGGATTTTTTAGTGCTTCGACTCGCGCTACTGCACGAAGACTCCGGCTCTCTAGACAGCATCTTGGGTCGTACCGCCATGACTTGCTCGTGGCGATGAGAGTTGTCAATAGTTTGGAGAGAGACATGGTGCATGCCGAATGGGACAATTGGCTTTTCGAGGAGACATCCAGATGCAAACAGGCGCTCTTTGCTTTGAATAGCCGGAAGCCTCCGACTGGAAGTGCCGGCCGAGACAGTGCAACTGAGGGAAGCGATAGAAGAGAGCGCAGCGAAGCTGCAAAATGGCTTTCAGAATATTGCGATAGTTGCGATAGAGAGCGAAGTGAGTCCGACACCGGACGACGCCTCGGTCTAGCGTTTCCTTGAAGGCTCAATTTTTTCCCCTCTTTCTTTGCATCTCATCTTGTCTGGGCTAGAATTGTTTGTTTTACTCTGTGTTTTGTCTTTTTTCCTGCAGGTTTAGTTGGTGATAAGTTAGATTGGTGTGGCACAAGTCCTATTCATTCATTATATCAGTTTCTCAATCTTGATTCCAATCCATCGTATACTCTTTTTTATACATTGTGCCTAGATTCATAATTATTCCTCTTGTGTAGGGGGCTCCCCCCCTACCCTTTTATTTGCATCCCTCCTTTTGTGCAAGGGGAGATTTGCACCATAATATTATCATGACATATTTGCACCGCCATACTGCGCCTAGGCACAAGTAGAGAGACCCAATCTCCGTGGTATGATATTATGATACTGTCGCCACCGTTGTGATAACTTTGGGGTTAAGGCTGGTAGCCGAGGGCATCAATGCCCTTTTACCCTTAGCCTCTGGCAACGGTAAACGGGCCCACAATAGCATCATCTAGTGAAGTATCGTGGGTTCACCCAGTTCCCCGGAGTTCAGCCAAACTCAAGCAACGGTAATCGCATCTATGAACCGAGCCAAACCAAACAAACCAAACAAACAAATACCATTCCGACCGGAATCCCCCAACCAGACATTACAAGTGGGGAAGGAAGTTACGGCAGAAAAGGCTTCTTCTTCTGCTCCTTCCATACGCTACTGTTCTCGAGCCCGAGGCGGGAGTACTATCATGCATTCGGGACATGATATCCATGTGTTCTCCCCCCCGAAGTATTATATGATATTATATCATGCTCCAGGTTAAATCCATCTCATCTCCATCTCCATCTCTATCCCCACCCTCATCCGAAAAAGATATTGCAAATTAGCCAGCCTCTTCCCCCTTCCTTCCTCTCCCTCCCTCTCACGCATGGCATGATTAACCACAAACAACCTCCCTCCCCCCAATCCCACAAAATTGCGAAACAAAAAAAAAATCCCCTCCCCTCCCCCGGTTCAATGCGTATCCCTCCTTCCTACCTCCTATCCCCTACCTCCTCCTCCCAAGGAACTTTATTTAGTTGGTGAAGAAATCATCATGCCACAGCATCCACACACCGACAGGCAGACCGACCGACCGAACCCGGCCGGGCCGGATATGCAAGAGAGAAACAAAGAAGGAAAGAAGGAAAGACGGAAAGCCTCCCAACGCAACACCGCAGATACGCTCGCTCCCTCCGGCAAACCCACCAAAATATAATTATTGTTATAAATAACCCATCGAAGATGGGGGAGGGGGCTGGCTGGCGGTTGTGAGATTTGGCTTTGCAGCACAGCACACCGTACCAGTACTAGTACTGTATATGCCTGTGTGCTACATTGCTTATCTTAGCAATTCTTAGCAATTCTGAAACAAGGGGGTCGAGGTTAGCCTAAGTTGACAATTGAGCTTTTGTGCAGCGTAGTAGAAAATATACCGACGGCCGTTCTTTTTTTCTTCTTCCTTACCCTTTGTTTTTTCCCTTTGTTCCTCCCGGTGCATGGTGCTTACCTTACTGTGCGATCATCTAGCCAACTTTCTACCC
>PYWC01000080.1:67242-82044 GCA_003182015.1 Tuber magnatum | reverse complement strand
TGCGGCTACTCTCTGCCAAAACTGCTAATTCTGCTGCTACCATAATACAGAATTGCTGTCTACCTTATTGTACTCGTACAGTAATGTTCAATCCCCCCCCTCTTCCATCTCCCCGGGACATGCTGAGACTGGGAAAAGCGGGGGGGGGGAGGGAACCGGCTATCTTGGGCTAACCCAGAACCCAAACACCCGCTGGCAAACTCGTTACCGTACCGCATGTTCGTTATGAGCGCTCGTTCGTTCGTTAGCTTACCGTACCTGTTTCCCGTCTCCTGTGCGGCACTGTACTGTACTCGAGTGCCAGTGCCCTCCAACCTCTCCCCCTCCTTGACCTCGGAAAAGGAAACAATTCCTTTCCCTCCCTTCCTTCCTTCATTCCTCCTCCCCGTCACCCACCCACACTCACACCTCGTTTGAGCGGACAAGAGAAGAAGAAGAAGGGGAAAAAAACGTCCGGACTGGGCAGGTAAGTATGGTACAGGTGCAAAAGTATGAGTACAAAACCTTCATATTCCCGCCCTAATCGTACCCACAGCACCAACCCCTGCCTCTTTTTTATTCCAGATTCGGGACCGCAGCGCTGTACCCATAGAAGTTGTGTTGCATTTCCAATTTTGGAATACGCCTACCGTACTTGGATAGATGGACCAAACCTTGTGGATGGGTGCACAGAAACATCGAAAGTGGGAGTACTGTACGTCCCCATCGCAAAAGCAAATGTCCAAGACAAGACAAAACACGAAGGAAGAAAAAAACCCCCAAAGAAAAAGAAAATGAAAAGTGGGAGAGCAAGTGACAAGTTGTGGTATGGGACCATGGGTAACCTGAGGTACGGTACCGGCGCATGCTGTTGAGAAAGGGTAGGAAGAAGAACAAGCACCAAAGCGCAAGATGCAGTAGTCAGTCGACCCAGATCCACGGGAGCATGCACAATTTCGTGAGATTGATGGATGCGATGCGATGTGATGGTGGACTATACTTAACTCGCCTTTACTATCTTGAACAACTAGCTCAACTATTATGACAAGCACAAACAGAAAATTTGTCGCTGAGCAGGAGGGAAGGAGGAGGCAAGGGTGAGGTAAGAGGTAAGAGGTTAAGTTAAGGTAGGTTGAGCGGGTATGATACTAACAAGCACTGGAACTGGGGCTCTATGCATGCAAGTGGGTAAAAATAATACCATTGTCTGCACTGGTTTCTCTAGTTACCGGTGTTTTTTCTTCTTCTCCGTCACCTCCATCATATGAATAGTGGGTGAGCGAGTGAATGCGAAGGGAGGACACTACTGTACATGTCGTTGTATCATACTACGGAATGTCATTTCCACCCCCAGTCTCAATCCGTGGACTACGCTTAATGCAAGCAACCCCGAAGGAGGGGAACTTTTGCGCCAAATGGGATTGTTTGATCGGGTTTGTTGCGGTCCGGATTTTATCTCTCTCTCTCTCTTTTCAAATCGCAGCGGGTAAGTGGCTAGCGGAGAGAGAGAGAGAGAGAGGAGCCAACCTGCTGGGGATTTTCCACTTTGGGAACCTTGACAATAAAATCAATCGGTTTGATGACCGGGCGTCCTCTCTTTCTCTCTCTCTCTTTCTTTTTTGGTATCATAACAATCTTGTTTCCTTCTGCTTCCCGCATGTTCCTGGTTTGGGGTTCCTTGGACCTTGCACCACCGTCTCATTACACCCGTTGGCCCTGCCAAGCTTACTCCACGCCGCACGGAAATGCACCTGCGTTTTCGCGATTGTTTCGGGTTGGTCTCAAGCTAACCTTCGACTCGCCATCTATTCGAATTTTCCTGCGTTTTGGGTTGCGAAGCGGGCTGTGGGGTGGGCGAGAAGGGGGGTGAGAGTGACTTAGGGGAGGTGCGAGGGGAATCTCCGTTCTCGTTTCATGTGGGTATCAGTCGATGCAACCCGAGATGTTCATACTACACAGACGATCCCGTGAGACTGTGCTGCTTCCGGAATCTCAATTCTTTTCTTTTCTTTTCTTTCCTTTCCTTTTTTCACCCTCTCTCTTCTTTTCTTGTCGGGTTCCTTCCCTTTTTCCTCGCCGCTGTCGCGGGGAAATGTTGGCTCTTTTGGACGGGGCACTAAGGCCGGTTGAGTGAAGCGTCTGAATGGTTCAGGATGGTGTTTCGTGGAGGATGTCTTGGGTTTCCTCTTCCTTCCTACTGTACCGGTATGAGACCGTACTCTCGATTCATCTTTTTTATTTCATTTTTCCAAATGATTTGTTGTTAGAGTGAGGTAGCCTTACCAGACCAGAATGTATGGGATTGGTTCGATCCGGGGCTAGTTCCCCGTAAACATTCTTCGTTGTCATCCCAATAGTTCAAATTGCGGGAGATGCATTAGCAGGAGAGAAGAGGTTGAGATGTGCGCTGCTGCTGCTGCTGCTCCACCACAGGTTGCTCTGACGTTGCGAACCAGCCGCCGCGCCCTAGTGCGATGGGGCGGGACCCGCGACGCTGCACCGTGTGCGGCTACTCTCTGCCAAAACTGCTAATTCTGCTGCTACCATAATACAGAATTGCTGTCTACCTTATTGTACTCGTACAGTAATGTTCAATCCCCCCCCTCTTCCATCTCCCCGGGACGAGAAGAAAGGAAAATGGAATAAGAAAATAAGAAAACATAATCATCCCTGGTCATTGAGGAGGCTCCTGCAGATCAGGCTGGGCACCAGAGCCTCGATTGAACCTTCCAGCGGCTCCAGGAAATTCGGTTGCCGACGGAGGGAAGTACAGTATCGTAGACGCTGAGCCGAATTTAAACTCATTTTCGGAGTGAAGTGAGGGGGTGAGGGGGAGTAACATGGAACACTGTACTCGAGTAGAGCGCTTCCGCCAGGTATCTAAGAGAACCTGGGAAGCCTACCGGTAGAGGGAAGGGTGCCGTCGTTCTTGCTTACGATATAATCCTTTGGGGGAACATCCGGACTACTTCTTCCTGACCCTCCTCCTCCTCCCCGCCTCTTTCTCTTGTCCCCTATCGCCAACTTTGTCGCTCTTTTCGCGCACCAGCCCACCGGTTGGATTTTGTTTTGTTTTTGTTTTTTCCTTCTTCACTCGTTTTGGCCCGTTGTTTTTTTTATTTTTTCTTTTCTTCGACTACTACTAGTATATCCTCTTAATTCTCCTCCGAGAGCTGGTCCTCTTTCTCCCGCATCCGTGCTTCCATTATTGTTTCCCTTCACCTTGGTCAACAGGTTGACGACGCTCTTTAAGACTCTAATATCTTGCCTTCCTCCCCTCTGAGGTCACACATTTACGTTCTCTCCGGCCGGTCCGATCATTTGGTTTTGGGTTTCCTTCGGTACATCTACTACTACTACTGCTGCTACCACTTGCTACGACAACGACGACGGCTACTACCACTACTATTTATTAAACTACCACCATTACTATTGCAACAACTGCTACCACTACCGCTACCGCTATATACCCGTGCACAACACATAAACATTCGTACATACATACACATACATACGTTTACAGCTTTTTTCTTCTTCTTCCTTTTCTTTCTTCTTTTAGTTTTATTGTACGAGTAAGTATTTTGATCACTCCCCCATAAGCCCTCCTTGCTTCCTCGGTCTATGGTTCTGCTTTAGGGTGCTGTAACCCGGTGGGGTGGGCAGATGGAGTCTTGGGATGCGGATTGAGATTGAAATTGTGATCGTTCTAACGGATGTTTGCGTTTTCAGTTATTGTCTCTGTACCACTTCTAAAGGTTGAACATAGATGCAGGCGTTAGCTATGGATACAATTCTTGCACAGTGAGTTGGAACTGAGAAAGATGCCCCAAGAGAGAAGGAGAAAAGGACCTCTTGCGGTTGTTTTATTTCGCTTTGCTGCTGCCCAGGTGACTGACAATAAACTTTTCCTTCTTTCCCTGAATAGTCAACGGAGCGCCCCCAAAAACCCTTTTGCCATCCCTCAGCCTCCACAGTTCAGGCTCTCAAACATGGCGGATGCTTTCCCCCGGACATTCACACCAACTATGGGCTCCCCTCTTCCAGAATCCTTTGCCCTGTGGCCGCCAACCCCTCACGCGAATGGAATCAGGCCTGCGACGGTTCATGAGACTAGCTTTTCATATCCTCTTCCTGGAGACTGCCCGACTGCTACCACCACGTCTTGGGATTCAAATTGCCTGTCTATAGGGTTGCCCTCTGAGAACCATGATATGGAAACCAATGGGGCAGACATGTCCCAGCAATACGAGGACAGCTCATTAGATAGTAGGTTGCACCCGGGAAGGGAGGGGAAGGGAAAAGAGAAAGATTAATATGACTTTCAAAGCGAATGGTTGCTGATATAAAAGCTTATAGATAGCGATTGGAACCGCCCTCGTGGAGGCGAATATAGCTCAGTGTTGCGTAACCTGGACAACGATGTGGACCGTCTAGGGTCCAGTTATGGGAGCAGCAGTAATAGCACAAGTCTACTCGATCCCCACTATCCATACTCCACGCAGCCTAGGGAGAGTGACGGTCTGAGCTTGAACACCAACTTTCCTCGCCGACTATCAGATGCCGCTTCACTGTCGAGTGCGGATGCGCTGGTATCAGCGTCGGACATGCCCTACGACGATTATTCTTCGTACGATGGATCAGCCATAACCGACTACACCCACAGAACGCCATTAACAATGTCCTCCACTACCACGCCGCTTTCACCTGTAATGTCGCCACGCCAGACCAACCGGATGTCGGCAGGTAGTGGTAGCAGGGGCCGGGCTTCACCTTCCCCGTCTCGCACCCTGAATGTTCGATCTGCGCCGTACCCTGCTGGAGGCAGGGATGCGGCGAATAAGAGGTGGTCCACCGGATCCTTCATACCAGGGTCGCAGGCTTCGTCTCCGTACACCGGCCACGTAGATCCGCACTTGCAATCACAATTCCACTCCCACCACTCCTCACCAACATGCTCCTCCGCCCATCCTGCCCCGCAGCAACTCCTCCTCTCTCACAACCATGGTTTCCCCCGAGCAAACGGCTTGCTGCCTAGCTCGTACATGGATACTTCATCATCACCGCACGACTGCCACCCGCAGATGCCGAACCACATCCTCGTCAAGATGCTCCAGTCCAACGCAGCGGAGCACTACCGCAGCCACTACGCCGACCTCACTGAGCCCCCGGATCTCTATGCTTCCCTGAACGAGGAGCAGATCCCGCCCCCCCCAGAGGACATGGATCCCGAAGACCCGGACCTCAAGCCCCACGAGCAGGAACTAAGGTTTGAGGGGGACCTATACACGCCCAGATGGGTCCGCGGCCACGGGAATAAGCGCGAGGGATGGTGCGGGATCTGCAAGCCCGGACGCTGGCTGGTGCTCAAGAACTCTGCGTTCTGGTACGACAAGTCCTTCACCCATGGCATCAGTGCGGCTACCGGGCAGAGATTCTTGGAGCCCGAATCGGTGAGGAGGATGGAGGGGAATCCCGACGTTTGGGAGGGCCTATGTCATTCGTGCAAAGAGTGGGTTGCCTTGGTTAGCAACAAGAAGAAGGGGACCACTTGGTTTAGACATGCTTACAAGGTTTGTTTTTACCGAAAACATTAAAGCATTAAATTGGAGGCAGGATGCTAACTGTTTGGTCAATCGATATAGTGCCATACACATGCTAAGATTAAAGATGCACCAAAGCGGAGGAGGGAGAGTAGTCAAGGCAAAGCCGCTGCAGCCGCTGCAGCCGCCAAAGCAAAGGTGGATGCCATAAAGATGAATGGGATGCATCACGAGTCGATGGGATGAAATGTCCCTTCCCCACCTTCTTCGCTATCTCCCAGTTCAATGATCTTTTATCCCCCTTTGTTTTTTTTTGTTTTTTTTTTGTACCTTTCCCTCGCCAAAATTTTTTATTTCCTCTATTTACGGATTTTCTTGCTTTTGTAACGACCCCACCTCTACCATACTCTTTCCCCCTCTAATGAGATGGATACGCAACCCAATCCTTTCTTTCCTTCTTTCATTATAATCACATTGGGGTGTTTGCTTTTTGGTGATTTCTTTTTCCTTGAATTTGTCTACGGCGGGCGCGGGGGGCGGGGGGGCATTTTATGTTATGTGGAAAAGGAAGGAAGGGCCATGTTTCATCATCACTATTTCTTTTGTCTCCTGGATTGCATACGGCTTTACGCTCTAGTGTCCATTTCTTCACCGAGTGGTTTTTCATCGTCATACCCAAATCTCCTCTTCTGGGGCGTGACGTGTGACTTTTTTCTCTTCCAAATAAGAAAATATATTTCTCACGAATATGTCTTATCCCTCTATTTGTGTGAGCACGTTTTGCTTGGTAGTTTGTGTTTCGTTTCACTCCTGTTTCGAAGTGGCTCGTGCTCAAATTCCTTTCGTTTTTATTCCTCCTACAGAGATATTAGTTTAGGGTAAAATTGGGAGGTCATGGTACAGTATTTTTTCCAAAGTGGCGGTCGGTCCGGGTCACTGGCGGGGTTTCGGGGTTTATTGATTTTTGTGTTTTTTTCCTTTCTGTCATGGTCTTCCTATTAAATTTTATTCTGTACTCGAGTAGAGTGGGTTTTTATGATGGATAGTTTTCTCTTTCTGAATTCTGAGCTCTGGTTTTTTTTTTTTTTGTTTGTCTCCCTTCACCCAATCATTCTTCATCCGTACTTTTCGTACTATTTTCTTTTTCTTTCTCCTTCCCCAAAGTCGGTTGTCCTTTTTCTTATACGGTTTCCCTCTGTTTTCTTCCTGTCCTCTACCACACCAACGATAGACAAAATTTAACAAAATAAAAGGCAAAACGAGAAAAGGATAAGCATAGACTTGCGTTACGTTTCCAAAGATTTTTAAATGAATTTCCGTTTGGTTTGGGTGCCGGTGAGTTGTCTGTACAGTATGATACCAGTACAAGTATTTCGTTGTCGGGTTGTGATGTGAAGACTAGGCAGTGCCGGTTTGGAAGAAATTGTTGCTAGAACATTCGATCAGACGGGCTGGTATTTTTTNTTTTTTTTTTTTTTTTTCGCAAGGGCAAAAGCGTTAAATTAGGTTAAAAGTCAGGGCTCGAAGTGGCTGCTAAGCACCTTTTCCACTCAAACCCCCCTCCTTCGCTCGTTCTCTTGTTCTCTTGTCCACTTGTCACCACCACCATCTCTCTCTACCTCTTCTCCTTCCCCGCCTCGCGAAATCTGTATTTCTCGTTTTCCAAGTTGATCCACTGGCCGAGCTCTGTATAATTTTACCATTGCACTTGGTTTTTTCAGGCCTTTCAGTCTGGGCGGTGTTTATCTCGTTCCACCCTCCTCGCCTCCTACCCGAGACAACTCGGGACTTTCTCAGCAGGGTGTTTTCTTCCGCTTTCCTTCCCATTCCCTTCCTCTTTCCCTTCCCCCCCACGCAACTTAGTCAATAAAAGTGCACACACACCAAAGCAGCGCCCATGTCTTCTATGGACGTCGATTCCGGACCCCCAGTAACCCCGGGAGGACTGGGGACATCTCCATCTCCAGTTCCAGAGACCCTGGCCAAGATCAACGGCATAAATGGTACACATTCGCTTCCCCCGGATCCACCGAGGGAAGAGCTCGACGGGGAGGCATACAAGCAGGCCGGTAACAAATTCTTCAAACAAAAGGAGTATGGAAGGGCTGTCGAGCAGTATTCCAAAGCCATAGAGAAGGAGCCCGAGAACGCAACGTTCCTATCTAATCGTGCGGCTGCCTACATGTCAGCGGGAAAGTTTAGCCTCGCTCTGGATGATTGCGCGCAGGCCGATCGTTACGCTCCGGATAACGCGAAGACATTGTTGAGAATGGCGAGAATCCAGGTGGCTTTGGGGAGGTCGGAGGACGCCCTGGAGACTTATGACAGGATGAACCCCCCGGCTAGCAGCAAGGACAAGGTTCCCGCGATTCAGATGAGACAGCATATCAAGACTGCCGAGTCTTCGGTAGCTGGTGGGACCGCGAGCTCTATGACGCTGTTCGCTATCGACCGGGCGGAGGATTTACTGGGCACTGGTGTCGAGCCCCCGAAGAAGTGGAAACTCCTTCGAGGGGAAGCAAATCTCAAGATGAACACTGCGAACTCGTTGGGGGAAGCTCAGAACGTTGCAATGTCTCTTCTTAGGCAGAATGCACAGGATCCCGATGCCTTGGTACTTAGGGGTCGAATTTTGTATGCTCAAGGCGAAAATCAGAAGGCTGCTCTTCACTTTCAGGAAGCTCTCAGATGCGATCCCGATATGAAGCAAGCTAGGATATACTTGAAACGGGCACGGGAGCTTGAGAAGAAAAAGGAAGCCGGAAACGAGGCGTTCAAGAAGGGTGATTACAGGGTTGCCAGGGAGCTCTACTCCGAAGCTTTGGCTGTTGACCCTTCGAATAAAGGGACTAATGCCAAGCTGTACCAGAATCGTGCTGTTGCCAACACTAAGGTTTGTTCCCTTATCGCCTCGATAAATGGACATTAAACTAAAAATAACTTGACAGCTTCAAAATTGGGAAGAAGCTCTCTCGGACTCTGATGAGGCTATTAAGCTCGATTCGACTTACACCAAGGCCCGCAAGACCCGAGCAAAGGCTCTAGGCCAGATGGGCAACTGGGAAGAGGCAGTTCGCGAGCTCAAGTCGGTAGCCGATGCCAACCCAGGAGATAGCAGCATCCGGAGAGAGATTAAGGAAGCCGAACTGGAGTTGAAGAAGAGCAAGAGGAAGGATTATTACAAAATTCTTGGTGTGGATAAGGCAGCTACCGACGGAGAGATCAAGAAGGCATACAGGAAGATGGCCATGTTACACCATCCCGATAAGAATCCCGATAACGCATCCGCGGCCGAAAAGTTCAAAGGTATGCCGTTGCAGTCATGTGATCGGTGCAACCGTCACGCATCACACCTAGCACAAAGCTCACACTAACCCTAACGGTTGTCCTATAGATGTCGGTGAAGCGTATGAGACTTTGTCCGATGCACAGAAGCGTGAGATGTATGATTCTGGCGTTGACCTACAAGATGGTGATATTTTCAGCAGTGGTGGGATGGACGCGGGAATGGGTGGTGGTGCAATGAATATTGATCCTAGTAAGCTATTAAACACCTGCTTGATTGCTTGTTTCGTCCGTTCCAACTGATGTTTTTCGTCTTTAGACCTATTTTTCAATATGATGGGTAACATGGGAGGTGGCGGTGGCGGCTTCCCGGGCGGCTTCCCGGGTGGCTTCCCAGGTGGCTTTCCAGGAAGCGCAACAGGGGGAGGAAGGAGAGGGCCACGAGGCCCCCAAGGATTCCCGAATTCATTCACATTTTAAGGCAAAGGGGTGTAGTCTAGATTATTGCGGTGCAGGGCAATTTGCATGGAACAAATGGTGTTGTCACTGGAGTTCAAAAAGCGTTCCGCGCATACCGAACGGGACTTGTTTTCATCATTCGTCTTTCTCTTCCTCTCCCCCTGCGGTTTCTTAATGTCTTCCAAATATGATTCTTACTATCGAGTCTTAGGCGGCGCTAGTTTCTTGCCCTATATTCCTTTTTTTCTTTCTTTTTTTTGTTCGTTCATCATCCTCATCCTTCTTCTTTGCTTCTTACTCTACCTCGTGACTTCTTCCTTAGGTCGTTTATTTGCTCCCTTTCTTTCTCTCATGTCTTCATAGGGTGTTTTTTTTTTTTTGATATAAACATTGGCGGGCTTTGCTAAGATTGGTTGGTCTGGTGCCGGTATGACAACTATGTTAGATGGGGTTTAAACGTGAAAAAAAAAAGCGATCAATATTAGAGAGTTTGCGCACGCAGACCTAGGTGGCGGTAAATTTCGTTAATATATGTTATGCTAAAAGGCTTGGAGACCTGGGTGCCCAAGTGCACCTGGTCGTGGCCCAAAAGTCAACTCTAAAGACCTAGAGTAAGTTTCTAGGTAACAATGTCAAAAATATACAACACCAACATATTTCTATGGATACCAAGGAGAGCTAAGTGCAAAGCAGCTCCAGGAGAAATAAATGATATGAAAAATATGATAGTCATGTAACAATATTGATTCTACATTCTCTGCTCTGGCTATCAACACCTCACATTGCACTCAGCTGTTGTAACCTGGCTGCCAAGTCACCTGGATCCTATGCGCAAACTCTCTATTGTGAACTTTTTTTGTTGTCGACAAGCTACGATATTCGGAAGGCTGGCCCTTCCCTTCGCGCCATAATATTACTTGTACAATATTGTGCTATACAAAATTTAATACTGTAGTGATAGGTAAATATAAGTTACTCTTCGGTTGGTCAGTCAGATGCCTAACCTGATTTCTCACGTATATAACCTGCGCTCCCGTGAATTCAAACTTCCTCCTTGTTTAAGCTTGTTTCACCCACAGTATCACAGTTTCTCTCTCTTCCTCGCTCCGCCACTTCTTTTCTACGATGCGTCGCATATCTTCGGGGCTAGGGTTCATCATAGCGTAACTCTAAGGGCCAATCCAATCCAACTTGTTGCGGCTTTGTCAGGCGCCGTCCGGGTGCTATCTACTCGTATCATACAGGTAAAGAGACGGTAAAGAGACGGGTAACTTACCGGTAGGAGAGGTCAAGAACAAGAAGAACGAAAAAGCGGCCGGCTGGCGGCTCCGGCTCCTTTCGCACCCAACAGCCTTCCTTCCTGCCATACCGGTACTCCCTTTCTCCCCTTCCTGCTTTTCCTCCCTCCTGACATCCTGTCCTCCTGTATTCTTGGGGGCTGTGCAGAAACGGAACTGCTTCACAACTAATTAACGCGTAACTTAACTTTTCCCCCCTTCTTTCTTACACCTTCCTTACCCTACGGTGGTATCATAGTATTCTGCTCCTTTCGAACACACTCTCTATTTTTATCCTTATTCATTTCATCTTTCAACCACTCACACTACGCTACGGTTAATAATGTCGATTCAAGATCGCACGGACGAGTTCCACGCCCTCACGATATCGGCTTCTAAACGGCTCAACAGGAATAATCCGAGCGGAGCGCACCAGCGATTGCTCGGGCAGAAGAATAGGAAAGCGGGGGGGGATGAGCAGATGGGGGATGGTGGGAGTGGCGGGAGGAGTGAGTTTGCTAGGAAGGCGAGGGACATTGGAAGGGCTATTACAGACACTATGGGGAAGTTGGAGAAGCTTGCGATGCGTAAGTTCATCACTGACCATATCCTACGGGAGTGGGAGAAAGGGGGGGTCGATGTGATGCGATGCTAACGTGGGCTGGGTGAACAGTGGCCAAGCGCAAAGCCCTCTTCGACGACAAGCCGGTCGAGATAGCAGAACTCACATACATCATCAAGCAAGACCTTTCGGCGATAAACCAGAACATAGGAGCCCTTCAAGCGCTGTCACGCCAGAAGAATAATGGCCGCAACGAGGAGGGTGAGCACAGCAAAAACGTTGTCGTCATGCTCCAGGGCAAGTTGGCCCACGTGTCGGTTGGGTTCAAGGAAGTTCTCGAGGTGCGGACGAAGAATATTCAGGCTTCCAGGCATCGGACCGATCAGTTTGTGTCGAATGTTAGGCCGAGCTCTGCTGATCGTTTGTCTCCCCCCCACATTTGAGTGCCTCATCGGTGGCGCGGGTATGATGTTAACACAGGTGGTGATAATGACAGCAACGGTCCTGCAAACTTCGCATTCGCCATTGTATTCTACACCGTCTGCTACCCCCCGGCCGAATCACCAGCCCGATTTATTATCCCTAGACCCAAACCCTTCCTCGTCGGCGCTATCGGGCCCCGTATCGGCGCAGCAGTTGGCACTGATGGAGGAAGGGTCCTCGGCAAACTCTTACATCTCCGCCCGATCCGAAGCTATTGAAGCTATCGAGAAGACTATCACAGAGCTGGGTGGGATATTCAGCCAGCTGGCGCAGATGGTGGGTGAGCAGAGTGAGATGATTCAGCGGATTGACCACGAGACGGAGGACGTTGTAACGAATGTAGAAGGCGGCCAGAGGGAATTACTCAAGTACTGGTCTAGAGTGAGCAGTAATCGGTGGTTGGTGGTGAAGATGTTTGGAGGTATGTCTACTTGGCCCATTGTAATATATAGAAAGTTTCGAAACTAACTAATGTTCCATATAGTTCTCATGATATTCTTTCTTCTCTGGGTCCTGATTAGTTAAAAAATTTCCCCCCTTTTCTTCCTCATTTTTCTCCCTTCATTCACTCTTAACCTTTTCAACCTTACTTCACTTTATTACTCTCCATCGGGTGTGCTTTTTATTTTAGAGAAGAGAAGGAATTAAACAGAGAAACAGGCGAGCCTGTCTGCCCACTAGGCTGCATAACTCAATATTAATAATACGTGGGGTATATATAATTGCTGCTCTTTCCTTCTTCCCACTTCTGTTTACTTTTCCCTCTATTCGTCTCTCCACTGTACTTTAGGTTCCCTATGGGTTCGTGACTTTGGTTAGATGTAGTACCACCTTTTTCTTTCTTTTGTTTCTCGCCGAACTAGTAGGGAGCAGTTTGGGTTGGTAGGTGCGATGTTAAGCGGATGTGTATGTGTACCTATGATAGCCACAGCAGGTCTTTCCGCTTATAAAGTTAGGTACGGGTCGTGGTTGACACTATCGTAGACGTTCCACGGAATTTGGGGGCGGGGTCCGCAAGCCACTGAGTGAGTAGAGTAGTCTAAACATGAGTTATTTCAGGTATATACCACTCTCGATCAACCCTCACACTTCCTATTGTAAAGTTGAAGTCCCATCTACCCCAACCGGGGAAGCAAACACAGACGAATGTGCCACCGGAGGCCATTGGTGTATGACGCCCCTCACTAATCTTATAATCGATTACCTTTCATCCAAATCTTATTATGTGGGATCTGATCATCTGGTATCCCATCTAATCAGATTACTTCTCCATATCCTAATACCTACCTCCTAGTAGCAATAGGCATTGTAGCCAGTTGGGGGGAATAGAGAAAAGGGGGGAGCAAGTGGAACGAAGAGAAATTAATAGCTATCTATGTCTTCTGATATAATACAAAAGAAAAATTTCTGTAAGATCCACAGATTGCTACTATCTAGCAGTTGGGCTAAAGATTTTATACCAGCAACAAAAAGAGCAAAGATTTCTCAAATCCTATAAGGTCTTAAGAGGTCCATGTTAGTATACTGTATCGGAATAATTTTTACAATATAATACAAAGTTCCAACTTTCAAGTAACACTATCATATACAATACCACTATTATTAAATTTAATCTATATAATAATAATAATATAATATTTATTATAAATAATATGTTGACATAATGTTGGTTTCAAGACCTGGATCTGCCAGTGCAATCATTTTTGATTTTAGACCCTAATTGTCTACTTTCATATGATAGGTGATAACCCTCTTGTCTATCATGTCTATATAAGGTGGCCTTCTTCTACCTTTTTCCTCCTTCTTGTCAACAACCATCCACCTCAGCAATGAAACACAATTCTTCATATTCTTTCTTCCTCCTTACAGTTTTGGTTTATAGTTTTATTAATACTTCTGAAATTCAAATAGGGAAAATCAGGAAACTAATATGTCTTGATAGTATAAGGTATATCTATACTCCAAATCAATTAATTCTTGGCTGAAGAATTACTGACTTGACTGGTATTATATGGATAGATGACAATAAATTACAAATTAGACTCTATATTAAATAGAGTATCTCTAACACAAAATCACTAACTATTATCAAGTCTAAAGAACTTCTAACAGGTAATCAATTGCACTGTTGATACTATAAGTACACTCAGACTACTATAGGATACAGAGAAGTCTCAGTTTCAGCTTGAGTCAATATTACTCTCAAGTTATTTACACAATAGAATGGGAATTCATATTCAAGTTACTAATATTGAGAAAAATATAATACATTTGGAAGAATGGTAGGGGAGTACTGCATCTGCTACTCTCCTAGCCTCTACTATATTTCCTGCCTATACTAGTTCTCTGATTATTGGATTGAGCTCTAGAGAGGTGGTGGTGGTGGGCATAGTTTCTTCTAACATAAAAGATAGAAAAAGTGAGAGCAGTTGAGATATAATAACATAAGGTATGCAATTAACTAATAGATATAAGATTAAAGAAAATAGACCTCTAATTTGATTTTAAATGACAATAAATATCTAGAACTGTCTAGATAATTAGGCAGGAATACAGCACTCATGATTTAAGCTACTATTTAAAACCTATAAGGAATAGTGTTTCATGAAAAGATCAGTTGAAAGGTATTACTATCCTGATCTCTAACAGCAGCTCTTGCCCCATACTGGCTCCTTGATTCTCAGTATAAGTTCAAAAAAGGGTATTAGAGAAGGTGGAAGTGAAAATACCTGCCATAGAAGATAGAAATCTTCTAACTAAGTGGAGAAAATAGACATCAAGTGAGTAACCCTTCCATTTCTAATTTTGTTTTCTTTTCACCTTTTTTGAAGAATTGTGCTTTATTTGTAGTGGTTGGAATTGTAGTTATTCTTATAGCTATCAGTAGCTAGTTTATATCAATTCCTTAAAGGGAAGTCTACACTACTTTGTCTATTGAGTCTATTTTTTATGACTCCTATGCTTAGTAGAATAGTCTACATATCTAAATTGTAATATTAAATACCAAACTTGAAGCAAGGTTAGATAGAATTAAGAAATCTTATATTTGTATTTGTATTCCAGTTCAATTGTACCAGCCCCCCCTCCCTTGGGAGTCCAAGGTAGAAGAGGAGGCGGACGAGCACAGTACAGCACCACAAGAACGGTGCTTATTTGACACCCAAAGATAAAAATAGTAGCATCCACCCTGCCATACCACATACAAGATGCGATCTCT
>PYWC01000080.1:43769-56064 GCA_003182015.1 Tuber magnatum | reverse complement strand
CCCCTCCCAACCGGCACCCCTTCCTTTACTGGCACTCCCGGATTCGCCTTCTTCCCAAAAGTTTGCTTTCTGGTTGCTTGATTCATTCATTCGTTTGTTGTATTTCCTTGGGTTCTTGATAGAAAACCCTTCCTTTCCTTTGGTTCAAAACAAAACATGCCCGGTACCCCTGTTACTTCGCCATCCCGGCCAAGGTCGGCACTCAAGCGTCTGCCGTCGTACAGACCCCTTTCATTCTCAACCAGCAAGCTTTCCCTCTCACACGTCACGCCGGACCCTGCGAATCGCTGCCCACTGAACAAAACCGATGGCTCCTCGAGGATAGAGAACTTTTGTTCTCACCCCATCAAGAGCACCAGCAGCGGTGTTCGAAGGCTCCTGCGAAAGGCTTCCCATTCACTCCGGTTCACGCACTGCAATGAAACACTAGGCGGTATGAAGAGAGACAAGTGTCCCGGTACGCTGGGGGACGGTGAGAGTGGTATTGTCATAGACGACAAGGACAATGATTGCTTCTATGCCATTGATACTACGGTAGCCAGGAAAGGTCCGTGTGATTTAAGAATTCTTCGGGGGTTCCCCCCCCTGTTTGGCGGTTCGTCGCTAACCACATTGTTGTCGGTAGATTTCGTTAAATTCCTCCCCCCCGAGATCACTGCCCATATCTTGTCCTTCCTGGACCATCAGAGCTTGGTAAATTGCGAACCGGTATCCCGTGCTTGGATGGTAGCTGCGCGCGATCGTCATGTATGGCGCAACGTCTTCCGCGCTGAACATGGTCCGTGGAAGTCGAAGCCCGGGAATGATTGGAAGAGGATGTTCAAGGTCAGACAGGAGCTTAATCTCAGGTGGACGCAGGGGCGTGTTACCGCGAAATATCTCAAGGGACATACCGATAGCATCTATTGCGTGCAGTTTGATGAGTAAGTTGCGGTGTGGAGCTTTTTGCGGCTTCGGATTGGCTGAATTTTTTGGTGTTACAGTAAGAAGATCATCACTGGCTCGAGAGATAAAACCATCAGAATCTGGGATATTAGCACCGGGGAATGCATTAGGGTTCTCGGCCAGAACTCCCGTCTTTCATCATCGCCGCCTGTTGCTAACGGTGACATTGCGACACCACATATGGGCTCCTCGGACTACCACAGGGCGTCGGTCCTTTGCCTCCAGTTTGACCACGAGATACTCGTTTCCGGATCATCCGACTACACTTGCATAGTTTGGTCTGTGCATACTTATACGCCATTGATGCGACTTGCACACCACACTGCCGGCGTGCTCGACGTGTGTTTTGATAAGAAATATATCGTTTCATGCTCCAAGGACACCTCCGTTTGCATATGGGATCGCAGGACGGGGAGGCTGTTCCGTCAACTTACTGGACATCGAGGACCGGTGAACGCAGTTGCCATTCGTGGGAACTTGATAGTCAGTGCTTCGGGTGATGCCTTGATTAAATTGTGGAATGTGGATACTGGAAGATGTATTCGGGATTTCACCGGTCATAACAGGGGCTTAGCGTGTGTTCAGTTCAGCGAGGATGCCAGGACGATCGTTAGTGGTGGCAACGACCAGGATATCAGAATCTGGGATGCCGCTAGCGGGGAGTGCATTAGGACCTTGGCAGGACATCAGTCTCTGGTTCGCACGCTGCACCTGGACTCCAGGAACAGGCGGATTATCTCGGGGTCCTACGACCAGGTATGTCATCCCCCAACAATGCTCCCTAATATTCGCACCAAATGTTAACCGGTGAAAATAGAGTGTAAAAGTCTGGGACCTGGATTCTGGGAAGCTTGTCCTCGACATCCAGCGGTTCCATTCGACCTGGATTTTATCCGCAAAAGCCGATTATAGGAGGATCATCAGCACTAGTCAGGATAACCGCACCCTGATGCTCGATTTCACCACCGGAATGAAAGACCTGGAGGTCTTGGAGTAGTCGCCTCACCGCCCAAGATGTAATCGTCGAATGCGCGCTGCCGAGACACAGACGCGGGAGAAAACGTGGGTTGTACGATGAAATGTTTAGTCTTATTTGTTAGTTTCTATATTCGGTGTTCTATTGCCTGTTTCTTCAGGCTCCCTTTTTTCCGCCAACCGGAGCCCTCGATCATAGGTTCACTGCTAGAAGAGGGTCAGTTTGTTTAGCGATTAGTGTGGTATCGACTATACTTGCCTATTTTCTCTTATAATTATTCCTTGTTTCATTATCGATCTCCCTTCTCTTTTTTCTAACGTTCTGAGTTGGGACAGGGGCGTACTGGGTCCTTTTCCTTTTAATCTTTTCTTTCTTTACTTCTGGCTCCGGTGGGTGGGAGGTAGCTTTGATATCTTTTATTTGGCAGTTGCTTTATTGTAGCTTTTTTATCCTCCCCTTTTCGATATTCTTGTCTATGAAACCTTTACCCCCTCGTATTTACCCCCATTTTTTCCCTCCTGATTGTATCTCCTTTCATGTATCTGGCGAATTAGAAAGCGGAGATATTAGAGGTTTTTCCTACCTTTTTTTCTTTCTTTTATCCATTTTAATTGGACTCCTTTTGTGTTTTTAACCCACAGCACTTGTATTTGGTGACTGGCTTTCCTTTCCTTTCCTCTTTTTTTCCTTCGTTCCTGCTTTCCGTATTTTTAATTCCTTTATACCTATATGGCGGGGTCTGGTATGGTCTGGTCGGTCGGTAGGTCTGGTACGACTCGGTTCGGCAAATACTGTAGCATTGATAAACTATGGCGGGGTGGCACATACGCTTGTTAATAGTTAGCCCGAGGGGTGTCGTGTTGCTACAACCTTATAACTGTGAAGACAGAAAAAACTTGTAGGAGAAAGCGAGGGGAAAGTGAGGACGAGTGATTTATTGTGATCTAAATTCTGTATGATGCTCTCTGCGTAGGCTGGCTTTAACACGCATTAGATGTGCACCTGCCCGGGTAAACCTTAATGTATATATGACGGCATCTATCCTCACGATTGAATTGCCACCTCCCCCATCCAATCCCGAACCATACTTCGAACTTGGCCCCAATTCACAGCACTCTATCATACAAGTTACAGCCGTCACTCGTCCTATGCCAGGCCCAGCTATCATATCGTATAAAAAAAAAACCCCCAACCTAATCAAGAAACATTAGACGTGTATCCGAGAAACCCTATGCTCTAGCTTATCTCTACCTCTATCTATCCATCCATCCCGAGAGAGAAAGAAAGAAAATCCGGTACACCGAAGTGGGAACTTGCGCTCCTACACCAAAAGCTGTGCTAAGAACCTGACAACTTGTTTCTTCCTCTGTTACACCTAACCTCCTGGTGCTTTTTACAACACCACCCTCTCACTCTGAACACCCCTCTTTTTAGGTAGTGAGCCTATCAGAGACCCTAGTCTTAAGGCTTCCAAACACCTGGGAAACAAGGTACTGGCTATAAGACTATCTTGAATCACTATCATATCCTACTCTCCTACTATCAACTCCCCACTAGGGGGATCCAGAAACTCCCATAGCTGTTTCCCCTATGGTTTCACATACAGGGTAACTATTGGGTTAATCTTTTCTATTTTTTTTCTATATTAGACATAATAGGAACTATACTAACACTATAGTAAATATTAGAGTAAGAATTGTAGCTCCTAGAAGCTTCTCCCTACAGTGTGTACCAAACTAGAGTGCTTGGAGATATGCTTTATCAATTTTCATAACTTGTACTCAAATAAGGGATCCCCTGTCCCACCAATTACAACCCTACTTTCTAGTTTCAGGATGGCCCTAGCCAAGGTATTTGGCATCCAAATAGTTGACAATATAGATACCAAGGTGCTAGCCAAACTAGTAGCTGCCATCTTGTCATTTTACTCCTTTATGGAAAGTCTTATTCTAGTGTTCTAGATTCTAGTATCCTTACTATTGGAACAATTAGACATCATTTTGGTTAAAGAGAATAAAGGCCTACAGCTCACACTCTCTAACACACTTATGATTTTTGAAGGAGAGAAAATACTGATAGTATAGAGCAAGATGATAGCTAGAATATAGTGAGCACTGAGAGTCCAGTCCTCCAAAAAGTACAGTCAGTCATCAGAAGTGTTCGTGATCTGAGACATGTTTAATTATGGTCGTACCATACCTCCCAGCCGCAATAGTGGGGTTGTCAATGGGCACGATCAATGGGTACGATCAACGGGTGCGAACAATTAATCACGATTAATGGGCATGAACAATTAACTACGATTAACAGGCACAAACCATTAACCATGATTAACCATGAGAATGGTAAAGTAAATTAAATAATAAAAATAGTCGATACCTTGTATAACCTCCCCTTGCCTCCAGAACTGCAGCCACCCTATCAGGCATTGATTTCCACAACTTCTCAAAAAACTCCTCAGGAATTGTCTCCCAAACTAATGGTAATACATGTGCAAGCCTTTTCTTAACAGCTTCCTTTCCTCCTGGAGTATCTCCAATCCTTGAATACTGCTGGTGCAATCACTTTTTAAGCTCCACCCATGCATGCTCAATAGGATTCAAATCAGGGGAATATGGAGGATGTTCTTCAACCTCAATACAGTTTCTCTCCAACCAATCCATAATACTATAAGCCTTATGAACAGGAGCATTGTCTTGCTGAAAAAGAATATCTTGCATACTAAAAGAAATCATTTGATGAATAACAGGAAAAAGATTCCTTTACAAGAGCCTAACATACCTAGTCTTATTGATATTTTGAGTAATAGGAACCAAAGAACCTTTTCTCTTCCCTCAAAAGCACTCCCAAACCATAAGAGAAATTCCCTTATCCTTCTCCTTAGGATGAATACAATCAGACAGCTACTTCTCTCCAGGTTCTCTGAAAACCTATTGTTGTCTTAAATCCTTGGATTTTTCCACACTACATTCATCACTTCAAATAACTCCTTCAAAATCCTCCACTATCCAGTCTTTATGAACTGTAGCCCACTTGAGTCTCTTTGCTACATGCTCAGGCTTGAGCTTTGGTCTTGATTTGGCTAGCCACTTCTTGATATTTACTTCTCTGAGCACTCTGTCAACTATTTTACTTATTAGCTAATCATGTCCTATCACTTATAGTAGCACCAGGGCTGAGATATTACCTGTAGAAAGAGAAACACCTGGCGCATATTTATCCCTAAAACCAGATCTGGTCATTTTCCTGTTAGACTTAGCTGCTCGTACAATTGTGCGATGCTGCTGACAGCTAAGAACTGGAGTACGACCAGGGCGAGGAATGTTTTCTAGTGATTGGCACTCACATTCTCGGACAAGGAAGCTTTTAACTGTGGTCCAGAGATACCCAATAGTTTGAGCAATAAGGGTAATATTCCGGAGGCAGTAGAAAAAGGCAATAATTATGCCTTTTTCAATGTTGGTCATCTCTCTTTCCTTGGGTTTGGGAGTTCTTTTTTCTTTTGGTGCTGGGGGGTTTGCATATCTAGATCTGTAAACTATGGTAAAAGGGAAAAATAAATTGAGGAGTAGGTTGTATGAATTGTATTGTTGTTCACAGTCGCAGGAGTCTGGCCTTTTTTATGAGGTAGCTGACTAAGCATCACGGACACTTCTGATGACTGGCTGTATATATTTTTCTTTATAACATAAGGTCAATAAAACCTCAAGGATATATTTGGCAAATCTTATTATAGTAAGTTCTTTTACCACTCTCTCCTCCACACGCCTACCTGCTCTGCAACGGAGAGGAAAGTGGTTTACACTCCAACAGAATGATGCAGTAGTCTGGCCAGCAGTTTATCTGGTTGATGATCAGGACAGGAATTCTGAAGAACTTGATATACCTTATAGAAGATATAAGGTACATGGCAATAAATAGAGCTTGACTCTACCTACTCACAATACTGGAGAGCTCACTAGAGAAAATAATGATAGAAAAATTGGCTATAATAAAACACTGCACTGGTTATAACGTGTTCACACCTAGAGTACTGATCATGCTTCGAGTATGATAGTAACAGGTGGCCTCTTACACAGCAAGAGGCGAGAGCTGGGTAGACTAAAGGAGGCTTTGAAGGGGCATAATAGGAGATCAAGAAGTAACTATTCAACTAAGTATATTAAAGATACTATCCGTCAAAGTCTGCTGTTTCCATTGTAGAATCAGTAGTGTTTAAATACAAGTTCTCACTCATCTCTTGTATGAGCTATAACATAGTCCTTTTCAAAGTATCTAGCAATACCTTTGAAACATAGTGAGTATCAAATAATACTATGAAACAAAACATCAAACATTCAAAGTATCAAGCGATACCTTTGAAATATAAGAAGTATCACACGATACTATTAAACAAAACATAAAACATAACCTAGTACCCATACTAGTTACACTGGTACTATCTCTGTTATTAGAAACAATTCTATTAAAGTGAATTTTACTGCAGTCTAATAGTATGGAGACTTTACCCCAAGCCTTCAACCCAGCTCCAAACTTAGTTCCTATCCTAACCCTTGTTCCTGCTCTATCCCTAAAGCCCTAAACAAGCTCTACTGGCTAATCAGGGCTGCCTTCCTTCTTCTCCCCCTTAATATACCTATCTATAGAACTATTTTACTTTAATTCAAGTCAGCTTGAATTTAGTCAGGCCAGTGAGACATGGCAGAGCATCCTAATATAAAGTAAACCTAGGTAGCCATTTTAGTAGCTAGAGTCAATATCAAAGGGTTCTGCCTAGTTTCTACCTCTAGGAGAAAACTGTTAGTAGTAGCAACCCCTAGCATAATTCTAAGTAGAACTCCCACCGTCTTGATACTGTCTATCCTACATGCAAAGCAATAGAGATTACCAATAAGGTTAGTGGAACAAGGCTGCAAAATCAGATCCCTGGATATCATACTAGTTATAAAACAAAATATGGTAAATACGGTCTTGAGTGTCACAGAGAGTGGCTTAATGAGGTTGTAACATATGGCGAGAATTGATCAAGGTACCATGTGGTGGGAATTGGTCAAGGTACTGGAAGGTTTTAGTTGGAGTTATTAGTAAGGTAGATTGGTCAAGCTTACTGGTAAGACAGATTAGTTAGACTTTGATACTATGACTCACTTTGAGGTCATGGGGTCTTACACAATTTATTATTGTAAGTCATTGGTTTGTTATAATTGGGTGATATACTTGAAGTGGCTCACAGTTGTGAGTTACATGATGTTATAACTTTTACATATAACTGGGATACCAGATTATGGGTTTCATACATCTGACATGTATAGCGCACATGACTATGACAGGTAACTCTCAGCTATAAGCCACAGGGTTAGGGTTAGTATGAAGAGCTAGTATAAAAGAGATTGCTAAAACCCAGGAGGATGAGCTCTACACATGCTATCATCTTTGTATCTTCTTACCTATAACTTTACTACTCTTTGCCTAAGTGTCTATAGTATGCACACCCATATGAGTTAGATATCAGATAGGAGCCTTGAGGGCTTAGCTATCCAACTAGGGAAGAAAGAAAAAGTGTCTTGAATGAATGACACTAAGGTATCATCCCCTGTGAAAGCGGGTGCTGACAGGTAGAAAATATTAACTTTAATAGCATTCACTTAAAACATGTTCAACAAAACAATAAGACGAGTAGTAGTAATAGTAACTCCATAACAGGGACAAGATAGATAGTCATGATACAAATAAAATTGACCACCATCTGGAGCTCTGAGGACTAGGGGAAGAACCTAGTCTGATTGGCTACTGGGAAGGAGAAAGTAGACCTGTAAGTCTAGTTGTATCAGAAGAACAATAAAATAAGAAACAAGCTTATCATTTAATGAAGAACAGGAGACAAGAATGTCAGGAATAGCAACAATGACTCTGAGGTGGCAGAAAGTGGAAATGGTGGGAGAACAACTTACAGTGCTGCTGGGAACAATAAAAGCCAGCAAACCCAGTAGAGATAATACCCAGAAAGTGAAAGAACTGTACATTGTAATGGGGGTACCTGTAGGAAGATAGATCCTAAGGTTCTGACTGTATCGAACAACTTCAAACTTATTGCCAAAAGCTTACACAAATGTAAGAGTAAAGTAAAGAGTAAAACTTAATATCATTAAGCCTGATCCTTCACTCAATTAAGGTCTTGAGAGGATTGATTGTTGGAGTAGGAGAGTTCTTGTAGTGATTTTCCAGTAGTTTTATCTTATACCAGAAACTCCCCTATCAGTTTACTGCAACTGTTTGAGCACACCCTTCTCCACTAAGAGTGGTCTGATATGTCTCCTTATATACCCTTCAGGCATGCATGTATTGACATGCTCTAGTGGGCATTCACCAGATGTGGGTATTGTTTTTGCAGCGCATCTCCATTTTGTCTGCTTGAGTGAAAACTTCTTTACATTAGTACCTTGCCAGTGGCTAACAGGCAAGACACCCGATGAACTGGACTATTTATGACACCTTTCCCATATGCCTTCATTTCTACTTGATCCTAGAAGCTACTGTGAGCGGTTTAGGAAATCTACTATTTATGACTCACGGACTTCTGGTATCTTCCGTAGAGTGTGGTGGTCGTGTAGTACTACAACGGGCACTACCCATGACCACTATCTTGAATCCACCTTAACTGCAGTAGGAATCACACTTTTAGTACCTCTACACTCCATTTAGGGAGCCTATGTTATTGGGAAGACCTTCGAGGTTAATAGATATAAAACTCCCCCAGTCACTCCGGCACCACTCAGGGCTACCTTCCGGACACCCCTGGTTAACATCTGTTAACTCTGTCAGTTTTGGATTGTTTTACTCTGCACAACCTCGAGGAGGTACTTCACCTTCCACCCTATGCCCTCTTGTATATCCTGCGAACAACTTGCAGTTACTTAGACAGCCACAATGCATATCGTGTTGCAAGTAGGTGTACAAAGATTCCCTTTTGTTAGACTGTACACAACTACACAACCATTTGCCTATGACATCTGAGCCTAAAGGCGGGGCCATAAAGGCATGATAGGAATAATGTTTCCAATTTACAGCTTCTTCAGAGCTGTGTAGCTCGGCCAATAGCATCTCCTAGAACTCCAGATTCTAGTATTATAGATAGCTTTGCATAGCAAATATTATAGTCATTTCTCTCAAAATCTCAGAGCAACTGTGTATTGTCAGGCAGAGTAACTCAGGTTCTGAGACAGGGTAACCCAAGTCTCAAGGTAGGGAAACTATAATCCCTGAGTAGAGTAACCTACTCTAAAGGTCGGGGCAACTTCACTCTATTACTATGTCTATTCCTATAGTGGAGATAGACTTCTCTCCCCTTTACCCAATTATCCAGCTGAGCAGGATAACTTGTTCTTGGCAAATCCTTGAGTACGCTAACATCTCTCAAGTATGAATGCTCAAGTGCTCAAGTATCTTGTATGTCTAACTTTTCATGATGGAACCTGGATAGTGGGGCTTCCATGGGTCAAACTCTAGCTTGGCCTACTGTTCCTGCCGGTCTGCCATAGCTCATGTATGTTGGGTTATTACATCACTCCCCTCTTCTCTACGGTCCATCCTGGACCATTAATGTTGTCTCTTATTTCCAAGACTCGATTCCTTCAAGACACTATAGTCTCTAAGCTTGGATGGACACCTTTTGTGGAAATCCAGAGTGGCCTATAAGCCTGTCTCTTCTAGCATCTCACACAGCTCCTATAAGTTCTCCTCAGCTCTATAGCCTTCTCATGAAACTAGGTACTGGACGAAGCATGACGGAAATTTTACCTTTGCTCCATGGTATCATCAACCATCTACTACAGCTTCAACAACATAACTTGGCTCATTATTCAGTAGCTTTGGGGTAGGGATGTCCTTGACCATACCTGCCCCTAGGTTCTCATGGTATGGCTCCAGCAACATGACATTGAAAACTGGGTAGACACTCCATCTGGTGGGTAACCGGAGTTCATGTCCTCAGGTACCCACCTGACATTTGACCATGATAGGGCCCAACATCCTGTGGTCCAGGTTCTCCATTGGATGCTTGGTGTAGATATTTTTTTTGGTTCAACATCACACAGTCTGCCTTCTTAGCCCAGCCAGAGGTCCCATCCCTCAGGGTAATATAGCCTGGCGATGGCAACCTTTTCTGGTCATGCCATTTCTGTTGCCTTTCCTGTGCCCATTCAATTATTTTTCAAATCTCTTGCCAGGTTCCTTCCCACTTGTTAACCAGGAGCTCACTGCTAGGATGCATCCCCTGATTATCAGACACTATACTTGATCAGTTTCTCTTCAGATTAAACCTGTAGTTGATCTCAAATAGCGACAACCTAGTGGATTCCGATGTTGAGTTATTGTTCGTGTACTCTGCAAGTGGTAGTAGTGAAACCTAATCACCCTGTTTACAGGAGTAGTAGCTATACAAGTACTGCTCCAATAGTCTTTTTAACCCTTTCCACTTGCCCATCGGTCATGGGGCACAATACAGTCGAAATATTTAGTTTTACTTGCAACAAGTGTATCAGACTTATCCTGAACTTGGATGTGAATCAGCTATCTTGGTCAGAGATAATTCACTCTAGGAGTCCATGAATGCGCCAAAATTCCTTCAGGAAGATCAAGAAAAGCTCCTTGATCAATACCTTAGTAGTTAGGGGTATGAAATGTGCTGTATTCAGGAATCTGTCTATAATCACCCAGATCTTGGTATACCCTTTTGACTTCAGCAGCACCACAATAAAGTCCATTGGGATTATTGTCCAAGGCCTTATAGGAATGTCAATAGGTTCCAGCAGGCCAAACTTCTTGTGCCTGGTGGACTTGTTTGTTTGGCATGTATTACAGGTTCACACGTAGTCTGTGATGTGCTTGTCCATCTTAGGCTAGTAGAAGTTTGCCCTAACCCTACCAAGGGTCTTGTAGGTAGGTCTCAAAGTGTCCCATGATATGGGAGTCATGTTTAGCCCCCATGATTGCCTGCTTCAGATTCTGACACTTGGGGACATATAGTACAAATGGACCCAAACCGGGTCCTTCAAATGGGCCAAACATGATTTCTAACTAGTCAACTACAACAAGTAATTTTGCAAAACAAAAACCACTAGGTTGAAGCTAATTCTATGGAGAACAGGGTAGTGGTTTTCTTTTTTAAATTAAAGACTGTCAGCAAGTGTTATTAAAGTTTAAAAAGTGAAGGTTTTGGTGAGAGTGAAACTAGGGATAGAATTTACTTAGGATCATGATAAGAAATACTGTAGATTACTAAGACATAGGGATAGTTGATGAATATAGTTTTAGAGAGTAAACTTGAGTGCACAAAAACATTACAATTTATTTCAATATCAATCCACTATATTATATTAAGTAAATAATTCTATTTCATTTCGCCTATTCACCTCTTCACTCATTTTTCCCAAGTGTATCATTTTACCTTACTCATCATGTCTTGGCAATTCTTAGCTCAATTCCGATTGGTTGCCACAGAATTGCTGTTTTACCAAGGGACCTATCTTTAAATACTTTCCACCATACCATCTGTTTTGCTACAGAAGTAGACCCTTTTCTATTATGAAATGTCAGTCGACCTCCTTGCCACCTGCAGTCATTGCCATCAGGATTCTTAAGTATTCCTGATTCTGATTTATTGCTACTCATACTTGATCCAAAAAGGAAGACTGTAGCTGGGAACCTTGGCACACTTGCAACCCCTGTTGTCGCAAGATGTCCTGTTCCTGGCTCACAACCCCTTCCCTGGGGCAAAAAAAGTGATTGTGGAGGAAAATCACTCACCTTATCAGGGCAGTAGTCCCTATGCTGTGGCAAAGGATTGGCCTTCTCAGTCAACTGTGTAACGTGTTCGGGCTAGGTCATAGTTACGTAGCGGTACGATAGGAGCAGATGGCTTCTTGATCAATAAGAAATGAGCGCTGCTAACTAAAGGAGGCTTCGAAGTGGTGTAATAGAAGATTAAAGAAATAACCATTCAACCAAGTATATTTAGAATATTGTCAGTCAAAGTCTGCTGTTTCCATCATGGAAATCAACAGTCTTTAAATACAGCATATCGCTTATCTCCGGTATGAGTGATATTCCAAAACATTATGTGTATCAACCGATAGCACACGTGTAACGGGGGCACCCCTAGGAAGATGGATCCCAAGGTTGCGACCGCACCGAACAACTTCAAACTTATTGCCAAAAGTTCACACAGATGTAAGAGTAAAGTAAATGGTAAAACTTAATATCGTTAAGCCTGACGCTTCACTCAATTAAGGTCTCGAGAGGATTGATTGTTGGAGTAGGAGAGTTCTTGCATAGACTTTCAGGTAGTTTTATCTTATGCCAGAAACTCCCCCATCA
>PYWC01000080.1:27367-43016 GCA_003182015.1 Tuber magnatum | reverse complement strand
GGTGTTGCAAGCATGTCTCCAAAGATTCCTCTTTGCTAGACTGCACACAACTACACAACCGGTTGCCCATGACGTCCGGGCCTCAAGGCGGGGCTGGAGGGGTATGATAGGAATAATGTCTTCAATTTACAGCTTCCTCGAAGCTACGTAGCTCGCCCAATAGCATCCCCCGGAACTCCAGATTCCAGTATCATGCATGGCTTCGCATGACGAACATTCTAGTCACTTTTCCCGAACTCCTCAAGGGACTTCATATTGAAAGGTAGGGTAACTCAGGACTCTGGGCAGGGTAACCCAAGACCCAAGGCAGGGTAACCTGATCCCGAGAGTAGGGTAACCTTGTCCAGCGGACAAGTTAACATTTCCCTGTTACCCTGCCTATCCCGTCGCTGGTGATAGACCTTTCTGACCTGTCTTCAGTTACCCGGCCTAGCTGAGCAACTGCCCCTTCATAAGTCCCCAAGTACGCTGACACCGCTCCCGTGTGTACCCAGGTACCCAAGTCCCTGACCAGCCAATTCTGTTCATTCTCTGACCTCGCGCCATCGGGTCTCCATAGGTCAAGTACTTTCTTGCCTGCCGGTTCCTATCAGTTCGCCTCCTGGCTACCTGAATGGCTATAGGTTCCATTTGCTATAGCCCATATATGCTGGCTCGTTACAACACGAAACAATACAAGTATCAAACGATACTGTGAATCCAAACATAAAACATTTTGTGTATCAACCGATAGCACACGAAACAATACAAGCATCAAACGATACTGTGAAACCAAACATAAAACATTACCTAGTACCTGTACCGGTTACACTCCCAAAATAAAATAACAATTTCACCCAATAAAACATAATTTAAGGAAATCCTAATACCCGGTAACTCCGCTATTCTCCAAGGATCCTTCATAGGACCTATCCGTATCGTCATCACTATCCTGCAGCAATCTCAAATTGTCCTGCAACATCCATTGCGCGCCCTCCAACCATCTTTCCAAACACACCTGACAAGGCGCTCCGCACACAAAACAACCCGATTCCCAGTAGTGCGGTGGGTCAATGAGGTTTCGTACTATCCAGTCCTGCCATGCCTCCCTTTCGACTTCAATTCACCCGCAATCCTCCCCGTGATCAATATAGCAAATCTTCCAGTATGCATGCAGTGGGATGATTTCTTGGTACAGCAGGTATCCCAAAATGAGGTCTCGTCCCTTTATGCTGACTTCTTCGTAGGTCGACATTTTCTGTTTCTTCTGTGTAAAGGTAATGTGTAAAGGTAATGTGTAAAGGTAATGTATACAGGTAATGTGTTTTGTAAGGTCTTTTTCGGTAGAGGTATCGTTGTTATTGTTCCTTCCTAAGTTTGTGGATAGGCCGATGGTATTTATGTCTTGATGTCGGTCTCGCTTAGGTGTTCAGGGGGGGGTTCGGGTCTAGTCTCTGGTAATTGCCTTGCTCAAGTGTTCAGGGGAGGGTGTGGTATTTTAATTGCAGCGTTTTCCGTTTCCACACACATATCACATTTTTCTGTACTCAGGTAGCAACCACTACCGAAGTGGAAAACATCACTTAGCGTTTCTTCCCACATTCATTCCATTGATTTTGTTGTTATTTTGAGGCATTTGTCGCAAATGTGTATGAATAATCAGTGTGTAAGGTATCTTCTAGGGATAATATCACGGTTCACCAACAGTCCCATTAGCTAATGGCGCAGTCTCCACGGCACTTGCTCATAGTTTGATATTATAAGGCTGTTGGATGGCATATGTCTTTTTCCTTGTTATTCCCAGTACTCCACTTCAGCTAGCCATTCCATGTATGCCGCTTCATCTTCCATGACCTTTCTCTCATCTTCACTGCTTTCGAAATCGCTTTCAAAGTGGGCTGACCAAAATCTGTCCTGTATCCCTTGCTTGGTCTCCGGGCGGAGGTACTGGATTTGCGGCAGGGTTGGGCTTCACGCTACCATCACATGGTTTATCGTAGGGGGTAGCTTGTCCTCCGGTTTGTTGTCCTCCCACCATTGGTTTACTTTTTCCATTACATTTTCCAACCCTTCGAGGGGTTTCCAGCTGTTTTCTGTTCCTGGATATCCCATCCATTTTACTAGAAATTAGTCGCGATCATAGCGCCTTCAGTGGTCTTGTATAATCTCCACTTCCAACTCTGGTTTTTCGTTAACCACGATGGGGGGTGGTTTAGCATGACTTCTTCCAGGGAACATGGTGTCATCGTTAGGGAGGTATCTTTTTACAGCAGATGCGTGGAATGTTGCTTCTCGGTTCCTACACATTTTCCCATCCATTTCTACTGTGTAGTTTTCCGTATGGTCATCATATCCTATTATCTTAAATGGACCTCGCCATCGTGGCTGTAGTTTCTTACTTTACCCTGATTCGGTTGCGAATAGGTTTCCGTAAACCAGTAACTGATTACCTATCCCAATTGGCTTGTGGTGTCTGCGTCGTTTTGCTACTGTTCTCGCACTCCTGAATCGTGCCAGCTTGATAGCATTGAATGCGGTGTTTCGGATTGCTTGGTGTCTGTTTAATAGTTCGTCAGCTGCTGGTACTGTGGAATTCTTGGAATTCGCTAGCGAAAGTAACGGATAGTTTTTTCCATATACTGCTTTGTATGGTGACATGCCAAGAGTTTCGGACCATCCTGCATTCAGGTATGCAGTCATTTCGGGTATGGCGTCAAACCAATTGTTCTGGTGCGTATTTACTATATTTTGAAGCACTGTCTTTACTTCCCCAATTTTTCTTTCGACTTGTCCGTTCGTCTCATGGTGGCCTGGTGCTGCCTTCATGTGTTCAATTCCTAGTGATCGGCATTGCTGTCTCCAAACATGTGACTCGAATCGTGGATGTGCATCGCTTACTATTGTTGTTGGATAGCCATGGGGTGTAAACATTCCCTTGCGTGATAGTTCCCAGGCTATTATTGCCATTGCTTCCTTGCTTGTCAGTATGAGCCATGTAAATCCTGAGAACCTATCCATTGCTACTAGGATCATGTCGTACCCCCATGGGTTGTGGAATGTTCCAGCAAAGTCAATGGCTATTGATTCGAAGATTTCCGATAGAAGGACAATTGTTTGGGCCTTTCCCTCTGACATCATAGTGGGTTCCTTGTTCGTTTGGCAGGTGTGGCATTGGGCCACGTATGCTCTGAAATCCTTGCGCATTTCAGGCCAGAACAGGTACTCGGTAGCGTATCGTAGGTTTTGTTCCACGCCGTGATGGCCTTTATTGTGGATCTCGGCTATAGCGTACTCTCTCAGTGTAGTATTCCCAAATGCGGGACCTTTTGGAATATACAAACATTTCTCTCCGTATCGCGTTTTGGCATACAACATTCCATTTGCGACCATGTAGGAGGTCAAGTCTCCTGTGAAGTCTATTGTCTGATTAACCTTTTTTCATATTGGCTCCTTCCGGTATGCTGCAACCATGTGCGCCCAGAATGTTCCAATCATCTCATTTACTGTTTGTCTGATGTCCCGCTCATCTTCGATCTCGCTTCCTCTGCTCACTTCGGGTTGGTCCTCCTCTTCATTTTCTTCTAAGTCATCGTACAGTCCGCGCTGATATTTGTTCATTGTTGGGGGCATCACAGAGACTATTGTCTCATTGCTCCTTGGTTCAGCTCACTTAACCGGTGGCGGACTGTTGGGCATCTGAAATGCCAGGGCTTCAGGGTTTAGTATTGCAGGGATTGCATAGGATCTAGGCGTCGGTTGAATGAGGGTGGACGGCCCTCCCCCCGCACTATTTGGTCTCCCTCCAATTGTTTGCTGCCATTCCCAATCCTAGATCATGGGAGACTCTGGAGCGATTGGGTCAATATCCGTGCTTGTGGGGCTCGGTCCTTCGCTTGAAGATCGCGGAGTTGATTTGTTTTTTCATCTGGGGTGGTTATTCGTGAACTTAATCTCCGTTTGGTGATACGGGCAATGGTTCACATAACAGTGCGAATAGTGCAGCTTGCTATGTTGGAGTTCCTCGGGTGGTATGCTTTGCAGGGTGCACTTATTGCCCCAATCATTTCCCGTAGTAATTGAGTGGGGGCTTGTAGGGGGCACAGGTGCCTTGTTGGGGTACTCCGTGTACGAGTAAGAAGGGGAGGTAGGGGAGATATCTTGCTTGGACTCCATTCTGTTTGATTCTTGCTCGTAGACTGTGTTATCCAATATGTTATCCGATTCCCTCATATAGTCGCGGACATAGTATGGGTTGAAGTCTGAATCTCCCGCGTATATCCGGGAAAGGGCATCAGCTAAATAGTTCGTGCCTCCTGGTGCATAGACTATCTTCGCATCGTACTTTCCTAAGGCACTGAGCCATCTGACTTGCTTCCTACTTGGGTTTTTTGTGGTTCATAGGTGTGTCAGGGGCTGGTGGTCAGTTACTATTGTGAAGGGATTTCCCATTAGTACATTGTGAAACCAGTTAAGCGCTTCCACTATTGCTAAGGCCTCTTTATCGGTGGTTCCATAATTCATCTGTACGTTGGTGAATTTCCTGCTATGTAACGCAGCTGGCCGTACCGTCCCATGGGTGGGTCCTTGTCCCACCCATACTCAAATTCCTAAGTCAGAGGCGTCTGTAACTAGCCAAATTGGTTCCTTGCTTCGTATGTCCATTGGTCGCATGACTTTGTGATCGATAATCCTCTTCTGGACTATCTCGAATGCGGTCTGATGGGTGGTGGTCCACATGAATTCAGCATTATCCGTTCAGTCCGTTAATGGCACTGTCAGAGTGGCATGGTGTGGGAGAAACTGGGCCACATAATTTACTATTCCTAGGAAACATTGTAATTCCTTCTTGTTTTTTGGTGTCTCCCATCCCATGATAGATGATATCTTCTGGGGGGATGCATGGATTCCTTCATTATCTACTATGTGTCCCAATACTTCTAGTTTATCTGCGAAAAGTGTTGACTTCTTTTTGCGCGCATAGAATTTTGCCTTTCTGAGTCAGTTGCATACTTGGCGTATATATTCTTCATGCTCTTCTGGGGTGTCCGAGAATATGAGGATGTCATCAATGTAGACCCGTACAAAATGATGTAGCAATTCGGACAGGAGGTCTTCCATGATTCACATAAATGTCGCTGGTACATTCATGTCTCCTTGTAGCATTACTTTGCTAACAAATCCTCCAAGCGGGGTTTTGAATGAGTTGAACCTCACGATGTCCTTGTCCACACGTGTTTGGAAGTATGCGTTGCTTAAGTCAATCTTACTCCTGAATTTTGTGTGTCCAATATGCTTTAGGATCTGTTGCTGGTTGGGGATCGATGGACTATCCATAACTGTGTTGTCATTTCGGACCTTCAAATCAACCAGGGGGCGGATCCTCTCATTGGATTTTGGTTGCATGAACATAGATGCCTCTCCGGGAACTTCCTGTTGTACAATCACTCCGGACCTTAATTTCTCCTTAATCCAGTTCATGAGTTTCTCTTTGTACGCTTCCAGAATTGGGTATGTAGGTGGGTTTCTTAGGTCGGCTGGATCCTTTAGCCGAATGTGGTGGTTAATCTTGTGCACAGGTGGTAGCGTTTCAGGAACCTTGTCCAGAAATACATCCTTGTATTCTTCCAACAGTGTTGCTGATGTGGTGTCTGGAACAGCGGCTCGGACTTCTCCGCTTGTTCATTTGCATAGCACCCGTAGTTTGTCATTGGGAAACTCCACTGCTGTATCCCCACATCTGATAAGAGCGTTGTGTCTTTTTAGGAATAGCATTCCAATCAGGGTGTCGTATTTTGCCAAGTTTCCTACCAACATCTCCTGATTTGTCTATTTCTTTTTTCCCATTCCTATCGTCAGTCCACATTTCTTGTGGCTTGATAAGCGGGAACCTTCCATCGCCATGTTGACTGTTGCTGGTTGGGGTAGGGGTTCCGTGAGTATTCCACGGGTGGAGACAAAGTTAGTGCAGATAATGTCACAACCGATTGTTCCTGTGTCGAAAAGTACCTTGGCTGGGTGGCCCTCTATGAGGATCGTTCCTTCCAGAGCATCACGGGGCCTTACTGCCAGTGCTGGTTGCGTCCGGAGGCTTTCCATTTCTACTGAGTTAATTTCCACTTCGTCGTACTCAGTTGCTTCCATATGGTTTCTGCTCGTTTCCCGCTTTGCTGCCTTTCCTTTTCCTTTCTTGGCATAACGGTCTTTCGCATAGTGCCCCTTTTTCCCGCATTCGAAGCTTGTGCCTCCCTCGCGTCGTTTCTCTCTCTTATTCTTCTTATCCTAGGACCTTTTTCGGTTAGATTGTTCTTTTCTCATATTATCACACAATGAAGATCCTTTCCTGCTTCACTGCTGGGGTGTATTCATTGGGTAAACCCCTGTTTCGTAAAGGATGGTCTCCTTCCATTCAGCTCTTTTGACAATCCTGTCAAAGGAGTCTCCATCTTCTTCCATAGGTTCTACCTCTTGGCGTAGTTTGGGATGCATTGCCTCGTACAGCCTCTGTCGTAGTGTATACTGGGAAACCGTTCCATTGGGCAATCGTCTGTAGTACATTAGGAGGTCTGTTGCCACTAATGTTATTCTGTCTGTTTTCCCATTTTGCACTTGTTGAATTTCCTTGAACTTCTTATACAGTTCCTCCATATTTCATGAGGACTGGAATCTGTCTCGTAGATATTTTATCACAGTTGTTCCTCGAATTTTGTCCTTACTATCATAGTGGTTCATTGCTTGGTGGTATGCTTCTTCAGCCTCTCCTGTACAAAAGCTTCCGAAGTATGCTCCACTCCCTTCCTTCGTTTTGTCCACACCATGCAGGGTGAGGTACTGAGATCTTGTCGTTACCCATCAGTCAAATGCTGCAGGTTTTAGATCCTCTCTTTGACCTGAGAATGCTGGTAGTAGGGGAAGCTTGACCTTAGGCCCCTCTCGCCAGACCTACCGGCCGGGCGGCACGGTAGCTTCTCCTTCAGACATACTATGCTCGGACTTGTCACTACTGGAACTGTCGTCTGTCGAGTTGTTGGAAGAGTCCTCTGGTAATTCGTCTAGAGGTTCCACTGCTATCGAATGGTCTGATTGTTCCTCGTCTTCTTCTTCTTTCTTTCGGGTGTGGTCAGGTGATGTTTCCCTCTTTGGCGGTGGTGTCGGTGCCTTTCCTTTGCTGGGGCTAGGAGGGAAAAGCCCAGGAAGGCTAGTGGCTGCCTTTGCTAACTCGTTGGTTGATTCGCTAAAGGTCTGCTTTGTCAAATCTTGAGCTAACTGTCTCCCTGCTTCGTCAATTGAGAAATCGCTCTTCGGCCCTTTCAGTTTCTTGGGTTGCCTTCTCTTGGTAAGGCCTTCTCGTGGGATCTGCTTCTCACTTCGGGTTTCTAAGGACTCAATGGTGTCGTATCGGTGGAGCTGAACCTGTCTTGGTTCTGCCACTCCCCACTGCTAGCTTCGGTTGCACTCTTCGTTGATTGATCAGACCTCGTGCAGGCAGGTTTCTAACCACTTGCTGAGGTTAAAAAAATGTAACGTGTTTGGGCCAGGCCCTGGTCACGTAGCGGTACAATAGGAGCAGATGGCTTCTTGATCAACAAGAAACGAGTGCTGCTAACTAAAGGAGGCTTCGAAGGGGTGTAACAGGAGATCAAAGAAGTAACTGTTCAATCAAGTATATTTAGAATATTCTAAGTTGAAGTCTGCTGTTTCCATCGTGGAAATCAACGGTCTTTAAATACAGCATATCGCTTATCTCCAGTATGAGCGATATTCCAAAACATTGTGTATATGAACTGATCGCACACGAAACAATACCAGTATCAAACGATACTGTGAAACCAAACGTAAAACATTGTGTGTATTAACCGATAGCACACGAAACAATATAAGTATCAAATGATACTGTGAAACCAAACATAAAACATTACCTAGTACCCGTACCAGTTACAAACAGCCTTCCTCAGTAAACTACCTTGAAGTTAAATAGTTGCAGGAACTCAGCTCTGTGGTATGGCCTATGGTTTAGGACCTTAGTACCATTAAAGTAGTCCAAATTCTTATGATCTGTATAGATTACCAATTGGTCCATTATGGAGCATAGCAGATGATCCTATTCCTTGAGTGCCACTATGATAGCAGTCATTTCCTTGTTATGAATATTATAATTGATCTCCACTGAGTGAAACTTCTAGCTATGATAGGCCACTAGAGGTCACCTCTCGTCCTTACAGTACTGTGAGAGGATAGCTTCTAACACAAAGTCACTAGTATCAGTTTCCAGTCTAGTTGGCTATTGAAGGTCAAAATGTGCTAGGATAGGTTTGGACATAAATGCTTCTTTCAAATGATTGAAGGCCTGCCCACAAGCAGATGCCTATTCCCATTGGATATCCTTCTTAGTTAGGTCTGTTAGAGGTTTTGCTATCTTGCTGAAACCTACTATGAACTGATGATAGAAGTTGGCAAAGCCCATAAAGCTTTCAACATCGACAATACATATTGGACCTGCCTAATTTCTTATTGTTTGTACTTTCTCCAACAATATAGTGATCCCCATATCAGAGATCTCATATGCTAGGAAGTCAACTTCCCATTGGTGGAAACAGCACTTCTTCATGCTTACACATAGTCTTGGTTTCTGCAATTTTTCCATCATATGCCTCACAAGTGCCACATGTTTGTCCATGGTCTCAGAGCAAATCAAGATGTCATACATGTATGCAATAACTCCTTCATCCAAGAGGTTGCGAAAGACCTCCTTTATCATATCCTGGAGAGTTGCTGGGGCATTACATAATCTAAATAGCATGACCATGTATTTGTAGAGTTTATATTTACAGCAGAAAGCAGTCTTCCATTCCACACCTTCTGGCATCTTCAGAAGGTAGTAGCTGTTTTTCAGGTTCAACTTAGTGAACATGATAGCTTTTCCTAATCTATTGCAGAGTCTATTTATCAATGGTAAAGGGGATTTACTCTTTACCATAATCTTGTTTAGTTCTCAGTAGTCTATAGCCAACCTTAATATGCTATCTGGCTTTGGCACAAAGAGGATAGAGGGTGCTGCAGAGGAACTGAATTGCCTAGCTGTCCAGTTTGTAGCATCTTGTTGAGATATTTGCAGACTGCCTTCAGCTCCTTTTCTGATAACAGATAGACAGGCCTGAATGGAGGTTGAGTTCTGAGCTGCAACTCGATTGTATGGTCATATTTCTAGTACTGCTGTAGAGTCTTAATTCATTCTTGACTGAAGATATCCCAGTAGCCTTTATACTCTGGAAGTAGCCTGACCATAATGTCTGCACCTTCTTCATCTGAGAATTGAACAACTCCCAACAACTCTATATTATCTCGGTCTTCAGCTATTAACTCTTTGTTAGTTGTAGATACTAACCGCCCCTGCTCTGCTAGGCACTTTGCCTTGCAGAAATCTGAGCACCACATTAGTAATCCTGTTTTCTAATCTATATCAGGATTATAGTCCTTTAGCTATGACATAGGTAGATACCCATCAACCTTTGTGTCAGGAATATCTGTGACATCAAAGCACATCTCATTCTGATAGTCATCTATTCTCATATCTAACAACTTGGTATAGTGTAGACCTGACCCAAGGATCAGATTACTGCTTGCATTACTTATTGGCACATGTACCTTTTGCCATACACAAGGTGCCTGGGTCTGTTTGTCCTGTCAGCTACTAGGCAGTGGCCCAGTAGCTCTACTATCAAGTAGCAGGAGCACTTCTGCGCTCACCTGTCTAGCTCCAATCTTCCTGTCTAGCTTCACCCATAAGTGAATAGACTTGGTATAATGAGGCATGTTGTCACATTTCTGTCTCTTCACTTGTCTTAGGGAGTTAGTCATCTTGGCTTAATAACTTGGTCTCTTGCCTTTTGACACAAGAGTGGCCACCACAGGTTGGTAAACTTTTAAGGGATTGGAGTTCATTTTATCACAATTGCTAGGGTGTTTACTATTATGCCAGCATGATTTTGGGTACTAAACCCTCCTCAGGTAAACTTGTAAGTAACACTTTTTATTGGATCAAGTCCTGCCTGAGCCAATTCCACTTATACTAAAGAGAACAAATTTTACAAAGTTGGTAGAGGTTCACTTTTGGACTGGTTCCAAGTGAAGGATCATAGTGCTTCCCCAATATTGCACGTCTCCTCTAGTGAGACCTCACCAAATCTCAACCAAAATAATGTTCTAAAACCTGCCCATCCATCTAAGAAAATCCTGAAGGAAATGCCTATAACTAGAACAAAAGAAGTAATCAGAAACACAACAAAGGAAAGATAAACCAGTCTACTGCATGTGGCCCATAACACCTATCTGCTTACAACCTCTAGATGTAGTTAGTATCATGTTTGTCTATGTAGTAGAGAGGTACTTACCCATCCCGGAAACTCTCACTGGGTTCTTTCTATCCATCCGTCCTGGGTCTATTGATATGGGTCAGGAAGGTTATACTTTAGGCAGGATAGGTTCTTACCTATTCCGAGCTATCTGTATCCACCTCCATGATCTGAGGTGATGCATGTTGTACTGCAAGTATCTTTGACAAAGAAGCCAGAGGTGGCACTTCAGTATGCTTTAGGTACTTGTCCGTACCCAATGGTTTGCTTACTGAGGCTGACCACTTCAACCCATGAGCCTGGTTGGACAAACTAATAACTGTGGACGCTACTGTACACTTTCTCTAGAACTGACTAGTTTGTTCATGCTTGATACACTGGTTGTACTTTCTCCAATATTTGGTCAAAGTTGACAGGATTTCCTTATATGCTATTGCATAGTCAGAAGTCGCCAGCTTTGCCTGTTTCCCTGTATTGAAATTAGTAGGTTTGGTGGACCTCTGGTTTTGTCTACCAGAACCTTTCTGCTTCTTTTTAAACTTTCCAAAAGTTGTTGACCTGTCTTCCTTCTTATCTACTGGCTGAGACACTTGGACAGAGTAAACAACGCAAGTAGTAAACTGGTTGTTGTGTTCCAAAGTATGTCCAACCTTTCAGAGAAGATCAGGTACTCATTCCAGTAAGTTAGATAGGGCTCCTTGAGTGCCCACGTATTCCAAACCTCTGGCGTAACACCTGACCGTACCTTATTGTGTACCTGTAATGGGGCTGTATTGCTTAAGTTATACATAGGGTCAATTATCTTGTCCAGGTACTTATCAATGTAGTATAGCTTGATCACAAGGCCTTGCCAGTCGAGAAGGGATCAGTCTTGTTCTGCTTGATCACTGCCAAAACTTTGTTTGAGCTATTCTTGGAATCCTTTCCATGTGTGCAGGTAGTTGCTGTCATTTACAGGAACACAAGTACATTGGGCTACTTCCTTGTTAATGTGCCCATGCAACCCCAGGTACCAAGTGCAAGTAGAGTGCTCTAGAAGGGGGATCACCAAGATTATCTTATCAATGTTGGTTAACTTGCAATCCACAAAGTATTCAAATTTGACCTCTACTAAAATCAAGAAGCTCGTGAGTACTGTAACCTTACCTTTAAACTAGGAGACATTACTCAGCTTTTCTGGCTTCTTATACTAGTATTTCGGTGCAGACCTGGAAGCCAAACTAGTACTCTGCAGGGCTACTGCTAGCCTCTTGGCCTGGGGGTCGAAGTGTTGCTTCTTTTTATGGCTCTGCTCATCCTGCTATGCCCCCAAGCAAGGGGCTAGGCGGCGCAAGGAATTACTATCATCACTGCTATCACTGCCTTCATGATCAAAGTCACCGCGATTGCCTCTAGCCCGAGTCATGCCACCTTGAGGAGTTTGATTTCCATCTACGCCATGCATTGTTATAGTTTCCCACTGCTCATGGTACTCATGACAGGTGATGACATTCGTCTTCTTCCGATCGGTGCTTTGTTGTATCCAAGAGCCCCTCGAGTCCCTTGGCCCTATCTTAGTATTTCCACTTACAATCAGTTTCTCACTAGTGCTAAGAGTTTTGGTCATTATATCATTAAGTTATTCTATTTAGTGGATAGGTTCTTGACTCTTTGTATTGCTCTTATAGTGGAGAGGGTTGGAGTATAAAGGTTTTTGTATTGTAAAGAGCATAAAGCAGTAGATATGAAATAATAGCAGATGGTTGAGTGAAAAGCTAACCCATCTGTAAAAACTTGGTCTTTATACAGGCCTCTTCCCACAACCCTAACCTGGCCCTGATCGTCAAGTGAGGTCAGGTACGAAATCAATCATAACATTGTATGACTTAATCGAGTCTGTGCGCAAAACATAAAACAATCCCATAACCTTTAAACAAGGCCAGGTGCGTAAACACAAATTAAATGCAAACATAAATCCAACCACATGGTCTACTAATGAGGTCATGCACAAAATATAAATAATCTACATGACCTACTAAGGAGATCATATGCGAAACACAAATGAGTCTGCCTTGCTAGTAAGCCTTACTGGCACATCTAGACTCTCCCCATGACATCAATCATATGGCATATGCAAAATATCAATTTCAATATAAATGAGCCCCATGACCTGCTGATGAGGTCATATGCATGAAAACATGACTTAGCTGCATAACCTCTAAATGAGGTCATGTATGGAATCTGTTCCTCGCTTCTATTACCTGGCTAGCACTCATCGCACCAGATCATGACATTGGCTCCCCTCTCGCACTAGCCTGAGTTCCATCAGGCTACTCTGTACTATTGTCTCCTGTCACTTCCAACATTCAGTTGACCATCTTGCTTATCTACCTCTTTGTCACTCATAAGGGCAATTCTGTGCTCTTGATCCACCTCTACTTCTTCCTCATCTCTTCCTGAAGCAAGCTGACCTTCTGCTCTACTAGTGCCATTCTTACTCTTTCTGTGATTGCTTCTCATTCCAATTACAATCTTTACTTCTCCCACCCTGGCTTCTCCTTTCGTAGTTCTCTGATTTCCACTATCAGGATTTCTTCCCGATCTGCGCTGTCCGCCACTATCCTTTGTAGGTTCTCTAGGGAGTCGGCTACGTTTCTGATAGGGCTTCATTCTGCGCTGCTACTATCAGTCTACGGCGGTCGTCATCTACAGACAGTTGTCAGAAGTGTTCGTAATGCTTAGTCAGCTACCTCGCGAAAAAAAAGCCAGACTCTCGTGACCGTGAATAACAATACAATTCATATAACCTGCTCCTCAATTTATTTTTCCCTTTTACCATGGTTTACAGATCTGGATATGCAAACCCCCTGGCACCAAAAAAAAAAAGAACTCCCAAAACCAAGCAAAGAGAGATGACCAACATTGAAAAAGGCATGATTATTGCCTTTTTCTACTGCCTCCGGAATATTGCTCTTGTTGCTCAAACTATTGGGCGCCCCTGGACCACAGTTAAAAGCTTCCTTGTCCGAGCATATGAGTGCCAATCACTAGAAAACATTCCTCGCCCCGGTTGTACTCCCGTTCTTAGCCATCAGCAGCGTCGCACAACAGTCCGGGCAGCTAAGTCCAACTGGAAAATGACCAGATCTGATTTCAGGAATAAATATGTGCCCAGTGTTTCCCTTTCTACAGGTAATATCTCAGCCCTGGTGCTACTATAAGTGATAGGACATGATTAGCTAATAAGTAAAATAGTTGACAGAGTGCTCTGAGAACTTAATATCAAGAAGTGGCTAGCCAAATCAAGGCCAAAGCTCAAGCCTAAGCATGTGGCAAAGAGACTCAAGTGGGCTACGGTTCGTAAAGACTGGACAGTGGAGGATTTTGAAGGAGTTATTTGGAGTGATGAATGTTGTGTGGAGAAATCCAAGGATTTAAGACAACAATGGGTTTTCAGAGAACCTGGAGAGAAGTGGCTGTCTGATTGTATACATCCTAAGGAGAAGGATAAGGGAATTTCTCTTATAGTTTGGGGATGCTTTTGGGGGAAGAGAAAAGGTTCTTTAGTTCCTATTACCCAAAATATCAATAAGACCAGGTATGTTAGGCTCTTGTAAAGGCATCTTTTTCCTGTTATTCATCAAATGATTTCTTTTGGTATGCAAGATATTCTTTTTCAGCAAGCCAATGCTCCTGTTCATAAGGCTTGTAGTGTTATGGATTGGTTGGAGAGAAACTGTCTTGAGGTTGAAGAACACCCCCCATATTCCCCTGATTTGAATCCTATTGAGCATGCATAGGAGGAGCTTAAAAAGCGATTGCACCAGCAGTATCCAAGGATTGGAGATACGTCAGGAGGAAAGGAAGGTGTTAAGAAAATGCTTGCACACGTATTACCATTAGTTTGGGAGACAATTCCTGAGGAGTTTTTTGAGAAGTTATGGAAATCAATGCCTGATAGGGTGGCTGCAGTTTTGGAGGCAAGGGGAGGTTATACAAGGTATTGACTATTTTTATTATTTAATTTACTTTACCATTCTCATGGTTAATCATGGTTAATGGTTTGCGCCCGTTGATTGTGCCCATTGACAACCCCACTATTGCGGCCAGGAGGTATGGCGCAACTGTAATTAAACATGTCTCAGATCACGAACACTTCTGACGACTGACTGTACTTGTAGGGGTCTTTTGTTTTTGCAGCCCCTCTCTCCCTCTTCACTTCATCCCAGAAGCAGGTTCCAGGTATTTCACCAATACCACTGGTCGGGCTCTGGTAAGCCTACTGGGATGGTCTTGGGAGATGTGTAGTGGCTCTGTTAGAGCCAGTACCTAGAGCTGAATTTGTCACTCATGTGCACTTGGCACTCATGATTGAAACATCCTGTGAAGGATGGACGGTTGAATTCTTTCCATTGTTCTGAAAGGTGTGGAAGTGGTAGGTCCGTCACCTTTGCCCATTTATCCTTGATTTGTTCTATCTTAACAGTGGTTTCATACTCTAAGCTTGGTGGGGTAATGTTTATAGAATGTTTGAATTGCTTTACATGAATGGTTAAAGTTTGTGGCTGGGTACTACTCTCACTCATGTTCTAGTGGGTAGTTGGTCCACTTAGCAAAGTACTGGAGTCTACCATAGTGCGAGTGGGAGTCGATTATCTCGTCGTATTCACATTCATCTTTTCTGTCTATACCAATAAGTGGAGGGGGAAGTTTCTTCACTGTAAGAAAAGAGTTTTCTTAGTAGGATTCAAGGGGTCTGGTGTGAAATACGGGATGAGTCTGTTTCATCCAGGTAAGGAGGTCAAGTTTATAGGCTCATAATCTGACTAGTTCAACTGTGTTAAATGGTACAGGTTTCTTGTAGTCCAACTTCTTCGAAGCTCTCATAGTCTGGATATTATGTAGAATCAGCCACACCTTGTTGCTGACTGTAAGGTTTAGGTCTGGCTTCTAGCTCTTTTCCCTCATTTTCTTCTAACCCAGTTGCACTAGAGTTATTTCATGTCACAAGATGTCATATATCATTCTCATATCGTCGGTCTTCATTATCCTTCTCAGGCCTAGGTATTCTGTCAGATCAAACAATGGGTTGTATCCATAATCTACAAGGAAGAAGGTGTAATGGGGGTACCCCTAGGAAGATGGATCCCAAGGTTGCGACCGCACCAAACAACTTCAAACTTATCGCCAAAAGTTCACACAGATGTAAGAGTAAAGTAGGCAGTAAAACTTAATATTGTTAAGCCTGACGCTTCACTCAATTAAGGTCTCGAGAGGATTGATTGTTGGAGTAGGAGAGTTCTCGCATAGACTTTCAGGTAGTTTTATCTTATGCCAGAAAC
>PYWC01000079.1:922354-966352 GCA_003182015.1 Tuber magnatum | reverse complement strand
ACTCTCCTACTCCAACAATCAATCCTCTCGAGACCTTAATTGAGTGAAGCGTCAGGCTTAACGATATTAAGTTTTACCATCTACTTTACTCTTACATCTGTGTGAACTTTTGGCGATAAGTTTGAAGTTGTTGGTGCGGTCGCAACCTTGGGATCCATCTTCCTAGGGGTGCCCCCGTTACATCAATCCTCCCTAGACCTTCATTGAATAAAGCATCTGGCTTCATGATATTAAGTTTTACCCACTGCTTTACTCTTACATCTGTCTGAACTTTTGGCGATAAGTTTGAAGTTGTTCGATGCGCGCGCAACCTGGGGATCCATCTTCCTAGAGATGCCCCCGTTACATAGATGCTCTGCTAAAGAGCAATCTGTAGAACCAACCTTTTCCATGTAGGCTCTCTAGGATTCATATACCCACTGAGCTGATGTACACTAGCCATTTTATGTCTTCTATGCAATTGGCCAATTCTGTAGTGAAATCATCTGGTTTTGCATAGCTGAGGGGAAGCTTCGGTGCAACCTCTATTCTTAGCATATCATTTTCTATATCAACATCACACTCTACTACTAATAGCTTTTCAAGGTATTCATCCCTTCTCTCAACCCTTTTTGCTTACTTACTATAGCAGGGCGTGCCTGCCGCTGCACATGTATCCATTTCACTTGCGCAGTTATAATCTGTGGCTTGGCGACCCTCTGCTCCAGGTTATTACACCATCCCATTTCCTTCCATGCTTCAGGAACCACACAAGAAACCTTGCAAACAATATATGGTTTGACAAATTGATATCAAAATTCCTAGAAGGATATGGTTCCTGGAGGTGGTGGAAGCATAGTGTGTGCTATGTCAGAATCGTGGGAACATGCGAGCCCCACACCACACAGGTCTGTACTTGTAATGTACCCACCTTACTCTGGTAGTATCACAGGGGCTACATGTATCACTCATCCTTTTACTGCACATCCAATACCACAGACATCCACAAAGATGGGGGCATGAACGGAAGCTGCTACAACTGGGTCAAGGTGGAGCTGGAAACTGATGTCGGGATTGCAGTGGGAGTCGACTGAGGTTTGCAGGTCCGTACTTGCAATTGCTCTTTCCACCCGGATATACACCTTCGGGACAAGATTACCCGTATTTATGCAAGGTCAGCACCGAACAAGCACCAGAATTAATCTGCAGAGAAGTTACATGAGCAAGTTACTTAACAAGTTACCATAATGCAGGGACCCTGAGAAAGACGGATCCCAAGGTGGTGACCACACTGAACAACTTCAAACTTGTTGCTTTATCTTTACACAAATAGACAAGTAAAGTGAATGGTAAGACTTAAGATATCATTAAGCCTAAAACTTCTCTCAATTAATGGTGCGAGAGCATTCATTGTTCAAGTAGGAGAGTCCTCACTGAGGCTTTCTAGCAGTTTTACCTTATACCAGAAACTCCTCTATCAGTTTACTTCAGTATTTCAAGTACCGACTTCTCCACCAAGCATCTTCCGACAAGTCTCTTTGCATATCTTGCGGCCATGTCTGTATCAAGGTACTCTAGGCTGTGATCACCTCATCCACTAATCATTCCCCCAGTACAAACCTATTTTGCCCACCTCAGTGAAAACCGCTCTGCATTGGTGCCTTGCCAGTGGCACACAGTCCAGACACCAGATGAACTAGTCTATCCATGACATCCTTCCCAGATGCATTGTTCTCGACCCAACTTGGGAATCTATCATGCGTAGTTTTGCCATCTACCATTTACGATTCTCAGACTTCCCGTGTCTTTCGTAAGAGTTTGTGGTCCCATACTCCTGAAATAGGTGTGACCTATAACCATCATCTCCAATCCACCTTAGTTGTAGCAGGAATCATGCTACTACTGACTCTTCACTTTGACTACAGAACTGATAGCCTTTGAGACACGATTAGGCATGATAGATGGAAAACCCTCCTAGTCCTCCTGGCACCACCTGCAACTCCCTTTGCGACCCCCGCAGTTAACTCCCCTTAACCCTTGGAGATTTAGTTAAATTTACTCCGAACAACTTCCATGAGGTACTCTACCTTCCACCCTCTACCCTCTTGCATAGCCTGCCAACTGCCCCGAATCCATAGGACAGCAGTGCCATATACGGTGTTGCCAGCAGGCCTACAAACACTCCGTTTTGCTGCACTCTATACAACTATACCACCATTTGGCCATGATGTCAGAGTCTTAGCGTGGGGCTACAGTGGTATGACAGGCATGATGTCTCCAATTCACAGCTTTGCCAGAGCTGCCTCGCTCACCCAATAGCATCTCCCACAACTCCAGATTCCAGCTTTATGTATTCCTTCATGTGACAAATAGTTTTGTCATTTCCTCGAGCTCACCCAGCGACTTGGTATTATCAGGCATGGCAACTCAGGGCCCTAGATAGGGTAACCAATGTGTTCAGGCAGGGTAACCGTGTTCCCTGAGTAGGGTAACCTACTCCATTACCCTGTCCATTTGTATGGTTGAGATAGGCTTTACTTCCTTTTGCCAGCCTAGTTACCCAACCAAGCAAGGCAACATGTTCTTGACAATTCCTTGAGTACCCTAACCACTCCCAAGAGTGTAACCCTTACTGTTTATTATGGAACCCATACCATCTGGCTTCCATGGGTCAATTTCTTGTGTGCCCTGCTGTTCCTCTCAGTCTGACTCACGGCCACCTGGATGTGTATAGGTCCAGTCTGCTATAGCTTATGTATACTAGGTCGTTATGCTTATGACTATAGTAAAAGCACTGGAGCAGCTCTATCTTCACCCTTTTCGCATAGTACCCAATTTGAATAAGGTCTCAGGAACTGGATGTCCATTCCATAACCTGTATATTGTTTTCAGTAAACCAAGCCACAGTATCTCATGCCGTATGTATCTTGGCACCATCCCACTGAAAGATACCATCCCCAACTGTATCCTCTACCTCCTGCCTGACATCAACTAAGCCATCCTCTAAAACTCTAATATATACAAATCTATTCACACTCTTCTCAAAAAGAGGTGTCATAGTACACTTCTTTCTAACACAAATGCAAGCCCAAACCATCAGCTTCACCCCTGGCCCATCGGTAACCCATTGAATACAGTCTTTGTGCGACCTTTCTTCTGGTGTTCTGAATACCAAAATACTCTTACAATCTTTGGACTTTTCAACCATTCATTCGTCACCAAAGATAGCCCCTTCAATGTCTTCTTTTGTCCCATCCTTACCCTTCAGTAGCCAAGCCAATCTTTTAACACCATGCTCATCCTTTCAGAGGGCTCTTTCCCTAGCCCTCTATTGCTTTATATTGACTGACACCAAAGCTCTCTGTACTGTATGAAGGAAAGCGTGAAGTGCAACAACATTGTGCAATTCTGATAAAGTCTGGCAGTGTGCCTTCTTAGACACTTTGACTAGGTTGTGACAAGTTCTGGTAGTGCTAATTCTTGGTCTTCAAGGTTCTGGGTGAGTGTTTGCATCACCTCTCATTCCCAAGCAGTTATGGAAACTTTGGAGTCTAGTCTTAGAATGGTGTAAGAGCTCTCCAATTTCTGCAAAAGTGAAATTTTTTTTTCCTCAGAGCCACAATCTGCCCTTTCTCAAACTCGTTGAGGTAGCCTGTCTTCGGAGAAGTAAGTGCGGGTGTTGGGTGTTTGATCAACAAGGTGGGGTTTTGATGAGGTATCACCCGATAACCACTCAGCGGACGAATACCTTTGCCCTGGTACTTCATGTACCATGTCAAGTTCCTGCAGCTCTAGAGGACAACCAGATATGATTCCTGCGGACCAAAACTGGAACCATCTATTTAGTCATTTTCAAACAGTTATACCATCAGATCCAGAAGCCCAGGCGACTTAGCAAAACCTCCACATTATTCTCCTTCCATCTCTCTATAATGTAGAGGTTTTTTTAAGTTCTTCAGGTATTTGAGTAGTTGTGTATAATCGTTTGAAATGAAGCAGTTTTGGTGAGAAACTGAAAAAATGTTACGTACAGCCACAGATTAAGTACCAAGATAGGGCACTATCTGGATTAGTAATTACATATTTCTGCCAAGCCTTCCAACAAATTTTTGTAAAACACCTGACAAACCTAGTACCCTGTAGGGTTTTACCAATAATAAACCTATAATTTATATAATAGATATCTTATTATTCTATATAATGCAATATAATACTTATTATTCAAGGTTTTCATCACATTATATTATATATTATACATGTATAGCATTTTCACTCATTAAACTCTGTTTTCTGCTCTAATTCAAAAGACCTGATTACTTGTTTTATGACTGGTAGGGTTAAGTCTTGGCATTTAGAGCTACTCAGCCACGTAACATTTTGCTTTCAGCCTGGTTCCAGTTTTGGTCCGCATGAACCATAATACGGGTCACACCAGGAGCATGACTAGTGGCACCGACCAAAATCCAATTGAAAATAGTCAGGCAGGCGCAGAGGGCTGGGCTAACAGTGGTAGTGAGACCTTGGCCGGGGACAACTAGGGTGCGAATTGCTTCGATGATCCAACAGCTCCGGGCTCAGAACCCAGGCAAACCGTGGCCGTCTAGGGGTAAGGTCTACCAAGGTGATTTACTCCCTCTGGCTCTTGGTATATCGTATCCTCTGCCAGCTTAGATTCCATCTTTCTCTATTCTACTTTTATAGCTTTATTCAGCCGACCTCCCTAGCCACCGCCTCACCCGTCTTTCTACATTTGTACTATTTTTTCTACAAATAATGCTAACATCGACATAACTGTGTTCGAACGGGGTCAAGTCAGTTTTTACACTCACTCTACACCCGTGTCATAGCAATAGTAGCCTGTGCAGGGCGTACAGGCGCGGGATGTCTGGCCTATTCCTATGGTGCCTATATGCCATAGCGCGAAAAGGGTGTGGTGCGTCCGATCCGCTGCGTCAGCTAAAGACTATATATATACTTTAGCCCCATATCCAGGAAGATATTGTTGACCGTATCAGGGGTGTTCACAATGAGCCTTTCCGGGGAAGTTCAGGACATCCTGTTTAAACCCCCCGGATAGTACTCATAAGCACTGCTAACCGAGCAGGTCTTTTTCGTTCGCTCGGTCTGGCCATTGGGCAGGGGGTCCATTCTATGGCAAGATATAACTAACCTCTCTAGAGAACGCTCGGGAGGCAAATGCAACGCTTAAAATAATTAGGCAAGAAACCAGTTTTTACACCCGGGTCCCGCTGTTAAAACTTCCCTGTGTGAAGACTGATTGTTTAATGATCGTTTTGATGAGCAAGTCATCAAAGGGACTCTTAAATGAACCATCATGAACGAGCAAAAAGTATCCTAGATTTGCCAGCACCATTCCGTCGTACCAAACCCACAAGCTAGTATATTCTCTGCGTTCTGTATGAAGACGGAGGCCTACGCCGCCCCCCACAAGACTTCTATTATGAACCTGTAAGACGACCACGAAATCTAAACCCGAGCTATGAGTTAGCCTCCCTCCGGGTAGTATCACCAACTCAGATATTCGGTTTCGCTAGTCACCTCGCAAGTACTTTAAAGAGAGTTCTATAGTGGCCTGCGCGGGGCGAACAATTTAGTTTGCGGTATCTTACCCCATTCTGGCCAAACCCACTAAGAAACACAATTTCAAAAGAGCCTCGACCATAACTCGGATTCCGTGGCTGACTCGGCAGTAAGTTACGGGAACCCCTGGGAGACGATGTACGAACTCCAATCCTCCCGCTCTTCCCCGCGCTCCTCCCACACCGTACGATACAAGCTCATCATATTTCAACCCACCGAACCAGGACGGATGGTTTCAGAAATGAGGGCCCTGGAGGCCCTGACCTCCCGGAATCAAACCCTGGCCCGGCCGCGATCGCCAAAGTGCATCCGAGTGAAGGCGAACCGCGAGCACTTCCCCCTGATCTTTTGTCATGCTCGTCACTATACGGCTTCCAGGACCTGGCAGATGTAGAGATGAGAACGACCCAAGGCCCTTCCAACACCCGCTCTCTCGGTCCTGCTCAACTCAATGACTGGACAGTCAGGGATGCAACCGGAAGGAGCTCGACCCCCAGGAGGGCACTCCGGGCGGACGTGAGGATTCAGGGACTTGCAGAAGCTAAGGATGGGAAAGATCCAGGAAACCCGCTTGAGGCGGGATAGGGGGAAAAGGAGCTCTGCCGGAGTGCCAATCCGGAATGCGAGGTGGAAGGATTAAAGTTGCAGGTCCTAGTGAATGAGGTGGTTAGCAAAGCTAGCACAATGCAGGGCGAGAATATGTGGAGTTAAAATGTTATGGATTGTAAAGCCGAATGCGAGGAGACCAAAAATTCCGCGGCTGAGGTCGAAAGCAAGTCGCAGGAAGGTACCGAGGCGGAGGGCGAGGACCAACCTGCCTTGGGAGGACTTGACAGCAAGAATGGCACGGGCTCCGAGCCATCCAACAGCGAGGCTGCCTAGGACTAAGGTTGCCTCACCTCAATCGCTATCCGTCGCTCATGGGATCGCACCACCATACCTTCTACAATCCCCGTTATATTTTCTTTGGCAGGTATATCAAGCACGCGATGTCATTAACTCTATCCCATGTGTTCATGCGTTTCTTGTGTTTTCTCTATAGTGAATTCCAGTGCCTGCATAGCTTCTCAGGACTTAATCAAATTCAATTTAATCTTGTACACCAATCCAGAGACAATATTTCCTAGATTGTCCTTGGAGCAAGCAAGCGTGGAATCAGCTGCCGGGGGATATTAAATCATTTTCCGTACCACAAGTGTGCCACGCCCAAGGTGGCGCATAGTGGGAAGGTTTGGTTACCGGCTGGTAGAATAATGTTGTCGGTTGGATATTTCTTTACCGGATTTGGAGCGCTTAAGTTTTACTTCCTAACCTGTTTCATTCATCCTTTCTAGTTTCGGCAATAATAGGCAAATATCCCGCAATGCTAGAGATAGAATCAATAACCTGCATTTGTGAAATTGTGGGTGGTCGACAACAATTATTAGGGAGGTTTTACTGAACCGGAAGGAGCGGATGACGGGAGGGAATAACATTGATCTGGTATAGAGGGGGTAAGAAAGAAAGAGAGAGACAAGATATTGGTATTGACAGTGAGAGTAAGAGCAAGCGGATGGGAAGAAAGCTGGGGTGGATCGATCTTGTTGGTCGATGTTCAGGAGAGCAAAGAACAGAAGAAATGAGAGCAAACTTAGGATGGAAACATGTACGCTCGGCACCACAAGTACGTAAGCAGTTAGGTATTCCCGTGTGTGTCCAAAGCTCTTATACGTAATCGTTCTCATATGTTCACCGTGCATACATATGCACAACCTGAGTGCAAGACCATGAAAGAGGTGGCGCAGGAATGTGGCTATCATTCTACTCTATCTGCCACCACGCAGCTGCGATGGTGTAGGCAATTATGGTCCCTATTCCTCCTAATCGCTTCCGCCAATCAGATGCCAAGGTAACCAGAAATCAGGTTCGGCGTGACGTAGGAATCTGATAACAAATAATTTTAGTCTATATTCTTGAGATGCGAGGACATGTCCACACCTACTGCTGTGTCACTCAGCAAGGTGTCGACTACTTAGCGTGCACACTCGCCAGCTTTCGGCCCATAAATCATAACTGATATTAGATCGCTTTGTCACAAAATACCGTTTCATAGAATCTCGGATTCCGCTACCCGCACATCTACCGTTGAGCAACTTCGAGAAGCAACAGCGCCTTGTTAACTATCCAGAAATTTCCCGCACCGCAGGGGTAATAGTGGGTGGGTAGGAATCGCAGTTGTCCACAACTCCAACAGTAGGGTGATGTATGAATATACTGATACCGGAAGCACGTATGAATAAAAGCGCCTTGTACTTCGGGGACATCAGAATATGCCTATCTATTCCAGACCGGACGCCCACATGACTCCAGGGTATCCAGGCAAGGAAACAGCTGGGAGTGTTGGGTAGCTAGGGATATAAGTGCCCTTATGATTCAATTTCCTGGAAGCCGTTTGCTGTCCCATCTGTGCAGGCTTGCTAAGGAACCAGGGTCATTTGAGACCTTAACGAGAAGCTAACACCTAGGAACCCAGGCAGTGTGTGGGCACCTACCTTCGAACCCGAGCGAAACGCTACGAGTTCCCATAGTTCTACATCACACCCGTGTGGAAAACATGAGCCCTGCCGGTCTTCTCAACCGCATTTTTGGGGACGTCATTTCCCAGCGGCCGGAACGGCCTACCGTCGAGGGAATTGTTGGCGCCAGGGTTTGATTGCAGGTACTCGTGAGCTAATTCTGCTGGAGAGGGAAACAGTAGATGGCCAACGCCTTAAGGGGCAAGGAAAGGGAGATGCGGAATATGATGGCGGTTGGAAACCCATCACCTGAAGCATTACTATCTCTCCAACTCCGCAATCGGTCAACCTCTCCCTGGTTCCCTGTTGGTACCACATAAGTGCAGGCGTACCTTCTATCGGAATATTGCATGAACTATTGCTCATGAGACTGCGTGGGGACGAAAACATGGCTCCTGCGTTCTGCGCCGGTCCTTATTTGTGCGTCCTGGGGTTAGTTAGGTTTTCCCTGGGGTTGGTTGTGCCCATGCAACGGCCGTTCTCAGTGATGTTAGCAGGTCCGGAAAGTATATAAGGCGATTCCCCATCCAGGCCATCGTTCCTTCAACGTGCGGGTACCGGACCTCTACAGAGTTGAGAACGACGAACAAGAGAACGAACATTCTCGAGACTACGGCGGGGACGCTCGGGGATTGCTCACGCCCTTCTATTTATTTCCTCGATCAGACCTTCACGAACAGCACGATCACAAACGCCCGATCCTCTCTCCGGAACCCACCTATATCTGTGCGAAGGCCACAATTATCTCCCATTCCTGCTAGCCAGAAACGAATCCCGGTCTCGTGTGTTTCCTTGCGGACCCACCTTGGTTATTCTACTACAATACAAACCCACGGATAAAAACATGTCACTGCAATCCCTACCGAACGAGCTCCTCCACTCCTCTGGCCAAACCGAGACTCTCGGCACCACCCAAAGACCCCTGAGCTGCGCTACATCGCCGCCGCGGGGAGGCAGCGGGGAAGCGGCCACGACCACGGTTACCGAAGAGTCTAATGCTGGGGCTGGGAGAGCGCTCGAGACGAACAAGCTGGTGGATGTTAACACAAGGGACATGTGGCAACGGACACCCCTCGCCATAGCAACAGAAACCGGTGGTCCAGATGCGGTGAGAGCCCTCCTTGAGAGTGGCCAAGTCGATGTTAATGCAAGGGACATGTGGCAAAGAACACCCCTCGCCATAGCAGCTGAAACTGGGAATTTCGATACCTTGCGAGTGCTCCTTGAAACCGAGCAAGTGGATATTAACGCAAAGGACATGTGGGATAGAACACCCCTCACCCTAGCAGCAGAATCCGGGAACCTCGGTGCAGTGAGAGTGCTCCTTGATACTGGCGAAGTGGACGTTAACGCGGGGGACACTAGGGAAAGAACTGCTCTCTGGATCGCAGCCAGGAACGGGCGCTCAGAGATTGCCATGGCGTTACTCAGCAGAACGGGTATTGAGGTGAATACTCACCAGAAATATTGGGGCTTCAAGGAACCTGAAACACCACTTGCAATCGCTTGTTACTACGGTCATGCGCCCGTTGTGCAAGAATTGCTAACAGACGGAAGGGCTGACATCAACGCCCGGGACAAAGAAGGCCTCACACCGCTCCATTTATCCGTCTCAAACTTCTGCAGCAATGTCCTCAGCCTCCTACTCGCCCAGCCTTCAATCGATGCCCTCGCTCACTGCGATAACGGGCATACCCCGCTGCATACAGCCGCTGTCCGCGGAAATCTGAATGCCTTGAGACAGCTTCTCCAGCATCCGCAGGTTACAGATCCGAATATCACAACACGAGATAATTGGACTCCCCTCGGTCTGGCTGTACGGTTTGGCCGAGACGGAATTGTGAGAGAACTCGTGAAAGATGGAAGAGTGGACATTAATGGGATTGCGGGAGCAGGCCACACGGCACTGGTTCTTGCGGCCAAGATGATGTGGTTGGATGCTGTGGAGGAATTGCTGCAGGCTGAGGATGTGGATGTACATAAGCAAGGAGCAGAGGACGGGACGTCATTTGCGGAGCTTGTGGAAAGGGGGAGCAACTCTAGAATGAAGTTGTTGTTGAGGGAGAAGGTGAGGTGTGAGTGCCATTGATGTCTGGCGGGGGGGTGGGGGAGTTAGACCGATCCTCGGTAGGGTAGCATAGAACTCTGAGCGACTTAAAAATTCCCAAATCTGCTATCTGGTCTCGCTTTGTTATAACTAAATCCTCAACCAAAGTCCTCCCTATGAGACCCTCGAGGTGCTCCTAGTAACCGCTTCTTTAGGACTCACAACCCTTCTACCCACGTCTGAGAAGAACCGACCGTTCACCATTCCGGTTATCAAAGAGAAAGCGTGGTCGTCCTGAGGTATGATTCGCGCTCTTATGCCGGGCCCCGAAGCGCGAAGAAGTAGACTTAGAGGCATTGGAAGGGGGTTTGCCAACGACCACCCACCGACTTGAGACCCCCGCCAAACATCTATCATACTCCCCAACCCGGTACACCAGTTCCCACTCCCTATGGCTACTTTCTAAGTAATCCCTACAATTACTATCGCCAATAGGTATCTCCTCAGTTGTAACCCGTACGGGTACTGGGTTGTGTTCTGTGTTTTGTTTGCAGTATCATTCGGCACTAAAGATGCCCTAGGTTTTGTTATATGTATCTTTTGATACTCAGGTTGTTTTATGTATTGTTTTAAGTATGATCTGACACCCAACTTGTTTCATGCTTTCATCAAGTTTTATTTGATACTTAACTACTTTCCTTATTTTTCAGGCATGACTTAAATGAATTTATGTATTTAAATTCAAACTTACGGATTCTCGCCAGGGAATTGCGCAACTTCAACCCTGTTATACTAATAGTTATCTATACTACAGGCAGGCAGTAAGAGTATAGTACTGGTAGTTGTGTACTATGCTGTATTAATATATACCTTGTATCCCATATTTTAGTCCCAAGTTCTTCTGGATATCAGTTTCTCTAAGCACTAAAGGTCTAAACCTCATATATTCTATTCATATCATGGAGATCTCAAAATGGTTAGAGTATGAAGGATTTACCTATATAACGTACAGGTGGTCAAAGAACCAGTAATTGTTGTATTTAGAGCCAACTAAAATGTGCAAACTCTTACCTTTATTTAGGCCACTTCCTACAACCTGAACTCTGTGCAATAACTATTTCAACCTGTAGAAAGTGTGCACTACATAGACTTGGATGAGTTATCTATAGGTAGTGGCAAATCAAATAACCATAATAGTTTTCAACCATGACTAATAGCAAATCCAATGACCATAATTGCAGTTCTGACTGCAAATATTCAAAATAGCAGAAAACTAAAAGCAGTCTTGTAACCTACCAAGCCTCATAATTTCCCTTGTAAGTCATGTGGGAAGACCTGAATTCTTATAGTTTGGTCATAGTTTGAAGGATATAAAATACTTGACTTATAACTCAGACTCCAGAATTATGTAAAACCTATTACACACTACTCTCATCATACTAGTCCTCCGGATGCTAGACTGGTAACATATCAAAGGTATCTCTAATATGGATAACTGAATGACTACTTATCCACAAACAGATTACTTGACAAGTCCAAGTTACTTGAAAATTCAGCCGACTAAGCATTGCCAGTAATCTTGACTTGTGATTAGTAATCTCCACATAATCACGTTATATATATTGTCTATTGACAATCATCTCTGAATATAACAAAAAGACTCTAGAGGTTGATAGAGTCCAGGGTTTATACTATAGTGAAAGCTTTATAAGCAACACTATAAAGGGAATAACAATAAGGTAAAACAAAGTTGACTGGAAAACTTAAGATTGTTAGAGAGAGGTTTACTCAATTAAGCTCTGTAGCAGAGAGTTGATTGTATCTGAGTAGAGTTAAAATTATATATATGTAAGTAGATATCCTATACTACTAGCTACAACCTATTACTACATAGTTACCTAAGTACATACTCTTGTACCAAGTGGTGTCTTACACTACTTCTGCATATCTCAAGGCCTATACAATCTAGTACAGTTCTGGAAAACTAGCCTCAATACCAACTTTCTGAAACAAAGGGGAACAATTTGAACCATAATGGGAGCCGTAACACCTGCAAAATTTGATACCCTGTATCCTAATTTACAAAACTCTAAGTACTATTATATATCTATGATACCTTCTATTTTTAATTTCTTAGCTCATTATATGTATTTCCTTTCTCTCCTCTCTTACCATCCATCACTACATTTACTAACCAAATCTCTAGGTTTTGTAGTAAGTATGTCTATTCTATTCTTGGTTTCTGTGCCCATTATACGAATCCTTAATTTGTGTGAATAGGATAAAAGTTGCTAACTAGGGTGCTTTTTTAAAATAGGATACTCAAGGTTGAAGTGAATTTAAGCAAGGGACTGCCCACTAGCTTGGAATAAGCAGCAAAAGCAACACAAGTATGCTAGAATGCGAGACTGAGTATGACGATTCAGTACTACTCATAGTACACCAAATGTTGTTCTACAATGGTCATCTCCTATGACTGGTCAGCAGGGATCCCAGAAATGCAGGTTCAGGAGGAACGAAAAGGGAGCTATTAGGACAACACCCCAATCAGTTATATCTGAATCATCCATTACTAGAACAGCAGTGGTAAAACATTATCCTTCCAGCCAGAGGATACAGTGACATCGTGAGAGAGTTAGATACCAGTCCACTTGTGCGGAGTCTGAATAGCTCTCTTACAGTAAGTGCAATTGGAACTGTTATGATCAAAAGAAGCAATTAAAACTTAAGCAACAAATAAGCTGGTTAGAATATGAAGAAGTAAGAACGCAACAAGTTAGATTGGGAGATTTGTAGTACTAATTTGGACATAACAGGAGAATGGTATATGTAAATTGTGCAAGCCAGCTTAACTTTGTGGGCCACAGCTTGGTAGCTTACTAAGAATTATGAAGGAGTAAACTGTAATGTCTAAATTAAGGAGACTTAGAACAAAGATAAAGTCTCAACAAAGATCTAGAGAGACCACAAATGTGAAGCTGCAGTTAGATTGGAATACTCAGCTTTTTATCTTTTTAAAATTGCAGCTAAAAGCTGAAAAGCAGTAGAAGACTGCAGAAATTCAGAGACAGCCAAGAGATTCTATTACTGGACAGAAATACAGTAAAGGTCTTGCTTTATTAGTAGCTAAATCAGTACCATAGGGCTCCTGGGTAATGAAGAGAATTTTAAACTAAGAGGTCGATTATATCCAATTTGGAAAGATACCAGCACCAAGTGAAGGAGGGCATACCAAAGTAGCAGGTTGACTCACAGATGAGGGGATAATGCTAGCAATACAGGAGTATATGTCAATTGCTGGTAAAGATATATCAGTCTACGAACTATTCTTTTAATGTAACAATTTAAATACTGGCTATTTGAGCAATTCTATAGAGATGGATTCTGCTGACCTTGCATAAGCTGTAACAAATTACTAAACAGAAACCTTTATTTCAGATAAAAGTTTCTCTTCTACAAATAGCCAACTTACCAGTGTTTCAATTGCTTGCATACAGTGAAAGATTAAGAAAGCACTATCAACCAGGTTTACAAGGGCATAGCTGTTAAAGCTAGGATGGAATTAGAGAGAAGTTAAAAAGGAAAATCAAAAGGATAGACATGAGAGAGTATATGTAAGGGCCTATCGATATAACCTCTTTCTATGATATATGCAATCTCTAAAGCCATCAATGGTAAAGTGGGACGAACATGGCTATATAATTCCTAACCAGTTGGACCCTGAGATTAAACCACTGGTTCTTAGTACATATGATGAATGCATTTTTGATTCACATGATAGACAGAAAAAATCTTGATATGTGAGAACAGCATACCAATTTGAAAGAAGGGTCAAAGACAGGTGCTTCATGTATCTGAATTCTTGAGACCAGTAGAATAGCTAGGTAGTGGACTTGTCTGTGAAATTGTTAAGTGTAGTAGTAATATCGGGTGGACTGGAGAGAGTTATTCCTGAAGCACCTTGCAAAGAAAGCAATTCTCGTATTTGAAACTGCATTCTCTGGATGCCAGTACTTATGTGTATTTGATAATGCAAAGATTTACTATAAGTATGCCTCTGACGCTCTCTTGGCAGGCAATATGACCCTGACCCTAGGGGGCAAGAATACAGTCCCTATGAGGGATAGTTACTTTCTCTACCCAGATAATCCCAAGAGAGATCATGTATGGTCCATGGTATTGCCAGATGGGTATCTTAAGGGATTGTGTAGTGTATTATAGTAGTATAGTCTATGGCCAGAAGGGCAAAGATTTCTAACTCAATGCTCTATTCCTGAGAATACAGATAGTAAACGGAAGTTGAATCCTGCTTGTATGAATGCAAGCAAAGTGAATTGTTGTGCCAGAGCTCTTCCCTCTTAACTGCCAGACTTTCAAGCCCAGAAGTGTCAATTGTAGGAAGTGTTAGAGGCTACAGGATATTGGATTATCTTCTATCATGTCTTTTACTATGAGCTAAACTTTATTCAGTACTTTCGAGGCACAGCAAGACTATATACAAGAGTACATTGGAAATACTCTGTTGATTCTCTAGTCACAAAAGTACTACAAGAACTAGAACTGATTACAAATATCGTGATTTCGAAATATTACCAGAGGACAATTTGCATAATAGACGTTCATTGAAATAACATGCTATATGGTTCTGTAGACTTTAAGAAGCATGTTTACAACAGATAGACATCTTATTGGCAGATTGCAGATTCCCAAGTTTATGTATAGCAGAACAAAGAATACAATTATTCATATCTCTCAATTCTAGTTTCTGTAACTTCAATTTGTAGTTTATAGAATTAAAAACAGTCACATAACTTCAATTAACTTTAAGCAGGAATTGTTGGACTGATCTGGAATGCTGCTGATTGTAGCTATTTTCTTTAATCATGAAATTAATACTTTATAAGATTCAATACATCATTAGCAGTTATATATTATATCATATATTTACGAGTCGGGGTTTGAGAACATGTGAAACCAATGGTAAACAATTTGGGGAGGTGTTACAGTTGCCGTCGCAGTCCAAATTGACAGACCTTTTGTCTGAAAGTTGGTATTTAGGCTACTCTTCCCGAACCATATGCTCTGCTTATTACCTCAACTATATTACAGGTCCCTGTGCCTCATTTTCTTATGGACTATCAGAAAGTAGAAAGTGTTACCATTTACTAGTCACAAGAGGATATCCTGGCTATATTTAGAAATGATGACCACAAGTAAACTCTCATTGCTATCTGCTATTAACTGACATAAACACTAGTAGACTCCTTTATTTACATGATGTTCAAGTATCTCTGAACGCCTCTCTGCATTAGTTATAAAGTACATATAATGTAATGGAGATAGATAGGGACAAGATATAGTTAACGGGTAAGGGGCAAGAGGTAAGAGGCATGAGACAAGAAACAAGAGGTAAGAGGCAGGAGGCAGGAGACAGGAGACCAGAGGGATAAAAGAAAACTGATAAGATGATATCTTTTTAGTATCAGAATACGAAAGATACAAACTAGGGAAGAAAGAGAAAATACATAAGAGGGTGCCCAGACTCCTTCTAATAGTAACCTGGGCTGGACACTAGTGCCTATTTAGTAGTCTAGGGGAGTCACATAAGGTATTGACCTAAAGCTTCATATTAGGACTCAACGCTATTCTATCTTATCACGGGGTAGAAATCATAACATATTGTCACAGCCCCCTGCCCTGAGTGGGACAGGATTGGGTATTTAGTTGTATGGTACCTTGCACTAAAAACGAACAGCAAGGCTGTTGCATCATGTAAGGCTAGGAATTAGGGCTGTGTCATAAGGGTTGTAATATTTTTCAGATCCTGTGTTCAATTTCAAGCTAGCTCACTGTAGTCTAGGAGTCTTGATTTTAGTTTTGAAATACTCAGTATTACTACTCAACTCTGTAATTCCTATTACTTTGTATACTTACTGCACTTATAATATCGCTCTCCATAGTACATGTTAAATTTTCTCTTACCAACCACTGATAAGCAATAATGTCTGTCAATCCGTCAACACTCCGTAGCCGTGGATGAAGAGAGAGAATCTGCCTTCAGGCATTGGCCCAAAATCCACATACAGCTAGTGCCCCACCTATTCCAAGACGAGGTATTATTCTCTTGTGATATAAGACTAAACCAACCAGACATCTATTGTTAACTTGAATAGTGGCAGCAAGTACCTTGAGCGTTAGAGAGTATCATGATCGAGTTCGTGCAGCAAATGCCCTTGTACACAATAATGTCAATGGGTTTCCTCCTAAGCCAGTCTGCGAATCACCCATGGAACTGGCTGAGAACGAGAGAGAACTAGAATGTACCATGCTCATAGCGGTTAAGTCTTCCTGGCCCCACCGCCAAGGGGGAAATTCTGTACCATCTGTACACCAGTTAGCGATTTTAGAAGCTGCCCTCCACGCTATTATGAAGATTGTAAAACTTGCAAGGAAGAAGCCAAAGCTTCATAGATTTCAGTATGCATAGTACTTCAGAATACATCTATTTCTGAGACTCCAAGTTCGACAGGTATAGAAAGCCCTTAAGGGGCGTGACCTTTTCACTAGGATTGTGCCAGCAATTAAGTCCGGAACAGGGTTGGTCAAGAAGGTCGCAGACAGTGAAGGATGGGGAAATATAATCTGCAGTAGAATGATGTGACAGGAAGTATTGCGGGTGAAGCAAAAAACGATTGAGCAGTAAAGGCCGGAGCAGTATCAGAAGATTCTGTTTATGCTAGAAGATGCAGACACTATTCTGGCAGTCCGTATCTATATTAATTCGGTTGGTGATCGTAAGATCTCATTCTTGTCTGCGTATAGTATTAAACATTTGGTTATGAAATCCAACACTACTAGAGAGTTAATAAAGTTAAGGTCTGAAGGACTTGCACAAGCAGTAACAGAACACCGGCAAGCCAATAATGATGATATTTGCAACCGCTTGAATGTCAACTTTACTAGACAGGTAGTCCCAGCCATTTCATCATCAACAGCATCTTACTGGCTACGCAAACTTGGTTCCAAGTGCAAAGAATATTGGAAAGCTGTCTATAGTGATGGCCATGAGCGACCAGATATCAAGCAATACCGGCAGGATGTCTTCCTTCCACTTCTGGAATCCTAACGTGACCGCCTGATGACTTGGGATGCTAGCCTCCAAGAATTGCCCTCTATTGCTATGCGGTTTGGTATAAAGGATGCTCTTATTCTTGTTACCCAAGATGAAAGGACTTTTCACTGCAATGATGGTACACATGACCTCTAGGTTCATGAAGAGTATAGGCCCTTGCGCAAAAGTGGTCGTGGCAAGGGGCTACATGTCTTTGACTTTTTAACACCGATTGGCTCTCTTGATTATGGTGGTTCCGGTGTGATCATGCCCTGTGGTGGCGACAGATAGTGGACAGGGGATTGTCTTTTGGAACAAGTAGTTGAAAAAGTAATACCAGCATTGGAAGCCTGGTTTCCAGGGTGCCAGACATTATTTGCCTTCCAGAACTCCAGGAGTCACCTCAAATATGCTGAGGATGCCTTGAGGGTCTCAGAAATGAACCTTGAACCTGGAGGAACAAATCAGAGGATCATGCGAGATACTTTTGTTACCAATCCATGGGAACCTGGCAGTGGCTATATTCAGTCGATGAAACTTCCCCACGGAATTCTCAAAGGACTTAGACTTGGTCCTACAGAACACGGCCTTCGGCCTAATAATCGCCCCAATTTTCGCGCTCAATGTTCTATTCCAACCAAAACAGGCCAAAGATTAAAACCAAATCCTATCTGCCTCCAAGGCGGAACCTGCTGTGCACAGGCTTTGTTAGCTGCTCAGCCTGATTTCCAAGCTGAAAAGTCTTAACTTCAGGAGGCTATTGAGCATGCTGGACATCTTGTTGTCTTCTATCCAGCCTTCCATTGTGAGATCAACTTTATTGAATACTACGGGGATGCCGCAAAGCAGTATACAAGAAAGCATTGCGAGCATGATCTCGAATCACGACCAAGACTGGTGTCTGAAGCCTTAGCATCCATTTCTCCACACGTGATTTGGAAATGGCATTCTCGTACAGAGCACATTATGGATACTTATCGCGGAAACATTGTCTATACCTCACCAGAGCATGAAAACCTTGTACATACAAACCATAAGTCTCATCGGCGTGTTTCTACTAGAATAGAATCAGGATAAAGCTTCAATGTGTAGGTACTTAAAGGTTTGTAATTGAATATTCACTTGATTCAAACAGATTGATTACTATATGAGTTCATAATGAAATAAAAAATAATCCTGAGGTGTGAATTGAACATCGAATCTAATAAATCATACCTTTCAGGTCCGAGCCCAAATTGCTCAAAGGGTTGGGCATTACATGATGCAACAGCCTTGGTGCATGCTTTAGACTGAAGGCACCATATATACAGATGTGTGTAGGTGAAGCAGGACCTAACAGTTGAAGTGACTGCTTAACCAAAGCTGTACATAATAGAATCTTATAGAAAGTGATGAAAGATTCTGGCTGTGAATGAGAAAGGGGTTAGGGGTATTGGAATTTGTCACCAGAGGAGTTTCCTTTGTTATATCAAGAGGCTTACCTCTTAGTCCTCTGACTTTTCTTATCAAACCTGGTAATTTCCTGCCTAAAGTTGTACTTAGAATTCGCATCTCTGTCCCTCCTCCATGTCACCAGAACCCCTGAACTAGGACTCTAAATGCTTGGACCCTGTTCCTGATCCCCACTAGCCTTGATACAAACTCATCTCCTTTGTATACCTATACCTGTTTCTTGTCCCATCTCCTGTACTATGCCTTGAACTATTTGCTCTACACCATACACAGACCCTGCCTATTATACATATAAGTACTAGATTATTCTAATAAGATGCCATGAGGATTGGTCCTATAGCTGCTACACATAGCCCCTACCTTGAACCAGTCTCTATGGTTATAAGAATCCTGTATTTAAAATTATTGAACCATTTCCTGTTTACCAAGTGCATTTTATTTTGTATTATATTAATAGACCGAGAAGTTCTCTGATCATAGCTGGCTCCCTACAGAACCTCCCTAGCAACCACTACAATTAGACCAGACTAACTCCATTAGTACTTACATTATTTACTCTATTAGACTCCGCAATAATACCTCATCTTTAAGACAATACTATCATAGGCAAAACCAGTATGGGTACTAACTTGTGTTTTATATTTAGTTTCCTAGTATTATTGGATACATAAATTGTTTCTAGTACCATTAGTGGATATATACAATATTTCATATTTGGTTTCATGGTACTAGTTCATACTTGCATTGTTTCATAAACTGGCAGTTGATACACTGAATATTTCATCTTCCAGTTTCTAGTATTGTTTCATACCTGTATTATTTCATGTGTTATCGCTTGATCCATATCAGGTTTTATGAAATCACTTGTACTGGTTACAAGCATTAAGTTGTAATTGAATTGTGCTGATTTTTGCAATAGTGGCAGCAGACTTTGACTAACGGTACCCTGAGTATACTTGGTTGAACACTTACTTCTTGATTCCCTATTATACCCTCATGTAGCCTCTTTTAGCAAGCAAAGCGCCAGTCCTGTGCATCAACCAGCCATTTGCTCGTTTTATACTTTTCCGTAAATAGCACTGCTGTAAAAATATGTTACAATATTGCTTACCTGCTCTGGAAATGATATATGGTTCTATGGATAGTCCGAACATCTATAATATACCTAATGTGACTCCGAAACTTCCCTTTCCTCATTTCTGTGGAACCAGGCAATAATTTACATATAGTACCTAGAGCTGAATACTGTCCAACAGGGATATAGTACGAATAATCTCCAAGAGCTACAGCATCTTTAAGCCCATATGGGTCAAGCAATAGTACTCTATAGAACTCTCAATTCATTTATCCTCTATGCATTCATATTGTAAAAATTCCCACTATTTTGACCTGAGTTCTCACAGGGGTTCCCAGCAGAGGTGGGATTACCTACTCCTTTCTAATATGATCATCCGAAGTTCCAGGTATGGTATAATAGCCTTCACAGTATGTAACCCAATCTTTATATCAAGGTAAGTTCATACTATTACTGCCCGCTATTTCTTTAGTCCAGATAGACATATATAATTTTCCTCTGGCTATACTACTCTGTAGGCTAACAGGCCTCATGCGAGTCTCTAAGGACTCTGATATTACTCTAGTTTATTAGCTAGTTACCTGAATACTTAACTACCAATTGACTTCACCTCATGATTCACAGTATACCACTCGACTGCCAGTTATACCAGTGGATATGCTGTGTAGACATGTTTGTTTCTTGCACCATAGACTGTTTACTATTAGTATAGATTTCAGGTAGAGTCGGGAATGCAGTTTGTCGGATGGGTCACTACACAGAAGTAGTACTGGTCAAAGAGTTAAACAACCTTGCAACCATCCAAGAACCTGGGGTCACAGGTATCTAGAGAGAAAAGCTGAACCTGCAATCACTTAGCTCATCCAAAGCATCAAAAAACAATTCTTGATTATGTCCATTCGAAAGTAAATTATACAAGGAAACCTGGTACGGGAACCTTCTGGACTTTCTTGTATTTCAAGAACAATTTTAATATTGATTTTGAACACGGGGTAGCGGAGAACACGAGCAGCTGCGATCGGTACCGAGAACGCGATCGTCGAAATGAACGAGTGACGGGCCGTGAAACGAAACGAACCTGCCAGTGCTTACTCACCAACTCACGATCGCACAACTAAAGGAGGTAAAAACTCTTCACTTCTCTTCGCTCGCTGCTACATCAACTAATGGCAAGAACAGGAGTATATATCAACAACAAAACAAACCTATCCTCCAATCCAGCCATGTCCCACACCCCCTTTCCAAACTCCAAAGCTAACAGGGGAAAGACAAATCTCCACCCCGCGTAGTCTACCATACAGCATTCCGCGATCTTTGAACCGGCCGTTCACGATTCTTCCACCCATTCTATTTGAAGTGCGCTCCCACAAAGCTAGCTAGGGTGCGCCCCAAAAGCCACAACACATGCCCACAGGGCAAACGCGCTCGAACATGCCCGGAGCCATACCGCACTCCCAACAATAAAAAGAAAACAAGCCATCGTGCGAGCATGCCTAGCGGCACCTCGCTATTTCCAACAATTGAGTGACCAGCATGGTAACCTATAAGAGAGTAGATGAGAAAAGACTTCGAGGGGTTGAAGTAGGATCATAGCAGCAGAGCCATCACCATACTTGGCAGTTGGCTAGTATAACCAGAAAATGAGAAGGCGTCATAGATACTACAAGTAGAACTACCATTATGATCTGCAGGTAATGATAAACTCACAGCTGATAGTAGCCATTCTAGTAGAAATTCTATAACCAGCTTGGAATCTGGAGTATCATCAGTCTCATCACTATCTCTACAACAAGAAGGTAATAGAGCAGGAGGGGACACGAAGTCCTAGATAATGCAATACATACGGATACCTTTTTGCTACAAGATATCGCGCCTTATTGGAACCCTATCCATTGTCCACAGTGGGACACAGAGTCGGAAATCCCTAATGTAATAGGAGAACTACTAGAAAGATATCTGTCCACATTGTGACTCTACCATATAAGTTCAAGCCTTTTGCTAGATATTTACAAACAATTGTAAGAGTAAAGTAGATATGAAACACAAATATTAGTAAGCCAAATGCTTTACACAATTAATCTCTCAGGAGAATGCTGACTGTGTTAAAGTAGAATAGGTCTTATATAGAGTTAGATAGTCAGAATTGATACCAGTGACCCTTCTCGGATATTACGTCAATCCTGTGACGACATTCTCTTCTGTGAAAAGGTCAAAACTTCTTCCATATTCCTCTAGATCCACGTATGTTAATAGACTCTAGCCAGCATTCCCTTTATCTACTTGAATCTCTGTAGTTCAACTCAATTACTTCTACTATTGTAAAAACTTCTTTGCATGTGTGTCTTACTAATAGCTAACTGTCAATATACCTGTGAAAGCCTGCGATTTCTGACCAGCTTCCCATATGTATTTCATGTAAAAAAGTCCCTGTTGGCTGCTGTAATCTACTCATTACATGCACTCTTGTTAAAGAATAGAACAAAGGAAATGGCTACAGTAGAGTATTAGGCGCAGTAACACTAAGAGTGCTACCTATAACTACTGCTACTGAAACCACCTCTATCATGATAAGCATTATGCTTGTAGTTGCTACAAACTCTTCTCACTAAGCCTGCAGTCTAGGAACACATTTAGGCTCCATAGGTATAAGGCATATCAGGTCATTCTAGTACTATCTAGGACTATGTATTATATCCTCATAGTGAGCTCCGACTATAGTTATCTACTCTAGTCTATTTTGCCCTAATGACTTGAACCAGGGATAGTTTCTTTGTATATTTACCAGCCGATGCACTTAGCAAATACTTTATCATTAGGTTGATAGTCAGTGTAGATATAGTGGCATGTGAGTTTAGATAAAGGTTACCTTTTGCCAGCATATGTACACCTACATCACTGTTTGCATATAATATCTGGACCTTATACTGGGCTAGAGGTGATATATATAAATAATAACTACTGGTTGCACAGTTTTACCTAACTGCATTGTACGACTAATAGTGTCACTAATATCACACGATCAAGGGCCATATATTGTTTTAGATGATTAATATTCTAGTCATTTTCTGCGATGTCTTTAAAAGACTTTATAGTACAAGAATGTAGAATTTGGAGCTTTGGACAAGATGGATCAAGATACATAGCAGAGTCACTGGACTCTATCAGTGAAAATATGGGCTAGCATACACAGGGCTTACAGCATCTGGTGTACTGCATACAGAGAATGAAAATCCTGACTCGAGATGCGACGTCAGATCTTGGTGGTATTAGAGTAGAGCTGTATTGACACAGGTTTGCGAAAGCACCACTAGACACAACATGGTTGACACAGAATTCTCAGGGTGCAACTATGCACAACACTGTATTGTGAGGATGCAAATTGCATACGAAATGTAATCTGAATCTGATGGGGATAGAAATGGAATCAGGAGCAAATACTCGGACATTACAAGTTCCTAAAGGGTCTCCCAATTCCCACTTTGTGACCTGGGCTACAATTGAATTTGTAAAGTGGTGGTATATAGTAAAATTTGTTAAAATGCTAATATAGACTGTAATAGCTTCATTAAACCCACTCCACTAGTAGCGCAACCCAACCAGTAAAGATCCCCTGGATAACAGATAATATCTCCAGTGATCTTGATCACAGATGGACGTTCTTTCATCTATTAGAAAGCTGGTATGGAGTAGGCCTATGCTGTAATGAGTGGAGGGCTGAAGCTGAAGGTCGCTCAAGGCATCTAGCGTCAAAGTTAGCACACAGTCAGAACCTGGTCCCGAAAGACTACTTTCCTCACGAGCTGTAGATCTGCCAATATTAATCACGGGTTGATGATCCTTTCTCTATTGGAAAACCAGCCTTGAGTAGATCAATGGGGCAAAGTGTTGACAGCTCCAGTTGGTTGATATCCAAGGTATCTGGCATCAAACTCATTGCAGAGGCGGAACCACACCAGAACCTTGCCAGGAAAGATAACTTTCATACTGGGTTGTAGCTCCACCAGTATTGATCGCAGGTAGACATTCTTTAGTCTGTTTGACAGCTGGCATCTGGTGGATCTAGGCTACACAGTGTGTAGCGCTGAAGCGAAAGGACACCAGTGGGATCTGGTGTCAAAGTTGCTATATGGCATGGAGACTAAATAGCCAGCCAGGATCATACCAAGTCGATTTGCATACCTTATAGAATTCAATAAGTGAACAGAAATACCAGTTAGTGTTAGTAGGATCAATGTGTATAGGGTGGTTGTATGGTGGTTGGGTGCTTAGTGGTGTATTCTGGAGTGGCTGTGTATTAGCACAGGTGGACTTATGGTGAGATCGCAACACACTACTAGTACTGCAACTACCACTGCAACTGCCAGTGGGCCATAGCTATCACACAGATTCAGAGCGGAATTTAAGTCCATTCTTTTTTTTTCCATTCCTGAAGTGCCAAAAACAAAATGAGCCCAGCATGGCTCTTGGCCAGAATGTCCTGGTACCAGGTTTGGATATAGTGGATATGGGCTCAGCTGATAGGAGATGCAAGGTTGAGTCTGGATGTACCAAAATGCAGAAAAGCTGCCCTAGCTCATCCTGTTGTCAGCTGGTGTTGCATCTAATGTCAGAACATATAGGATATGCAGGGGGCAGTACTAGGTCACCCTGGACTGTAGGGCTGTTGCAACTGTTGTCAGAACCCACAGGGCGCAGTGGATGCAGACTTGACATGATGTATATCATGATGCAATACCAGTGCACTAGATGCACCATTTCCTTTTGGCAATGTCTCGCTGTAATGTCACATACTAGGAAATGATACAATACTAGGATCTGACAAAGTCTCCAATCATGCAATTCCTAATAGTGTCCAAGAGTAACCACCACCCACCGAGGTGGGTATTAAGCTATTGGAGAAGAAGAGCCATTGACAGACGACCGAGGAGGGAAGGAGGGAACCTGAATGAGCGATCGGGAGTAAAATAGCATAATAGGCAAGGACAAAAGTAAGAAATGTGACAAATTCTTACCCTGGATGGTGGTGAATGTGGGGTAGGCAAAAGGGGTCCTTAATTGATATGGGATTTCCAACTCTGGAGGGTCATACGAGTAGGAGAAGTGGCAAGGGGTGCTTGTGATAGGAAGCTGGTCAAAGGATTGCCAGAAAGTCATATGGAGTCCACAACCATAATGTGAGCCTATTCTGAATCACTGAGATCTTCAGGCTTACTCTTATCTCTGGAGAATTCCCCACAGGATCAATTACCTAAAGACGGGTAATTGCTACAAAGGTGGTAATATTGATATGAGGAGTGGCACGAGCTAGAGTAGCAACCCTTAAAGCAAGGAGAGACAAATATTATGGGATGGTCCGGCCTTTGAGGTACGTTTTCATACTCCGATCGGTGTTGCGTTGGGGCCACTACATTGTGTGTGCCATTTTTCTTTTTCTTGTCTTCCACAAGTCAAGAATCCGAATGTGCTATCAGAGCTGCACCATCTAGCCCCCATACATCACTGAGCTTTCTTCAGTCAGTAGCATTATATAACCTTTCAATACTTGCAGGTTTAAGTGTAAGTTCCCTCCCAAGCTCCTTGAAGGCAATTTCTTCATCCAATCGGTGACCAAAGGAGTGCATTATCTCCTTCCTGCATTTGACAGCTGTAGAAGAATCCTGGCCATTTAGTGATAGGCCAGCTGGAAGTTGTCCAGCAGCGTTAACGTTGTGTCATATACCCTACCATCCCACTGGCTACCGGACAATACTAAATGGATCTTACCATGAAGGTGGTAACTGCATAACCTTTCCAAAGAAAGTGAATGGGTTCAGTAGTGCAATACTAGTACTCGCCAAAGATTTCTAGATATTGCAAGAAGTAAATGTAGCATCACGGGCTTCGGTTATGAACGGAATAAACAATAACATCTTTATTCTGCCGATGCTTTTGTCCAACCAAATATAGTTATTATCTGCACCTCTATAGAACTGCCAGTTGGGCCAAATAGGATCATACCTATGGGTTGAAGCAGATATGTCAGCTGGGAGGAGAAGGCAAAAAAGGGAAACATTATTTGTAAAATATAAGAATACAAATTCAAAGATAGTATAGGATCCTTGTCTATCGAAAATAAGTACCTGAAGGAGATCAGGGCGTATTGCTGAAGACTCCGGAAGGAAAATTCATTGTAGGCACTTGGGTACTGACTTATCATTAGTCCCACCCTTTGGTGAATAACTGAATGGATAAGCTCTCTCCTTTACGGTTAGACTTTTATACCACCTTATATAGTGTCCAGCACTTTTGTTTATTACACGAGGTGAAATGAGAGAACTATCGGCTACCACCATTGTGGCGATTGTTACTAATTCTCTCTTCCCCTTGTGAGTTACATGAGAGTTACATCTTCACTGGTGACATAAAACCTTTGCTCTCACTGTTAGTCCCATAAGGCAGCCTTCTTCATCTAGATTGAAACCTTGCAATGAGTGCAAATTATGGGCCCTGATTAACTGACTCAGCTTGGAAAATAATCTTATATGATAATGGAATCATTGGCAAAGGCTTGCAGACACTCAAGCTTTTTACTAAGCTTAACAGCCAACCCTGAATGCCTTTTCAACATGTGTGACATCTAGTTGTGGCCATTTGGAGGGTGGGGCATTCCCATACACTTCAACTCCAGATACAGAGCTATGTCTTGACCATGTCCAATGTTGAGGAAATCCTATAATATCTTGGGTAAAGCAACTCTTCAGAACAGTATCTTACTCAGATGGGGTGAGCTGCTGGTGTACCTGATGGGCCCCTGTATCAATGAGGATATTGCCAGCAAGGTGGCAGTATAGGGTTCCTCTATTCGGCTTATTAGACTTGCTTCCAGCAAGTACATCTGGCTCCTGTCGAGCATTTATGCCGGTGATCACTTGCAGAATTTGCTTCTCGTAATCTGAGGGGACTTTCCTTGCTAATACTATTGCTGGTAGGAGGATAGAGATTTCCTAATGTAGTGTAGTGCCAGGTGACCATTACTTGCAATACCTGAATTGGGCATACTTCGGCCTACGTTGCATCTAGGTCTTACATTACCTCTAGGGCTGTGATGTTATCAAAATCCTATATGAGTATGGCTGTACCTGTGCCCTATTAACATGCCTACTACTATATTGTGAATTACTGGCACTCTCCTTTATCAATATACTCTGGCAACCAAGGGGGGATATAGAATAGAATTCAGGACCGAGGACCCCGGCTCATAGAATCACGGGTGTTTGCATTTGTCAGACATAGGTCAGCGGTTGTTAGAGCGATAGAAGATTCAAGAGTCTCTTATAGATGAATATAGCAGGAAGGACGAGCAGGAGTTAAGAGAAGAGAATGTACTATATGGCTAATAGAGAATGGATGATTGGTCAAGAAACTAGGTAAATAGGAAACAAAATTAAGTATCAGGAAAGCAAGAAAAAGAGGAGAAGCAGTATACTATTCATTACGGGATATAAGGTATTAGAGACAGCAGAAGAGAGAACCCAAGCAGGAAGGGTTCCTTAATATATACAGAGATATGGGTGTGCTCAAGAAGATAAGAGAGGCATAGAAGACCAGTATTCAGATAATGAGATTATTACATCAATACAGTGACAACTTCCAAAAACTGCAAGAAAATTAAATTCACTTAGCAATAATAATGTCATATAGCAGAGATATCCACTTGTAACCTTTCTCCCGTTAGGTGACCTGGTAGTGTAAGCTTTTCCCTGTCGGTCCCCAAATACACTGATATTGTCTGTTTATATCATTATGGTACCCCAGTACCTAGGCACTGTGTATCTTAATACAACTAGTATGGCTATCAGGTATTTGTAGTACTAGTAGTCACTTGGCTGTGTGTTCATAAAGTATCTAAGCAGAAGTCTTGGGGAAAATGTGATGTAAGCAAGTACAATACAACATCACTTTAAACACAACCAATCAAACCTTCTCAACCAAATGAATTATAGTATTAAAGATATTGTGCAAAGAGCTCCCTGGAGTGGAGGAATGCATGATCAGTAACCAGTACAGGTCCTAGCTTATGTTTTATGTTTTGATTTAACAGTACTGTTTGATACTTGTTATATTGCACAGGTCTTACTGGCTGGTTTAAGTGTTCTGTATTTTCTTATGTAGTATTGTTTGATACTCATTGTCTTGTATATTGTGTGTAGTGAATCGAGTGTATTCATTCTTGCCTAGAAGTACAGGGGAGAGACAAGAACATAAGAAAGAATGAGATACCAAGACAAATCTCATACAATCAATGGTTACCCTAACTCAAAGCAGTACACTACTAGCCAAACCCGAAAGACAGAACGTAAGTCGGTGGCCATATATCAACATATATCCAATACTTTCTCTATGGGTACCACTGTTTGAACATGAAAATAAACTACTGAAGGAAAAGTAAAGACTCTTGCAGAGTCAAACCCGAAAGTAGGAAACAAGAAAAGAAATCAGAGTAGTCCCAACATCCAAACAAACTCCACATACTTGCTAGCTACCAATGGTTTTGTCAAACCATCTGCAATCATGCTGTCCGTCTGACAGTACTCCATCACAACATCCTTTCCATCTTCTATGAACTCCCTAATTTGATGAACACGAATACTGATATGCTTGCTATATGGTTTGTAGGTAGTATCTTTCAAGATAGACTAGGATACTTGGTTGTCATTAAACAATATACTGACCTGAAGCATTGATTGCATGATTTCTTGCACCAGGTTCCGAAACCAGACAAGTTCTTGAATTGCAGATACACTTGCTATGAACTCAGCATCGGCTGTACTTGAAGCAGTAATTGATTGACGTTTTGAATGCCATTTGACAATGTCAGATCCGAATAATAAGACATAACTTGTATTTGACTTCAATGAATGAGCTTCTCCAGCAAAGTCTGAATTCACATATGCAGACATTTTCAAACTCTCCTCAAACTTCCTCCATTCTCCCCCCAGGCTGAGCTTCAAATCCTTGTTTCCCTTAAGATATCTTAGGATCCGCTGTGCACAAGTCCCGTGGTATTGAGAAGGGTTGGCATTAAATCTTACCAAGTAAAGGACAGCAAACAAGATATCAGGGCTAGTTCCTATTACAATCCAACACAAACTTCCAATTATCTTTAGGTACAGGCCTTGATCACAGTGCTAATCATCCTCTTCCTGTGAACCAGGTTTGTCCTTCTCCATAGGGGTTGTGACTGGTTTACACTCTGTTATCATAAATGTCTCTAGTACTTGATCAATGTAGGCTTCTTGTGAGACAAAAGACTTTTTGTCTCTGAGTTTTTAGCAACAACCATTCCCAAAAAGTGACTCACAGGCCCAAGATTGACTATCTCAAATTTTTCTTTCATCTCTGATGGATGCAACTTATATTTTTCACAGATCCAGTAATTAAGATGTCATCGATATAAAGGGCTAGGATGCTGCCCTCATTGTCAGTATAAATGCAGCAATCAAAATGGCCATGTCGGAGTCCCAATTCCGTAATAAGAAAGGTATCACTTGTCGCGTACCATAACTTTGGTGATTGTTTTAGTTTATAGAGACTCCGATTCAGAGATCCGAGTCTTGGGCCTCCCAGGACTCCATCTTCAAGATTGACATAAATTTTCTCCTGCATCTTGCTTCCCAAGAAAGGTGTGACAATATCTATTTGATAAACCTTCCAACCACGAGCTGCTACAATCGAGAGAACTACCCGTACACTTGCCAAACTGGCAACTTGTGCAAAGGTGTCTTTGAAGTCAATTCCTTCAACTTGCCAAAAGCCTTGAGCAACCAACCTTGCTTTAAAGCGCAATGTCTCACCAGTTGGACTTAACTTTCTGTGCTGAATTAATTTTGTAGGAATCGCTTGTATTCTAGGCGGACACATTTCAACAATGTCTTAAACCTTATTCCTTGCAATGAATATGTACTCCGAATCCACAGCCTTTTGATACTGCTCAGCCTCCTCAGATTCCATTGCCATCTTGTAATTATATGGTCCAGCCTTAACCATAAAAACTGTTGCGAGAGTTGTTGTATTTGCACAAGATACATTAGGGGAAGGTGTCTTTTGTGAGTGTAATTGGTGACCCTCAGTTGTCTCAGGAAGGTCTCCTTTCTTTGTCTTGCAGAACTAGCTTTCACCATCAGACTAAGGTTCTTGGACCATTCTTGGAGCCTTCTTAACCTAATGCTTTGGCTCCAAATCTCTATCAGGTTCATCAAACTCCTCATCCTTCTCTTCAGGACTATCATAATCCTGCAACTGCTCGACAATCTTCTTTTTCTTATTAGCAACTCTTCCTTGACTTTCTTCATTATACTGATCATCATCCCACTCATTCCTCCTAGCTACTCTCCCCTCCCAGGGCTGTATGGCAGGAACATAATAGCGTAGTTGAGGTTTGGTATCCTCCAATTTCTAATGATAATAAGCCTGAGATTCTTCAAATATAACATCACAAGCTATAAATACTGTTTTGGTTGAGGGGTCACAGAGGCAGTAGTGTGAGGTTGTTTTGGCATATCCAACAAACATACACTTCCCAGCAGTTTTATCGATCTTCTTGCTCTTTTCTTGTGGAATCTATGCATAGGGGACACAGCCCCTGACCCGGAGGTTTTCATAGTTTGGCCTGTTCCCAAACCATACTTCATAAGGCGGAAGACCGGACGTCAAAGATCTTGTACGTGCTTTATTGCATACCCAGATTGCAGTTCTCACTGCTTCTGCCCAAAGCTCTTTCGATGCACTAACAGCATGAAGAAAAGCTTGGGATGTACCGATTATTGTGCGCTTTGCATGGTTACTAATTCCATTAGATTGGGGTGAGTATCGTGTTGTTCTTTGCCCTTCAATCCCCTGCTCAACAAAAGAATATGAGAACTCATTAGAGGTGTATTCCCCACTACCATCTGTGCAAAACTTGCTAATGGTCTTTCCATGTTGTTTTTCGAGAAGACCTTTGTAGTCTTTGAAGCATTGGAAGGCATCAGACTTTTTCTTTAGCATATAAGCCACTGTAAACCTTGTGAAATCATGAGTAAAAAGTAAAATGTATCATGCTCCTCCAAGGGAAATAGGATCCAGAGGGCCAGCTATATTGCTATGGATTATTTCCAGTACTCTGGTTGCATGAAAGGATGGAAGAACTGAAAGGAAAGGCTTGCATATCGTCTTTCCATAAACGCAACCTGTGCAAGCACAGCGGTGAACTGCAGGCAATTTCGGTATCGTAATGCTTTGCGCTGAGAGCGTTTGTACTGCATCAACCACAAGGTGGGCAAGGCGAAAATACCAAAGAGCTGACATTTGACCTGCTTCTTGATCTGCCATCACTGCTATTATATCAGCTCTATTAGCTCCATTAGGACTACCATTTTATTCAGTCCTAAGAACATAAAGTCCTTCCGCTTCTATCACCTGGATCCATGATCTGGCCTTCCCCTTCCGCTAAAGTGAGGCACCACCACAGGTATGAAATTCAACTAATATACTGGCCTTCAGCACCTAACATACTAATAGCAAACTGTTCTGACCACAGTCAGGAACAGGGAGAAGATCTGTGAGAATCAAATACTTCTGACACTTCTCTCCTTCATCCCACACCTGGAGCGTAACATCACTATGACCAAGCGCATCCACTTCGGAATTATTTGCAACCTGAATTTTATGATCTGCGGCAGGAATTGATTTGTAGGATGATAAATAATTCTCGAGACAGGTGATATTATTGATGTAGCCACTATCGAGTAGCCAATTTCTATGGTTGGAAAGGTACTGAGATGTGCTAAAGGTAGTGAAGATGGATGCTGAGAGGGCGGTATCGGTAGGTGCTGCTAGTGTGGCTATCATAATCCTTTCTGCTGCTGTTCCATTTTTCAAATCTGATTTAAACTTACGACATTCACTCTTGCGATATCCCTACTCCTATCAATAGTAGCACATAATCTCCTGACCACTCTCTGAGGTCATTCTGTTGAACTCATTCCCAGGATTCTTGCCTCTGCCAAATCTACTTCTTAGATTCTGAAATTGAGTTCCTTTGCATTGAACCTCAGCGACCCCCTCACCTCCCTTATCACTAAACTTGTCACGATTCAAAGTCGACTCTCGGACTCTGATGGCTCTGATAAGATCATCAAGCTCATCTGGTTTACTAACTGTTCCCTGCAGGTCTCGCCATTCAAGCCAGGATGCTGGAAGTCAGTTGAGTAGGTAGAAGGTCTTTTCTCAAATTTTGAATTCCTCTTCAGCCTCTCTGAGGCACTCAATCAGGCGTTTCGATCTCATGACCATATTTTGCTACAGTACTATGTCCCTCCAGGGTACAGTCCAAGTGGGAAGGTTGAAAGTAATACAACTCTAGACCAAGTCCTTTGTGATATCGTTTACCAAGCTTGTGACAAAGCAACTTGGGATTCTGATCATACTTTTCTGCATTACACTGGGAACAGATTTGTAGTTCTATCGCATTTGGAATCTTTGTCATAATCCAGAAACATTTTCGTAGGTACTTGTTACAAGCTTGAACAACTGTAGAATCAGTGCTCTGTCTACCTGGTACCTCCTTATGGCCAGAAACTATCCACCACGTGTCACTCTTCTTGGGATGATTAGACATTCTCAGTCTCCACGAAGCAAAATTCTCCTCCCCTAGGAGGTGAAACTGTATGCATATGGACTTGGTAGAAATAAATTTGTCGGCTATTGTCAAAAGCTAAATGAACGGATAGATGAATAGAGGGAATAATTGTTGAAAACAGGTGGAGAACAGAAAAAAAAAACATCTGGTTCGAAGAATGACTGAGGAAACTTACGGACTGAGAGAAATTATTCAAGAGGTACCACTATGTAGCAAACCAACCTTTGAACTGACTGTTTCTGTTTTTGTAAAGCGCAGATTGCGTAGAGTCTCATAACCTGTTGTGTGTAGCGTATCAAGTGTATTTGGTCTTGTCTAGAAGTACAGGAGATAGACAAGAATATAAGAAAGAACAAGATGCCAAGACAAATCCTATACAACCAATAGTTGCCCTAACTCAAAGCAGTACACTACTAGCAAAACCCCCAAGGCAGAACCTAAGTGGGTGGCTGTATATCAACAAATGTCTAATATTTCAAACCTATCCCTTGATACTCAGAACATTTTACGTTTTGTTCTAGTTTATCATTTTATAATTGCTATGTTCCAAAGACATTATTTGATACTTTAAAACACATTATGTTAATACTCATAGTGGTGATGAGTGAGAATTTGTATCTAAGGACTACTAATTCTAGGATGGAAATAGCAGACTTTGACTAATAACATCTCTAATATACTTGGTCAAAAAATTACTTCTATATTTCCTATTATACCCTCATGCAGACTCCTTAGTCCCCACACCTCTCACCTCTTATTGACCTCGCTAGATACCTATTACTATTTTATCCCTAGTGAAATTAGTATCCTAGATATAAATATATTATGTTATCCCTGCCCTTTTCCATGTTTTCCAGGAACTCTCCATAATTAGCTAGATTGTTGGCCATGCAAGGTCAACCATGTGGAATTTACTCACCAGGTCACCAAAGTGCAGTTCAATTGAAAACCTCCCACATTGTGGTTGATCACCTCTGTTCTCTCAGTAAGCTATAAGATTCTTAGTATGAGGGGCCAATCTTCACAGAAATTGTAGCAGAGAAAAATGGTGGCATATGTTTATCCACGAAATCTCAGTTTCTACAATACACTGTGCTCTTAGGGAGGGTAGTTTAAGAAGTAGCTAGCCAAGAAAAGAGTAAATCTTTCCCTTGACCTGCTCAGAAGAGTCTTGCCTATGCTAACAGTTACTGGAATTTAACTGAAGAGGATTTTATAGCACTCATTGGTAGTAATGAATGCTCTACGGAAAAGAGTAAGAATCTAGAACAGAAATGCCTGTTCGATCAGCTTCTGAAAACTACCCACGAGACTCTGTGAATAAGATAGGTAAGGGAAAGCGCATTTCCGTGATGCTCTGGGGATTCTGCCTGGGTAGAAATAGGGAAATCTTTCTTCAATTTATTGTGGAATCACTAGACTGGTGGGTCTATGCCCTCCAGCTGGAAATCTCCCTTACTCTAGTTTTCAAGTAAGTCTGTAACACACGTCGTGATTCTACCTTTTAGCAAGACAACTGTGATATTCATACAGCTCACACAGTACAAGATTGGTTTGGCCCAAATGATTTTGAGTTGACTGAACATCCTCTATGTTCACCAGACCCTAATTATATTGAACATGTATTGGTTGAGCTGAAGAAATAGCTTCTGATTCAGTATCCTGACCTTGATTCAATACCTGGCAGCTCTAAGAAGGTCAAGCAGAAGCTAGCCAAGGCATTGCCTATAGTATGGGATACAATACCTTTTGAGCTTTTTGAGCAGTTTTGGAGGTCCATGCCAGACAGAGTTCAGGCTGTTATTGCAGCAAAGTGGTGATACACAAGATACTAGAAATACCTTTTTTAATTTTTTGTTCCATCAATATGTTAAAGGTGGTGGCAGATTTTATTGGCTTCAATCTCTTCTCATTTAAAGTTTTTGTTGTTGAGTTATTTAAAAATCTCTACTCTACTCTTATGGTTGTTGCAATGGTCGAGATCCGCGATCACCAAGACCTTTGCGTAGGTACTTTACTATCCTTAGATTATCTAGAGCGACCGCCGGTATTCCGATTCCTGCCCTCCCCGGAAACTACAGTATCATGCAGCAATCGCACTCGGTGTCTAAAAACCTAACCTTACATGGCACACCGCGAGTTTGCTCCTCTAACGTTGGCGTTCGCCCCCGTCGGCATTGGCTGACTGTAGCGTCCACCAACAGCAATATTACGCTCTATCCTTTGGCGTCATACGGAGCACGGTTCTGTTTAGTCAAGCGTTTTGCACAGAGGTTTTCCCTGCTTGCTTGCTTGCGATCGGTCCCCCCACCATTCCTGGCCCGGAGCCTTCTTGGCGGGCGGTGGGGGTCAGCACCCAACAATTGAGGAAGCGTAACGGTGACTTGTACGCGTAGGGTCTCGTGAAGTCGTTTGGTAGTGCTTTCTCCGTTGGGATCGGGCAGGAATGAGGTGACGGCTATCGGGTGGTCGGGCCAGAACATAACTCTTTTGTTTCGCGCTTCAATCGAGTTCGAATTCTTGCTTTTAGCTATTTTCTTGTTTTTCAACCACGGCTATTCTCCCTCTCGCTTCGTTATAGGACATCGCCGGGCGATATGGGGTACGAACCATATATTTCAGTGCGGAATAACGAGAGTAATCTTTCAATTGGGGCTCAAACTCTTGTTACCAGCGGCTGTAAATTCGCCTGGACTAGGGCATAGCTGTCCGCCACAAACCCCGGGTCTGTGGGTATAGCTATCATTATAAATCCTCTCTTTTCGTACCATAACAACTTGGGTAGGATAGATTGGAGAACCGCGTATTCCTAGACATTTGAGAAACCAGTGGCGGACTCCCCCACATCCTTAGATCTAGTGAGCAGGGCAGTTCTAGCGCCTTCCGAGCCTCGAAACCAGTTCACAAAAGCTGCATCTACGATCGCGTTATGGGTGCAAGAGCCAGGGAGTATGATTTCGAGGGAGGTGGGGAAATGTTTTGTCGCTTAACCTAAATTACCTGTTGTTTTTATTCCGGGTATTATATAGGTGCCGCGGTGGGTATTCCCGTACGGGATAGTGGCGGTGTTCCCGCAGGACTTCCCCAAAGATGCCCAGTCTGGATCAATGATCTGGACTTCCCACTTTCAGAGAAGTCCCCGCAGACATCTGGAAGCGATCCAGGGGTTGTCTTGTCATATTTTCGCGCCGCAAACCCGCATCTATGATAAATTCTAAATTTTCCCAGAACCAACTACCCCGCCTCCTCGGCTGAGATGCTAAGAATTCAGAAAAACATAAATTTGCATCCGATCGGTCAACCTGTTGCAGCGGAGTGACTATCAAACGGCGTAGCTGTAAAATGAGCAGAATAGGACAGGACTTAGCTTTTATAATTCGTGACTGAACTCAATCTTAATGCGCACTTAGAGGCTGTCTTTCGGTTCGCACCACGATCTCGATTCTCTTGATAATGTCCCGCATCTCTCCTTTATCTTCATGGGCAAATCTGCACCCTTATATACACTGAGGAGATGAATCACTTCCGCTGTTATCCTCCCCTGGTCCCAATTCACCATCGGCTCATGTTTTCTGATCGACGGAACCCCGCTTTCCCCTCTCTTTTGCTTTGTTCTCTTGGCTTCTCTCCGGTTCCTATTTACCCGGTTCTTAGACCAACCACCGATCCTCCTTTGACCATGTGCTACATAGATTCCCCTTACTCCCGATCTTTCATCAGTTTACATTTATCGATAACGTGCTCCAACCTCTCTTACGAACCCACGTATAAGCATGACAAATGAAATAACAAAGATTCCACAAACTTTGATCCCATTCCCCATATTCCTTTCTGGGGCTCCCGGTCGTGATATTGGACCGGTAATCAATTGGAGTGCCGGTGATTCACAACGTTAGCTGTCGTGTGATAGGGAAAAACAGGAAAGGTATAAACCTCACTCGTCTCTCGCACTCCCCTTCAACTAACCGATGATTACAGGTGTATATCATAGGTAAAATATCATCGGGGCAACTTGATCCCTCCATCGATTGCTATACCCATTTCGGTGATTCCACACATCTCCAAATTCCTCCGCACGCTCCCATGATAACAAAGGAAAGACACATCTTATTATGCTCCCAAACAATCCAATGTACCCTCATAGCTTTTGAAAACAACATTGACCTTCCATCATCCTTCCCGCATCTCTCACGATCAACCGCAACTCACTATCTATCGATTCCAACGCAGTTTAATACAGAAAGCTGTCTCATGAAAAATCATACCGGTATGTAATCTACTTCACTTGGATCTATTGAGCTTCCCGTGTGTAATTTTGTTTTTCTACAATAATTGAATCAGTAATCCGGAAACTACGATTACATACAGGAACAATCTGCTATCCAGATCTTCCTAAGTTCGTGCGAGAATTTGGGGAACATAGACCTGAGGCTCGTTGGCTGATTTAATACAAGTTTTCAGATATCTGAACCGTTCGAATATCGCTGAAGGAGGGGGTCCTGACGCTATTAGCTGGATTTTAGAAAATCCGGGACCCCCAAGCTGGTCTCCCAGATGCCTAGGGCGGGAGCGTGTCAAGAGAGTTTCAGGATCCCTCCAACAATCTTATCGAACGTCCCCAATTAATTCTATTCCGGGTCCTTGTACCTTTGCTCGTACCCTTTACTTTTTTTTCCCTCGGAGGCCTACCGCGGCCGCTCACCCGCCCTGAGATCATGGAAACGACAACAGACAACTTCCCCCCTTCACATTCAAAATAGAGGCGACCTTCAAGGAACGAAAAGCACCCAATTCCAATTCGGATAATTCAGCTATACCCAACTTCCGCACTCGACTCGCTTCAATGGCAGATGCTCCAGAAAAGCCCGGTGGTCAGATTGGGCCGCAGCCTGATGTGGAAATCGCTGTGCGAGGTCTTCGGGACAATGCCGCTCGTGTCTGGAATGCTCCAGTATTCTATCAACGAGCCAGAATAGTGGTCCTTATAGAGCTGCTCCAAGAAGGACAAGTCGCCCTACGTACTCACTTCCAATAAATACTGATGGACCTTTAGCGGGGTCGGGCTACGCTCCGGCAAAACTTCCAGCAAGCACTAGCGGACCTCCGGCAAGGCTGTCAACTGGGGCTGAGCGAGCTCTAACCGATGGGACAGAGCATGAGAGAGGATTTCTCCCGCCCGTAAGTCTACGTTATGTTCCTCTTTCGTTTATAACTTGGCTCATTGCAGAACGGGTCTCAGTGGCAAAAACGACATTTCTCGAGCGATCAACAATTTTGCTAGGCACAATGGCGTACCCCTAGAACCACTCTATGGCATAAATGGATAGTTGCCATGGTGCAAAGCGTTCTTAAGGTGTACCAAGCCTGTTGCATTGCGAAATACTTTTATCTACTGTGGGTCTAGGGTTGCAGGCCAGAACAATTGCATTTAACAATTTTTACTCAAATCCTTTAACTCTCTCAGTTATCATAATGTTATCAAATTATGTAAATAAGTTTTGTTTTCTTCTCTAGATATATCACAACCACTATTTATTACATCAGTTAACTCAGACTTCTATTCCCTTTACTTACCCTCTAAATTCCTCTACACAAATTTAATGGATAAAAAGATTATTCAAGGAGGCTCATCCTTAGCAGTTATGCTCAATTGCAATATGCAAAGAAGTTCGGGTGGGATGGGGAGAATTAAGCACGCTAAACAGATAGTAGATGTCAGTGAAAAGGAATTCCTGTTCAATGTACTTTGGAAGAAGACTGTGGTTACCTGATTCGTTTACTGATATATTTAACTTCAGATAGAATAATACACAACTTGAAGAAGCCGAGATATCAAGGAGCACATCTGCGGTGATTGCAATATATATACACTACTACCATGAATGCTAAAAAGCTCATAAAGAGGATACAATTCAAGAAGGTAATATTGTACCAACTTTAGTTCCTGAGTTCAGTAACAACTTGATCGAAGAGGAGGTTGTATTGACCACTTCAGATAAATTGCACCTCTTCCATCCCAAATGAATCTGCAAACAATACTCTCAAATGTATTATTGCATAAAGTGATACGAGATTCTTGAAAGGGCTATGCAAGATATAGTAAAACTTGGAAAACCAGTCATTAGAAGTGTTGATAATCTGAGACATGTTTAATTGTGATTGCACTATAGGTCCTGTACCACAATAGTGCGGTCGTCAATGGAATGCATGAACAATTAACCACAATCAATAGGCACAAACAATTAACCATGATCAACTATAATCAACTATAAGAACCGTAAAGTAAATTGAATTGTAAAAATAGTTAATACCCTGTCTAACCTCCCCTTGCTTCCAGAACTTCAGATATCCTACCAGGTATTGATTGCTACAACTCCTCACAAAACCTCTCAGGAATTGTCTCTCAAACTAATGGTAGCCTATCTGCAAGGCTCTTATTAACAGCTTCCTTTTCTCCACAGGTATCTCTAATCATGGGATACTGCTGCTACAATCACTTTTTAAGTACCACCTATGAATAGTCAATACCATTTAAATCTGTAGAATATAGATGGTGTTCCTCAACCTTAATACAGTTTCACTCCAACCAATCCATAATGCTATAAGCCTTATGAACAGTAGAATTATCTTGCTGAAGAAGAATATCTTGCATACCAAAAGAGATCATTTGATGAATTATGGGAGAAAGATTACTTCTCAAAAGCCTAACATATCTAGTACAGTAGATATTTTGAGTAATAGGGACTAAAGAATCGTTTCTCTTAGCCCTAAAAGCACCCGCAAATACTAAGAGAAATTCCCTTATCCTTATTATTTGGAAAAATATGATCAGCCAGCTACTTCTCTCCAGGTTCTCTGAAAACCAACTATTGCATTAGGTCCTTGGATTTTTCTACACAACTCTTATCACTCTAAATGACTTGGGTAAAATCCTCCACTGACAAGTCTTTATAAATAGTAGCCTACTTCAGTTTCTTTGCCACTAGCTAGGCTTTGAGCTTGAGTCTAGATTTAGCCAGCCACTTCTTGATATTGATCTCTTAGGGGACAGTATCCACTATTTCATGTATTAGCGAATCATATTCTATGACTTATAGTAGTACAAGAGTGGTGATATTACAAAGAGATAGGAAAATCCAGGACGTATATTCATTGGGGAAATCAGATCTGACGATTTTGCTGTTTGGTTTAGCTATCTGGACAACTGTGCACAGCAGCTGTTGCCTAAGACCTGGAGAATAGCGGAGGTAATGATTGATTTCTAGTGATTGGCACTCACATACTTGAACAAGAAAGACTTTCACTGTGGTCCATGGCTACCCAATAGTGTGAGCAACTAGGGCAATATTCTGGAGGGAGTAGAAAAAGGCAATAACCATGCCCTGCGGAATATTGGTCATCTCCCTTTGCACTGTTTTTGGGAGTTCTTATTAGTTGAACACAGGTGTCATATCAATCTGGTTTTTGGTTGCATATGTAGAGTAGATATTGTACACTGGACTAGTAACAAGAACAATAGATTAGTGGAGGCCTTGCACAATGGAACCTCAGGGAAAGTTATAGAAGAGTGCAGCTGCATATAAGTAGAGAGTAAAGGGTGTTGGGATTTGTTAGCAGAGGATTTTTCTTTGTTATATCAGAGGGTATTCCCCTTGATAATTTTCTTTCCTTACACAACCTGGTAGTTACTGGCGTACACCTGTATTTAGGAATAAGAACTTTGTATCTGGTTTGTATCACTAGAACCTGTGAACATGGATGCTGGTCCGGGAGACACGGTCCTTCAGGGGCTTAACATTTTCGGCATGGACTTCTTATTGGCAGGCAACGTAAAGGGGAGGGTCCATGCAGGATCAAGTCTGGATAGTTCAAGACACGGCAGGGCAGGCGGGACAAGAAAGAGGGACAAGTGTGCAAAACAGACAGGTGTGTATCAAGGCTCAAGGGGGTTCAAGCACAGTGTCTTGGGAAGCGGGATCAGGGGGTGGAGGTTCCGTCGACAGGATGAGGAAACAAAGTTGTAATTACTAAGTGCAGGTGTAGACATGTAATTAGTGGGTTGCATAAAGAAAGTAAATCGAAGTGGGGCATAGCCCTTTATATAATCTAGTGAAATACTGCCCTGATGCATTTTCAGACATCCCTACCACTTCTCTCCTGCACAGCCATGATCTCCCATCAGTTTCTATGAAGTTATATTATGCAAAATCTGGGCTAACCACCCCTTCCTCTGAGGGTGGAGCCATCCATACTCCTGTCTCTAGGGATGCGACCAACACCCCAAGACCACCAGATGCCTGCTGGATGGTAATGATACTAGCTTCTCTCTGCGGCTCCAAGGACCTCGGAGTGTTACATATTCCCACAACTCCTTATACTGGCTTTAGGTAACAAACTACTTCGTCCTCTCTGCCAAACTGTGCTTTGCTGTATCCAAGAGCTCCGCCAGTCTCTTGGCCCTATCTTTGCATTCTTACTTAAGAAGTAGTTTTTCAGCAGGGCTGAGAGTATCGGTCTGTAAATTGTTATCCTGATCTGCATTGCTGCATGGTTTAGAGCGGAAGGGTATTTGTATTGCAAGGAGCGTAAAGTAGTACATAGGAAATAATAGTAAATAGTTGTGTGAAGAGCTAACCCATCTGTAAACACCCAGCCTTTATATAGGCCTCTTCCCATAACAGTAACCCTACATAGATACTAAGTCAGGATCAGGTGCGAAATCAATCTCAACAGTGGATAACTCAAGCGAGTCATGTGCGTAATATATAAAACAATCTCCTAACCTCTGAATGAGGTCAGGTGCCAAACATAAATCAAATACAATAGAATTCAAGAGCATAAACAAACCATATGACCTACGAACAAGGTTATTGGCAAAACATAGACGCGCCACATAACCTACTAATGAGGTCATGTGTGAAATACAAGCGAGTCTGCCTTGCCTGTAAGCTGTACCAACCAATCTGGAGTCGCACGAGAACATCAAGCGCATGTCATGTACGAAATATCAATTTAAACATCAAGGAGGCCAAGGACCTACTAATGAGCTCATGTGTATAAAAACATAACTTAAGCTGATGACCTCTAAATGAGTTCATGTGTGCAACATGTTCTTCACTTTGTGTAATGGGGGCACCCCTAGGAAGATGGATCCTAAGGTTGCGACCGCACCGAACAACTTCAAACTTATCGCCAAAAGTTGACACAGATGTAAGAGTAAAGTAAACGATAAAACTTAATATCATTAAGCCTGACGCTTCACTCAATCAAGGTCTCGAGAGGATTGATTGTCGGAATGGGAGAGTTCAGGCATAGACTTTAATGTAGTTTTATCCTATGCCAGAAACTCCCCCATCAGTTTACTCCAACCATTCGAGCACACCCTTCTCCACTAAGGGTGGTCCGACCCATCTCCTGGCACACCCTTGGAGCATGCATGTGTCGACACACTCTGGTTGGCTTTCACCTTATGCGGTTATAGTTTCTGCCGTGCATTTCTATTTTGCCTACCGGAGTGAAAACTTCTGTGCATCGGTCTCTTGCCAGTGGCTAACAGTGAAGGCACCTCATGAACTAGACTATCTATGACACCCTTCCCATGTGCATTGATCTCTACTTGACTGCGGAAGCTACCGTGAGCGGGTTCTCTATTTAGTATTCACGGGGCCTGGGCTTCCGGTGTCTTCCGTGGGACAGGGTGGTCAGGGAGTGATCCAATGGGCGGTACCCATGACCACTACCTCGGATCTACCTTACCTGTGGTAGGAATCATGCGTTTAGTGTCTCTGCACTTCCCTTTCAGAGCCTATAGCGTTGGGGACACTTTCAGCCTTGCTAGGTGTAAAACTCTCCCTGTTGCCGCGGTACCACCCGCGACTACCTTTGGGACCCGCACAGTTAACACCCATTAACCCCGCCAGTTTTGGTCCGCTTTACTGCGAACAACTTGGAGGAGGTACTCCACCTTCCACGCGATGCCCACCTGTACATCCTGCGAATGGATTAGGGTCCACGGGATGGCAGCAACGTATACAGTGTTGCAAGCATGTCTGCAAAGATTCTTCCTTGGTAGGCTGCACACAACTACAGAACCGTTTCCCCATGACGTCCGGGCCTCAAGGTGGGGCCGGAGGGGTATGATAGGAATAATGGCTACAATTTACAGCTTCATCGAAGCTACGTAGCTCGCCCAATAGCATCCTCCGGAAGCCCAGATTCCAGTATCATGCATGGCTTCGTGTGGCAAACATTGCAGTTAATTTTCACGAGCTCCGCGAGCGACTTTGTATTGAAAGGCAGGGCAACTCAGGACCTTGGACAGGGTAACCCGGACCCGAGGGCAAGATAACCTGATCCAGCGGACCAGATAACCTTTCCCTGTTACCGTGTCTATCCCATCACTGCTGATAGACATTTTAGACTTGTCTCCAGTTACCCGGGCTAGCTGAGCAAGTGCCCCTTTAGAAGTTCCTAAGTACCCTGACACTGCTCCCGGGTGTAGCTAGGTACCTAAGTCCTTGATTAGCCAATTCTGTTCATTCTCCGAGCCCGAGCCATCGTGTCTCTGCAGGCCAAGTACTTACTTGCCTGCTGGTTCCTACCAGTTCCCCTCCTGGCTACCTGTATGGGTGTGTGTTCTGTCTGCTATAGCTCATGTATGCTGGGTCGTTGCATCACTCCCCTCTTCTCTATGGTCTATCACGAACCGTTAGCGTCATCTCTTAATTCCACGACTCTATTCCCGCAAGACCCTATGGTCCCTAGGCTTGGACAGATATCTTTGGTGAAAATCCAGCATGGCCTGTAAGACTGTCCCTTCTAGCATCTCATAGGGCTCCCATGAATTCTCCTTAGCCCTGTAGCATTCCCATGAAACCAGGTACTGGACGAAGCTGTAACGGGGGCACCCTTAGGAAGATGGATCCCAAGGTTGCGACCGGACCAAACAACTTCAAACTTATCTCCAAAAGATCACACAGATGTAAGAGTAAAGGAGATGGTAAAACTTATTATCATTAAGCCTGACGCTTCACTCAATTAAGGTCTCGAGAGGACTGATTGTTGGAGTAGGAGAGTTCTCGCATAGATGTTCAGCTAGTTTTATCTTATGCCATAAACTCCCCCATCACTTTACTCCAACTATTCGAGCACACCCTTCACTGCTAAGGGTGGTCCGACACGTCTCATGGCACCCCTTTCAGGCATGCGTGTGTCGACACTCTCTAGTCGGCGTTCACCACATGCGCATATCGTTTCTGTGGCCCGTTACCATTCTGCCAGCCGGAGTGAAAACTTCTGCGCATCGGTGACTTGCCAGTGGCTAACTGTCAAGACACCTTGGTGAACTAGACTCTCTATGACACCCTTCCCATGCGCGTTGATTTGTACTTGACCCTGGAAGCTACCGTGAGCGGTTTATCTATCTAATATTTACAAGTCTCAGGCTTCCGATATCTTCCGCAGGGTACGGTGGTTCAGGAGCGGTCCAATGGGCGCTACCCATGACCACTACCTCGGATA
>PYWC01000079.1:863070-922200 GCA_003182015.1 Tuber magnatum | reverse complement strand
CCACCGTCTGGACCCCTACGGTTAACTCCCGTTAACTCTGCCGGTTTTGGTGTCTTTTACTTCAAACAACATGGAGGAGGTACTCCACCTTCCACCCCATGCCCCCTTGTATATCGTGCGAACAGCTTAAGGTCGACTGGACAGCAGCAACGTATACGGTGTTGCAAGCAGGTCTCCAAGATCCTCCTTTGCTAGACTGCACCCAACTACGCAACCGTTTACCCATGACGTCCGGGCCTCAAGGCGGGGCCAGAGGGGCATGACCGGAATAATGTCTCCACTTTACAGCTTCTTCGTAGATGCGTAGCTCGCCCAATAGCATCTCCCGGAACTCCAGATACCTGTATTCTGCCTGGCTTCATGTGACAAACATTCCAGTCATTTTTCTCGAACTCCTCCAGGGACTTCGTGTTGAAAGGTAGGGTAACTCAGGTCCTTGAACAGGGTAACCCCAGCCTCAAGGCAGTGTAACCCAGTCCTGAGGGTAGGGTAATCTTGTCCGGTGGACAAGTGGACTTTCTCCTGTTACCCTATCTTTCCCACTTCCGGAGATAGACACACTGGGCCTTTCTCCAGCTACCCAGCCTCACTGTGTATTGCCCCTTCATAGGTCCCTAAGTACGCGGACACCAATCTTGGGTGTAGCCATGTACCTATATACTTGTGCCCACTATGTCTGCTCATCTCGGAGCCCGGGCCATCGGGTCTCCGTAGGTCAAGTACTCACTTGCCGGCTGGTTCCTACCAGTTCGCCTCCAGGCTACCTGTATGGGTGTAGGTTCCGGCTACCATAGCTCATGTATGCTGGGTCGTTACAGAAGCGCGACGGAAACTTCCTCTTCACTCCTCTGTACCATCGGCTGTCCACAACAGCTTGGATAATGTGGCTGGGCTTGCTATGTACAAGTTCCGCGATAGGGACCTCCTTGACCCTACCTCCTGCCAGATCCTCTTGATAGGGTTCAAGCAACGTGACATTGAAAACTGGGTTAATGCTCCATCTGGTGGGCAGCTGGAGCTCGTAGGCTCGGTGACCCACTGGATGTTTGACCATGAAAGGGCCAATTACCCGATGGTCCACCTTCTCCATTGGATCCTTGGTGCGGATGTTCTTTCAGTTTAACATCATGCAGTCCACTTTCTTTGCCCGCAGCAGCGGTCACATCCCCCAAGGTAACATGGTCTCGTGATGGCAACCTTTTCTGGTCGTCCCATTTCGGTTGCCTTTCCTGTGCCCGTTGAATCGTTTCTCGAATCTCTTCCCAGGTTCCTTCCCATTCCTTGACCAAGAGCTCCCTGCTAGGGTGTATTCCTGGAGTATCTGACATGACACTGGACCAGTTTCTCCTTGGGTTAAACCCATAGTTGATCTCAAATGGTGACCACCTGGTAGATTCTGATGTCGGGATGTTGTACGCATACTCCCCCAGGGGTAACAGCGAAACCCAGTCATCTTGTTGGTAGGAGTAGCAACCACGCGAGTACTGCTCCGGTGTCTGATTAACCCTCTCAGTTTGCCCATCAGTCTCAGGGTGGAATGCAGTCGAAACGCTTAGTTGCACTTGCAACAAGTGCATCAGACTTATCCAGCGCTTCGATCTGAATTGCCTTTCTCGATCAGAGATGATTGACTCTGGGAGTCCAAGAAGGTGCCAAACTTCCTTCCAGAATATCAAGGAAAGCTCCCTGATAGGTACCTCTGTGGTCAGGGGTATAAAATGGGCCATTTTCGACAATCTGTCCACTACGACCCAGATCTTGTTATACCCTTCGCACTCTGGCAGTGCTACAATGAAGTGCATTGAAATCACTGTCCCCCGCCAGATAGGTACATCAATAGGTTCCAGCAGTCTGAACTTCTTGCGCCTGATAGACTTACTTCTTTGCCACGCATCACATGTTCGCACATGGTCGGTGATGTGCTCGTCCATCTTTGGCCAATAGAAGTTAGCCCTAACCCTACCAATAGTTTTGTACGTCCCGAAGTGCCCTGTGATTCGGGAGTCATGCTCAGCCTCCATGATTGTCTGCTGCAGATTCCAGCCCTTGGGAACATACCACCAGTTCTTGTACAGGATTAAGCCCCTTTCCGTGAAGAAATGTCACTCGACCTCTTTGTTACCGGCGGCTGTTGCCTTCAGGATCCTTAAGTACTCCAGGTCTTCGGTTATCACTACCCGCAGTTGATCCCAAAAGGAAGACTGGAGCTGAAACCCTGGGCACACCTGCAACACTGGTTGTCGCAAGATGTCCCGTTCCTGGCTTCCAACCCACTGACTAGAGCGAAAAAACCACTGTAGCAGAAAATGACTCCCCCGTCAGGGCGCTAGTTCCTCCGCCGCAACAAAGCATCTGGCTTCTCATTGAATCGTCCTTCTCGGTAAACCAACCCGAAGTTAAACCATTGCAGGAACCCTGCCCAGCGGTGCTACCTTCGGTTAAGCACCTTGGTACCATTGTAGTACTCCAAATGGTTATGATCCGTATAGATCACCAACTGGTCTGTTACCGCGTGTAGCAAATGATCCCATTCCTTAAACGCCGCCACGATGGCTGTCATTTCCTTGTCATAGACATCATAATTAATCTCGGCTGGGTGACACTTGCTACTATGGTAGGCCACTGGATGCCATCTCTCATCTTCACAGAACTGGGAGAGGACGGCTGCTAATGCAAAGTAACTAGGTTCGGCTTCCAGGCGTGTTGGCCATTCCGGGTCAAAATGTGCTACGATAGCTTTGGACGTGAACGCTTTCTTCAAATGGTTGAAGGCCTGCTCACACACAGTTGTCCTTTGCCATCGGATACCCTTCTTTGTCATGTCCGTCAGAGGTTTCGCTATCTTGCTGAAACCTTCAATGAACCGGCGCTAGAAGTTGGCAAAGCCCACAAAGCTTTGAACGTTGACGGCGCATGTCGGAAGTGCCCAATCCATAATTGAATACACCTTCTCCAACAACATAGATATCCCCATATCGGAGATCTTGTATCCGCGGAATTCAACCTCCTGTTGGTGGAAACTGGACTTCTTCATGCTTACACATAATCTAGCTTTCCGTAATTTCTCCATCACACGTCTCACAAGAGCGACATGCTCTTCCATAGTTTTGGAGTAGATCAGGATGTCATCCAGGTACACGATGACTCCTTCAGCCATGAGATCCCGAAAGGCCTCCTGTATCCTGCTTTGGAAAGTTGCCAGGGCATTACACAACCCAAACCGCATGACTGTGTATTCATACAGTCCGTATCTGCACCGGAAGGCCGTCTTCCATTCCTCACCTTCCGCCATCCTCTGGAGGTAGTAGCCGTTCTTCAAGTCCAACTTGGTGAATACAATGGCTTTTCCTATCCTATCTCGCAGTTCATTCATCAACGGTAGAGGATACTTGCTCTTCACCATGATTTTGTTCAACCCTCGCTAATCTATTGCAAGTCTTAAGATGCCATCTGGTTTTGGCATGAAGAGGATAGGGGCTGCAGCTGTGGAACTGGATCGCCATAGCTTTCCCGTTCGCAGCATCTCATTGAGATATTGCCGGATTGCCTTAAGCTACTTTTCAGATAACGGATAGATAGGCCTAAACGGAGGTTGAGTTCTGGGTTGCAACCTGATCATATGGTCATACTTCGAGTGCTCTGGTAATGCCTTCACCTATTGTCGACTAAAGATATCCCCATAGTTCTTATACTCAGGGAGTAGCTTAACCGTAATGTCGGCACCTTCCTCATCAGAGAATTGCACAATTCCCAATAAGTAAACATTACTAGGGTTTTCGGCTACTAACTCTTCATCAGTCATGAACACTAACCGCCCCTGCTCTGCCAGGCAGTTAGCCTTGTAGAAATCTGTGTGCCAGGTTAGTGATCCGCTATTCCAATCTCTGTCCCGGTTCTGGTCTCTCAACCAAGACATAGGTAGGTACCCATCCACATTGGTGTCAGGCATATCTGTGACTTCACAGGGCATCCCATTGTGGTGGTCACCTATTGTTATCTCTAATGACCTGATATAGTGTAGCCCTGACCCCGGAACATGATTACCGCTGCCGTCGCTTATCGGCACGTGTGCCTTTCGTCCTACACAAGGTGCCTGAGCCTGCTTAACCCATTGGCTACTAAGCACCGGCCCAGTAGCTCTACTGTCGAGTAGCAGGAGCACTCCCGGGGTTACCCGTCTAGCTACTATCTTCCCCTCTAACTTTACCCGCAGGTGGATAGACTTGGTATGATGAGGCCAGTTGTCACCCTTCTGCCTCTTCGCTTGTCTTGGTGACTTAGTTATCTTGGCTTAGTAATTCCCTTTAGCCTCTTGCCTTTCGACACTCCAGAGCGGCGACAACAGGTCAGTAAACGTTAAGGGATTGGGATTCGTCTTTTACAAATACATAGCCTGTTTACTATCACGCCAGGATTATTTCGGGTACTGAACCCTCCTCAGGTAAACTTGAACATAGCATTATTTATTTGATCAAGTGTAGCCTGAACCAATTCCGCTTATACAAAATATAACAATTTTTCCCTAAAGTGCGTAAAAGTCCGCTGTCGGACCGGTTCTAAGGGAAACAGCCTTGCTTCACCAATGCCCAGTGTCTCCTCAAGCAGGACCTCACACAGCCTCAACCGAAATAACGTCCTATGACTTGCCCATCCAGCGAAGAAAATCCTGAAAGAAATACCTATAACTAGAACAAAGGAAATAACGAGAAACACAACAAAGGAGAGATAGCCCAGCCCACCGCCAATGGCCCGCAGCATCTACCTGCCCATACCACCCGGGTGTAGTCAGTATCAGGGTCGCTTATGCGGTAGAAGGGTGCTTACCCATCCCCGAAGCCACCCCCGTGGCTCATGTCCATCTATCCCTCAGGGGTCTATGGCTGTGGGTTAATAAGGTTACATCTTAAACAGAATGGGTTCTTGCCTATTCCGGGCCCTCAGTATCAACCTCCATGATCTGAGGTGATGCCAGGCGGCCTTCAAGTATCTTTGACGAGGAAGCCAGAGGGGGCGCTTCAATGTGCTCTAGTCGCTTGTCCATTCCTGTCGGCTCTCTTACCTGGGCTGACCGTTTCAACCCATGGGCCTGTTTGGATGAACTACCGCCTGGGGCCATCAGGGTAGACTTTCTCCAAAAGTGACCTGTTTAACCACAGTTGGTGTACTGATTGTGCTTCCTCCGGCGTTGAGTCAAAGTGGGCGGGATTTCTTTATACGCTATTGCATAGTCCGAGGTCGCCTGCTTTGCCTCTTTCCTGGCATTGCCCTTAGTAGGTTTGTCAGACCTCTGATTTGGTCTGCCCGAACTGTTTTCCTTCTTCTTGAACCTGCCTGATGTCGAGGATCTAGCCTCCTTCTTCTCAGCGTGTTGAGACAGGGGGGCTGGGTGGATGACGCGGTTACTGAACCGGTGGTTGTCCTCCAGCGTGTACCCGACCTTCCGGAGAAGATCAAGGTACTCGTTCAGGTTGGTCGGACGGGGCTCCTTAAGTGCCCACGCATTCTGAACCTCTTGTATGATGCCTGATCGAACCTTGTCTCATACCTGTACTGGATCTGTATAGATAAGCTTATACATATAATCAATTACCTTATCCGGTTACTCATCGATATGATGGGGATTCATTACAAGGTCTCGCCACTGAAGAAGGGATCGATCTCGCTCCCCCTGGTCTCTGCCGAAACTTTGTTCCCGCCGTTCTCGGAACCCTTTCCATGTCTATAAGGGGTTGCTATCTTTGACAGGGATGCCAGTATGCTTGGCGGCTTCTTCTTTAATGTGCCCATGTAAGCCCAGATACCATGCCCGGGTAGAGTCTTCAAGAAGGGGGATGATCAAGTTTACCTTATCCATGTCGGTTAACTTGCAATCCGTAAAGTATTCAAATTTGACCTCTGGCAAGGTCAAGAAGCTCCGGAGTTCTGTACCTTTGCCCTTGAATGGAGGGATACCACTTAGGTTCTCCGGCCTCTTCTGCCGGTGTCTTGGTGTTGGCCTAGAAGCCGAACAGGTATCCCTGAGGGCTCTCGCCAGCCTCCTGGCCTGGCGATCCCACCATCGTTTCCTCTCATTGCTCTAGTCATCCTTGTGAGTACCAAGGAAGGGGGTCAAATCCGGAAGAGAATCTCCATCGTCATCATCATCTGAGCTGTCATGGTCAGAGTTCCCTGGATCTCCGCCTGCTCCACCTGTACTACCTCCAGGTAGGGCATTTCCGTCCCCACTACCTCCGGTGCTCCCGCCTTGGGATTCCCAAGGGTCTATCATACCCATCATACCGTTCCTCCTGGCCATCCTAGTTACCATCCCCTGGGGGGTTAGCTCCTGATGGTCCTTATGCCGGTGGTGGAACAGGGCGTAGCCGACCCTCAGGAGTTGGGTTGGGCGCTGTCTGTATTATTCGCAGAAAAGACTACAACTCTGGACAACTCATGGGTTGCATCGGGGGCCAGTGTGCCTCTATGACCCACAGTACCCACATGTCGGTCGTCTATCTCCTTCCTTCTCCCTCCTTCTATGTCTCACCAGGGTCCCTGGTCCCTTCCTACACCCACAGGAGTGGTAATAAATTCACCCCATCTGGGTCTTTTCCGACTTACAGCCTGATAGACAGAACTCGTCGTGGCTGTCCGCAGCGCCACTTGTGATGGTGGAGAGACCGGAGCTAGGACTTGGCTGCGCGGGTACCGTGGGGACGACCGGTGCCCCTGGAACGGAGCGAGCAGGCATCCCAGGTCTGGGGATTGGAGTCCCTCATGACGGAGCCATGGGTGTTCACTCCTCCTGGCGTGTTACCTCTTTGAAGAATCCAGGTGACACTGCGCGCAGTGGCCAGGACCCTGGGGTAGCCGATACTGCTGGTGGGAATTCTGGGGCAGGGAAGGTATCTGGAGAGGGCAAGGAAACTGGCAGAGGTGTGGGTCTTGGGGCAGCGATGTGAGGTGTGGGAGTTGCAACTAAAGGTGTTGCAGGAGAAATGTTGGGAGCCGGGATCGGACGAGAAGTAGGGTCGGGTGGATCTGGTCCCGTGATGCCCTTCAGTTTAGACGTACTTTTTCTTACTCGATGTCCGTCAGTTGGCCTGACCATTGGGACGCCCGACCGTTGGAATGCCTGACCCACTGTGAGCAATTGAGCGGGGGACCGACCGGGAGCCTGTAGATGCTCTTGAGAAGGACGAGGTATAGCTGTAGCCTGCACCTTTCAGGCTTTCCAACATCTGTTTACAGATTGGGCTCAGGTATGCCCTCCACAGGTTTATTTTTACTGTCATGGCCAACTCAATGCCGAAGTTCTCGGGCTTGGTATAGACAAGCCTGAGAGGTGGCACAGCCTCTAATATCAGTACATCATTCTCAGCATCAATGCTATACGCTCCTTCAAAAGCCTTTTCCAATACTGCCATCCAGATCTTCAATGCCTGCTGATCCCTTATCAACCGCAGTTATGCCTCCTGCTGCACCTTCATCCATTCCACCGCTACAGTAGTGATCTGTATTCGGAACACCTGCTGCTGCTGGGTGTTCCAGTTCTTCAGTTCCCGCTTCGTTTCCTGAATCGACCTGGTTACTCCCCGTACGATGTACGCTTCAACGAATTCACACGGGAAGTGGCTAAAGGGAACCCCATGCAGCAGGGGAGGGAGCATGTTGTCGACTAGGGTAGGGTCTTGAAAAAATGAGAGGGCCGCGGTGCGAGGGTCTGTAATCAGGAGGTCAAGACATTCAGCGTGTAACTGAATAGGAGCGGCCTCCAAGAGCAGCTGGTGACCTTCCCAGTCTATACCGTGAAGATCCGCAAAAACCGATGCATGAAATGCGTTGGCGGTGTTCTCGTCCATCCCAAGGTCTGGATCCGAGTTGGATTCCATTCTGGTTTGAAGTTCGGTACTCGCCATTGCACTTTCCACCCTGGGCTACTGGTTGTAGACAAGGTTACCAGTATTCACACAACGTCAGTGCCGCAGCGCTGAAAAAATTACGCAGGCAAGGGGTTAAGTAAGGATCGCGCTTGAAGATATACTGTAACGGGGGCAGCCCTAGGAAGATGGATCCTAAGGTTGCGCCTGTACCGAACAGCTTCAAACTTATCACCAAAAGTTCACGCAGATGTAAGAGTAAAGTAAACGGTAAAAACTTAATATCGTTAAGCCTGACGCTTCACTCAATCAAGGTCTCAAGAGGACTGATTGTTGGAGTAGGAGAGTTCTCGCATAGACTTTAAGGTAGTTTTATCTTATGCCCGAAACTCCCCCATCAGTTTACTCCGAGCATTGGAGCACACCCTTCTCCGCTGAGTGTTGTCCAACATATCACCTGGCACACCCTTTGGGCATGCATGTGTCGACACACTCTACTCGGCATTCACCTTATCCAGTTATCGTTTTTGCGGTGTATCTACATTTTGCCTGCCGGAGTAAAACCTTGTGCGTATCGGTCTTTTGCCAGTGGCTACCAGTCAAGACACCTCATGATCTAGACTATATAGGACACCCTTCCCCTGTGCATTGATCTCTACTTGACTCCAGAAGCTACCGTGAGCTGGTTCACTATTTACTATTTACGGGTCCCGGGCTTCCGGTATCTTGCACTGGACACTGTAGTCCGGGAGTGATCAAATGGGCGCTTCCCATGACCACTAACTCGGATCTATGTTACCTGTGGTAGGAATCATGCTTTTAGTGTCTCTGTACTTCCCTTTCCGAGCCTATAGCGTTGGGGACACCTTTGGGCTTGGTAGATGTAAAACTCTCGCAGTCACCCCGGCACTACCCCCGACTACATTCGTGACCCCCACGGTTAACACCCGTTAACCCCGCCAGTTTTGGTCCGTGTTACTCCGAATAACCTGGAGGAGGTACTGCACCTTCCACCCTATACCCGCTTGTATATCCTGTGAACAGCCGACGGTCGACCAGACAGCAGCGACATATACGGTGTTGCAAGGCTGTCAGCAAAGATTCCTCTTTCCTAGGCTGCACACAACTACACAACCGTTTGCCCATGCCGTCTGGGCCTCAAGGCGGGGCCGGAAGTGTATAATAGGAATAATGTCTCCAATTTACGGCTTCATTGAAGCTACGTAGCTCGCCCAATAGTATCCCCCGGAACCCCAGATTCCAGTATCATGCATGGCTTGGTGTGACAAACATTCTAGTCAATGTTTCCCAGGTCTCCGAAGGACATCGTATTGAAAGGTAGTGTAACTCAGGACTTTGGACAGTGTAACCCCAGCCCCAGGGCAGGGTAACCCGATCCCAAGAGTAGGGTAACCTTGTCCAGCGGACAAGATAACTTTTCCCTGTTACCCTGTCTATCCCGTCACTGGCGATAGACATTTCAGCCCTGTCTTCAGTTACCCTGCCTAGCTGAGCAACTGCCCCTTCAGAAATCCCTAAGTATGCGGACACTGCTCCCCGGTGTATCCAGGTACCTAAGTCCCTGACTGGCCAATTCTGTTCCTTCTCGGAGCCTGGGCCATCGGGTCTCCGTAGGCCAAGTCCTTACTTGCCTGCCGGTTCCTGCCAGTTTGCTACCTGGCTACCTGTATGGGTGTAGGTTCCGCCTGCTATAACTCATGTATGCTGTGTTGTTACATCTTGGTCCTCCGGGTAGTACTCCTCTAGCCAGATCATCATATTAGCTCCACTCTCCCATACCCACAGTCCCTGAGGATGCTTTTGCATTCTCCTCCTCTTTCTCTCATTAATAACTGCAGTGTACCTGTGAGTCCGCAGCCCATGGTTTCTGGCCTTGTTGTCAACTTCCCGCGACCAGTCCTCTATTTGCTGCTGTATCTTTTTCCCACAGTTGGTCCTCTTTGCTGGCTCTCGTACCATCCAGCTTACCGCCTGTAGTCTGTCAACTGTTCACTGGAGTCAGTCAACCACTTCATGCACCCCATGCAGGATCTCTCTTTACTGCATCCTCATCTTGTCTTGCATGCACATAGTATCACCCAAGATATCTTTCGGGGTGCAAGAGGTTTTGTGCTCCCCCCTCTCCCTTGGCTTTATACTTGGAGCCTGTTCTCTTGCTTTTAATCCTTGTTGCTAGTGGAAAGGCTACAACCTCGGTAGGTGGTTCTGCCAATCGATTTTCTCATTTCTATGCTGTGTCCGGCCTCCTCTGTTTTCCCGTTCAAATGACTGTTGCCGCCTTGAGTTGGTCCACTCCTTCTCCCTTGTGGAATCACTTGTCTTCCTAGCTCCAGTTGGCCTCTAGTTTTGTCCCTCCTTGTCACTTCATTGGATTGTGCAGTCGTCTTCACTGCATGTGGTCTATATCTTTTTTTCTAGCTCCTTCTTTGCCAATGCTAGTACTTCTTCCGCTTCTTTCAGTGCTTGCAACACATTTTCTCCAATTCTTCCTAGTTCTCAAGTGCCACCCAACTGATTTCTTCCAGCTCGGTCTGTGAGCAGTCCGCTGGTAGTTTGTATGGGTTGCCTAGGTGGAAGGGCAGGACAATATCGGTGGGCTTCGCAAAGTTAGTGGCTGTATACCACCCTTGAATGTGGTTGGGGGAATAACAAGTGCACCTAGTATGGTATTGAAGTTTACAGTCTTGTAGGAGAGAGTCGACTATTTCTTTGTGTTCATATTCGTCTTCATAGTCTATATCACAAGGCCAAGCGGGAACTTTTATCTCAGAGTGAGAGGAGTTTTCTTGATAGGGATCAAGGAGTCTGGTATGGAATGTTGGATGGGTCTATCTCATCAATCAAGGTATGTCCAGTTTGTGTGCTCATAATCTGAGCCATTCAATTATATTCAATAGTCCAACTTTCTTCTAGTCCAGCTTCTCTGATGGTCTTGTAGTATGGATATTGCGTGGCATCAACCCACCTTATTGCCTACTTTAAGTTTCCGGTCATCCTTCCGGTACTCGTTGCTGTTTTTTTTTCTCACCCATTTGACCTAGAGTTATTTCCTCTCATGAGATGTCCTGTATCTTCATGTTATCCTCAGACTGAGTTATCTTTCCCACCACGTGATATTCCGTAAGACCAAATTACTGGTCATATCCATAGTTCGCCAAGAGGTGTGTCACCTTCACTGTCTCTTATTATCTGTTGTTGTACCCTAATTCTGCTGTAGATGGGAATTCCATCCAATCATTCCGTTGGTAGTTGACTATGCCTGACAGATATTGTTCTAATATTCGATCCCTTGGTTTTGTCTGTCTGTCCATTTGCGGTTGGATGGCCGTGGTCCAGTGTGGGCTGACAGTTCCTTGTCTTGTGATCTCTTTCCATACTTCCGACATCAATAGGGATCCTTTATTGTCAGTAATATCTTCACCTAGTCCACAGAGTCTACAAACTTGGTCTTTAAACAAATTGAAAAATTGTGTCACTGTTCTATCCATTCTCCACATTATAAAGTACACTATTTTTGTAAGTCAGCCAGTAATGACCCCTGTGGTATCATAACCATTCTGTTTGCATAGTCCTGTGATGAAATCTATAGCTATGGATTGCCATAGTGTTCTAGCCATTTCATGCTGTTCGTGCACCACCTAGGGTGTAAGCTTACCCGTTTTTATTGGCTGACAGGTGTCATAATTGTTCAAATATCTCTTAATCCCACTGTGGATCGATGGCCAGTAGTCTAATCTCAGAATCAATACTGTCATTTCCACCTTTTAGCAATATCTCGCTTGGGGGATGCTGTAATTTCTTTTCATCATTTCCGCTCACCATGGTTCCTAATGAGGGACCCTTATCTTGTTATCGTACTATAGGTTTCCGTCCTCCCCCTGGCATAGACCAAGGACTATATTCCTCCTTTGTTTTAGCCTGCCCTTCAACCGCCCTCTTTATCTTATTCATTTTCTGGTTGCTAGAGATACTTCTTTTTGTCTCTTCTTCATATCGTTGGGCATTGATTGTCTTCCTGATTGATTCATTCCTGGATTCCTACCAACTAGCTTCTTCTCCTTCGTTCTAGAAATAGTTTTCTTTTGCCAGAAATGTTCTGTGTCATTGCAACCATGTTTCTCATTTGTCAGAGAAGACCTGCATTCTTTGGATCAATGCATCCACCTCTCCTCCTTCTTTGCCCACTCAGGATTCGATTTGGAGATGGCATTGGCTTAATGTCTCACTCCATTTGATCCATCGTCCATTGAGTTCCTCAGTGGTGGTTAATAATCATAAGTTGTTCTGCTCCATGATACCGCAGATCCTATAATAACTTCCTAGTGAGTACTTCCATCAGTCCCTGATTGCTAGAAGAATGGTTAACAGTTCCTTGTCGTGAGCATTATAGTGTTAGTCTGCTTTTGCCATTATTATGGATTGAAATGGGACCAGACTGCATAATCCATCTCGGCCTTATTGTGCGAGAATTCCACGGCATACGCGCTTGGATCCATCCATCTCACTTATAAACTGTAATAAGGGGTCGTACTATCCTAGTATCACTGTCATAGTCAATTGACTTTTTATACCCTTGAATGCTTGTTGTGCTTTTTCTCCCTGCTTCCTTTCGATACCTTTTCCCGTCATGTCATGGACAGGATTAGCTAGTCAGCTACATCCCACGAGGATTTTCCGGCAGCACCTGTTGAAGCCCATAAAGCTTTGTACTCCTTTAGCCCTCCTGGGTGCTTTGCAGTAATCGCTGGCGGCTATTTTGACTCGATCGGCTCATACACTTGACAGGGTCATGATAAACCCCAGGTATTCGATCCCATTCATAGAGAAGCCCCATTTTGCAGGTATTAGTTGGATCTCGACTTTGTACAATAGTTGCATAACATTCCGGAAGTCACCAAGTTATTTCCAGATATTATTTGAATTGATAAGTATAATGTCTGAGCAGACGATAAAGCATATAGCCAGCTATTTGCTCAACCTAGGGTTGACCTACTGTTGGAACCTTGCTGGTGTATTCAATAATCCAAAGGGTATAACCAAATATTCAAATTGTCCCTATCGCATCCTGGAAGCTATTCCCTACAAGTCCACTTGGGCTACCATCATGTGGTAATGTGCATCCTGTATACCTAACTTCGTATAGTGCTTGGCGCACCTGAGGTAGTCTAAAGGTTCATGGATCACCAGTCCATGGTATTCGTTCTTCTGTGATACCACGTTTAGTCACCTGAATTACACACAGAGTCATGGTTCCCTGTTTTTCTTCTTAGTGGACACTCTAGGTACACCCACCTAGGAGGACAACAGTCAGATATACCATCAATCCAGATTCTTTTGGAAGTACGGCCTTAGTGTTTTCAATCCCTGCTCCCTTAATGGGCAGGATTTCATGCAAGGCACCGACTTTTCTTCCTCAAGCTTGATCTACTGGTCTTCCCTCTTCTGTTGAGGGGAATCCTTCCCTTTGTTTTCTATAAATGGGTTGAGGTAATCATAATATTTTTCGTGACCACTTGCCAAGGAGTTATCTTCCTCTTCTTGGAAACTTCCATTGCTACAAGGTGCAAACTAATGATTGACACTTCTGTGATCGTTGGTCTCCATGCTTGTTCGTTATATTTGATGGTTCCTATATCCTCCCCTCCCTGCTCAAGTTGACAGAAGGTCTTTGCCGCCATAAAAGATGTGCTCAGGGGTTTGTCTACCCTCCCTTTAGTGAATGTGTTATCTCTCAGGGCTACTCAGCCATTGCTGCCAAATGTATCCTTACCTCCGTTTATCTGGTATGGGTCCTACACTTCCCACAGTCCTCTGCTACCGATATTTTTGATAATTATCTAGGCTATGTGGTCTCCTTTCTGGATCGTATTGACTTAATCCTTCAGGTTTATTAGTAGAACTTGCATCTTGCCCCTATAGTCCACCTGGATCGCTCTAGTGCCTTTAGTAATCCCATGTTGAGTGGCCATACTACTGTCTAGAGCCAGTCTTGGATAGGTGCCATGGGGGAAACCTACTGCAATTCTTGTTGGTATTATTGTTTGGCCCTAGGCACGAGGTGTCGCAGCTTGCATGCTCTCCCAGTCATAACCCGCCCGCTTCGTTGACCCTCACATTGGTTTTTTGTTATTGCCACTGCGACAGGAGTACTCTGATATCTGTATCGTGAAGGATTGTTTCTTCATGTTTGGTGTCAACGTAGATGCTTTCTGTCCTCCAGTTCTTCTGTATTCCTTGTTCTTTAACAATTGTTTGAATTATTGGATAAGCTCCCAGGCACAACCGTGTGCACAGTTCGCAGTTGAAGTTGATTTGGCCTTTTTCTCAATCGATTTTCAGATTTTGTCATTTTAGCCAAGATGTTTCTAGTACGGCATTATGCTTTTCCCAATATGCTACTTGAAATATCCAGGCTCCCTGCAGTGACTCTATCTCCCTTACTGTGGGCACTGTATAGCTGATTGGTCCCTCATTGCTCTTCTTCCTATCAACCCGATATATATATCTGGGCTTCGTTATCTTTTTCTGGCATAATCCATAGGTTTTGCAGGAATCTCTGTTGATGACATCCTCTGCTACTCCTGAATCAAGCATCGCATTCCTCTCAGTGTTCTTATTCGCTGCACTCAGCTTTATCTTAATCATAAGATGTTCCTGGTTATCATTATAACCATTCTTCTTGTTTATTATTGACTTGTCATTCCTGTTGGTTGAAATGTTTGTGATACCACTGGGTTTGCTGCGTCGGTCATCCCCCAGACCACCCTTTGCTAGGGATTTCACTCATTTAAAGTCCCCTCCCCATTTGTCCTCCCCATGGTATCCGTATCCTGGATCTAGGACCCCTTTTGTATGCAACCTTTGATTAAATGACCATTCAGTCTGCATTGCAGAAATGCATTTGCTTTTCTGATCCTCTGGTATTCCCGTTCGGACAGTCTTTGGAACTGCCTGTTCCCTTGTCCTGCCGAGTCCATGTCGATCAGCCCTGCAACAGGTGCCAGTCTGGACAAGTTTACAGATTGGTAGGTAGCTTATTGTTGTGTGGCAGGGCCTGGCAGGTCATTCCGGTTGCCTTATTCTGCAGGTGTTGGACCCAGTTGGTCTTGTCTTCCTTGTTGTTGGCCCATACCGTACATTTATTGGCAGCCCAATAGGTCTAGTTTGAGTGTTTCCAGGCTTCTTGCAGTTTTTAGTTTGTACCTCCCGAGAGATGGCAGTACCCGGTGTCTTCGTTATACCCTGCTAAGACTGCTATCTTGCGGCATTTATGTCTAAAGTTGGAAAGGTTATCCTTTCCTTGACTCATCTTCCCTAGCTTAAGTGGTACCCTCTCTGAAGTTTTCCTATCCTGGAACCCGGTGTGGAGAGTATGTTTGAATTCCTCCCATGAGACCCATATGTAATGGGGGCACCCTTAGGAAGATGGATCGCAAGGGTGCGACTGCACCGAACAACTTCAAACTTGACGTCAAAATTTCACACAAATGTAAGCTTAAAGTAAAGGGTAAAACTTAACATTGTTAATCCTGACGCTTTAACCAATTAAGCTCTTGAGAGGATTGATTGTTGGAGTAGAAGAGTTCTCGTGTAGACTTTTCAGGTAGTGTTATCCTATGCTGGAAACTCCCCCATCAGTTTACTCCAACTGTACGAGTACACTCTGCTCTATTAAGGGTGGTCCGTCACATCCCCTGGCACCCGCTTCGGGCATGCATGTGTCGACACACTCTAGTCGGCGTTCACTTTATGTGGTTATAGTTTCTGCGGCGCATTTCCATTTTGCCTGCCGGAGTGAAAACTTCTGCATATCGGCATATTGCCAGTGGCTAACAGTCAAGACGCCGCTTGAACTAAACTATCCCTGACAGCTTTCCCACATGCATTGCTCTCTACGTGGCCTCGGAAGCTACAGTGAGCAGTTTATCTATCTAACATTTACCGTTCTTGGGCTTTTGGTGTCTTTGGCAGGATACAGTGATCCGCGAGGGGTCCAATGGGCACTACCCATGACCACTACCTTGGATCCACCTTACCTGTAGCAGGAATCATGCTTTTAGTGTCTCTGCAGTTCCCTTTCAGGGCCTATGGCATTGGGGACACTTTCGGGCTTCATATATGTAAAGCCCTCCTGGCCGCCGCGGCACCACGGTGGAGTACGCTTCGGACCCCGACCGTTAACCCCCGCTAACTCCGATGGTTTCCGCCTGTTGAGCTCCGCACAGCTTGGTGGAGGTACTTGACCTTCCACCGTATGCCCCCTTATATATCCTGCAAACAGCTTGTGGTCGCATGGACGGCAGTGATGTATACCGTGGTCCGAGCAGGTTTCGAAGGATCCCTCTTTACTAAACTGTGCACAACTACAAAGCCGTTTGCCCATGAAGTCCACACCTAAAGGCGTGGCCGTAGAGGTATGATAGGAATAATATATCCAATTTACCGCTTCTTCGGAGCTGTGTAGCTAACCCGATAGCATCTCCCAGAACCCCAGATTTAAGTATTTTGCATGGCTTCGCATAATAAACATTCCGGTCATTTTTCCCCAACTCCCCAAGGGACTTTGTATTGAAACGCAGGGTAACTCAGGACCTTGGCCAGGTTAACCTGGGACTCATAGCAGGGTAACCTGCTCCTCACGGTAGGGTAACCTTGTCCAGTGGACAAGATGACTTTTCCCTCTTAACCTGTCTATTCTGTCACTGGAGATAGACACTTTTGACCTTTCCCCAATTACCCAGCCTGCCTGAGTAACCGCCCCTTCAGAGGTCCCTAAGCACACTGACAGCCCTCTTGGGTGTATCCAGGTACCCAAGTACCACGCCAGCTAAGTCCGTTCATCCTGGAGCCCAGGCCACCGGGTCTCCGCAGGTCTAGTACCCACTTGTCTACCGGTTCCTACCAGTTTGCCTCCTGGCTACCTGTATGGGTGTAGGTTCCGACTGCCATAGCTCATGTACTCTGGGTCATTACACCATAGTTGGTCTCGTTTGTCTTCCTTGTAGGGCATTATCTATTGTTCTCTGGCTTCTTCTAAAAGAGACTCTGTATAGTCTACCTTGATAGTATCTTTTCCTGCGCCGTACCTGTTGACCTTGAAGTGCCATTCCAATTTACTATGGAACCCTCTTAACCTTTCGTGGTAGCTCTCATGGAGGTCTAGTTCACTCGTCTTCAGTCTTGATTGTGGGTGGGCGTTGATTGCCCCTCGCAATCTGATCATCCAAGCTTCGGTCATCATTGGAGCCTGTGTAGTAGGCCATATTAGGGGACTGGTGCTACCACAGTGCCCATCCTTCCTGGTCATGATATTACTTCTAAGGAACTACCCAGTGGTAAGGTTTGTTCTAGTGTGACGGGACTTGTAGCTCTTGATGGTTGGCTTGCAGTTTCGGCTAGTGCATTGTCAGTTCGTCTTAGGTCTAGCTTGTCATTTGTGAGATCGACGTCTCCTTACTTGTTTTACATGAACTCCGGGTTCCTAGGAGTTGCACTCTTCCTATCATTAATGGTTGCAGAAGATTCAACCAAATATTATGGGTTCCCACGGCTCCTTATACTTATGACAGGTAACCACCTTCTTCGTATTCTCTTCTAAATGGCCCTGCAGTTTGTCCTCGATCTTCTTGTGTCTCTTGGCCCTACCTTAATATTCTTAGTTAACAACCAGTTTCTCACCACCAACAAGAGTATTGGTCCTTATATGATTAAGTTGTTCCTTGCTCTAGATGGGCTCTTGACTCTGTGTCTGGTCTGCATAGTGGAAGGGTTTGGAGCATAAAGGTTTCTGTATTGTAAACAGTATGAAGTAGGAGATAGGAAATAACAGTAGATGGTTGGCTGAAGAGCCAACCTATCCATAAAAACCTTGCCTTTATACAGGCCTCATCCTGCAACTCTTACCTGCCACTGATCCTCAAGCAATCCCAGGTGTGAAATCGATTATAATATTGTCTGACCAAATCGAGTCATGTGTGCAAAATGTAAAACAATCCCAGGACCTCTAAATGAGGTTATGTGGGAAACACAAATCAAACAAAATATATGTCAAGCACATAAGCGAACCCCATGACCTGGCAATGAGGTCATGCACGAAATATAAACAAGCCATATAACCTACTAACCAGGTCATGTGCAAAACATAAATGAGTCTCCATTACTGGTAACCATTACTGACCACTCTAGACTCTCTCCATGATGTCAATTATACATCATGTGGGAAATATCAATTTAAATATAAACAAGCCCCATGACCTGCTAATGAGGTCCTGTGCGTGAAAACATAACTTCGCCCCACAGCTCACAAATGAGGTCATGTGTGAAACCTGTTCCTTGCTTCCATCCGCTGGCTGGCACTCCTTTGGACAGAACATGACACATGTCCACTCTCAGTTTTGAGTTCTGCACCTGGGATAATTGGTTTTCTGACCAATCCACCTCTGGGCATGTACCTTCCAGAATATCATCAGGGTCAAAAGTGCAGGTGCTGGTACCATGCATGCAATCTAGTTTCTTGTTCATGCATTGTCTTGCGAGATGTGTTTGATCTCCATATCAGAGGCTGAGGACTCTCCCCATTCGTTTATTTTATAGGCCTCGGTTTGGCCCTGTTATTCCATGGAGAGGTCCATGGGACTGGTGGCAGTAGTGGTGGTGGTAGTGGTAGCTGGAACAGTATTCCCATCGATGGCTTGGCTAGCCATGTGAGTAGGCCAGTAGTAAGGGAAGGAATCTTTCTTGTCCACTTTGTAGGTCCAGATATTATTGTCCAACCTTTTCAACGAGTTGGGACAAGCTGTCAGCATTTCTGCAGACTCTGCAATACTGGTCAGGTCATGTCTCAGTTTAGAGCTCAGGCATTAGTAAATGGTATCTCTGGCAGTAGCATCATTACCTTTGGTATTTGCAGCCCGGTGTTGAAAGTCCACTAAGTGTTCCTTGAATGTTCAGTTCTTCTTAACCAAGTCCGTTACTCGCCTTTCTCTAATTGCCACCCTGTTTGGGTCTCCAAATACTTACTTAGGTCCCCATAATAGGGCCTTAGTATCTACACATTTGATACCTCTAGTAGTGAAATTATGTTGTACTTGTAGGAAGGCGGATGTGGTTACATGACCATGGTATATCACAAATACTGTTCTTCATTGTCACACTGCTGGTATTCACCCTCGAGTTTCATATAAAGCTGGTTTGCAAAGGAGTACTACTTGTCCCTAGTATTATCTAATTTCACAATGTTGGAGATAGTTGCTTGCTTGCTGCTACCAAGCATTGCAGCAGAACCCACCAGGATGTTGGAGAGAGCATTGTTGGGTGCAGTAATAGTAGTATTGGTATAAGCAAGATCTGATCTTCTGATTGCCAAGTTTGTCTCAAGGCCTTCACCTTTTAGGCAGAGCATTTCAACTTCTTCTCTCAGGATGTGGAGGTCTTGCTGTAACTGTTGGGTGGTAGGAGGTACAGCAGATTCAGGCTGACTCATTGTGTGGAGAGCCAGGTCCCAGAGTCTGGTAAGGTGGTTCTATCTTTGTTCGTTGATCAACTCTCTCAACTGTTCATTACACAGACATAGAGTTCAGTACAGGACCTACAGGGCAACAAAAAAACATGAGCCCCTAACTGCATTCCCTACCCTGGTCCTATGTAATGGCAGACCAGGCATAGGCAAAACCCACTTGACCCCACCATGTAACAAACACTCTACAGACATACTGCCTGATTCAGTTGGGTAAAGGATTCTGCTATAATATCTACAGTATAGGAGGTCTTGTAGTATGGGTTGTATCCTCATATATACAATTTTGGATAATAGGCAGAGTTACTGTTAATTTAAGGGTAGATAATTCAAGATATGCTACAGCAGGACGGGCTAGGAGTAGGTATAGGTATACCAACAAGAGTTGTTTGTATCAATACTGGGATGAAGTTCATGGTCAGGGTTCATGCCTTCCCATATTACGAAAAGAGAAACAATATAATTCCTAAGTATATATATATACAGCAAATTACCAGGTTGTATAATGTAAGCAAAACTACTGAGAGGCACACCCCTTTGAATAATACCAGAAAATCCTCTTCTTACAAATCCAAATTACCCTAACTCTGCCCTCATGTGCAACTACAATGTTCCCTCAGTTTCCATCAGGTTCTGTTATACAGAACCTTAGCTCAGTAACCAATCCAACCTCTAGACAACTGTGATCCTCAATCAACTCTTATTCCAGTATATGCAAACAAGAATCCAATGTCCTTACACCCTGGTGAGGTGGCTGTACTACCTTTCTACCTACTGGATTTGAGTCATATTTAATAGTAGCTATACCTACAAAACCACCTACTTCCATGCTCTTGTTCACTTCCTCCTTACCCTAGCAAACTCCCTTCTCTTCCCCTGCTACCCTTTTTTTCAAAAAGGCTTTTTTCTGAGAATCTTAAGCTTAAAACCAACTTTAACAGAGATCTTATTCATAGTATCTTTTTCAATTCCAATATTAGCTTTCTGGGTAATATTCCTCAGTGCTAAATAAGGCTCACCAGCTATAATATCAAGGATCACCAGCTTTTTGGCATCTGTAATCTTCGTTGGTCTGCCAGATCTGGGAGCACTATGGGTCCTGCAATTATTATTTTGGGCTCTTTTGATAACTGAAGAAACAGTTGACTTGAGAAGCTTCATAAGCTTAGAAATTTTATCATATCCCATACCAGTATGTTTATATAGGACCTAAATTTCTTGATTTTTGTCTTCCCTGGCTCTTCTGGTATCTGGTGGTGCCATGGTAGCCTGGGGATGTAGGGAGGATGGTGGGTGATATGGTTGCCAAGCGACCATATGAGAAATTATTAGACAGAACTGTACCACTCGCCTGTCATCAATATACCATACTTCAAGATACGGTACGGAAGAGATTAAAAATCTAATCGAATCTAGTATCCCGTACAAAAACTGCTCTTACTCCCATGATAGCATAGCGTGCGCGGCGACGACCGCTTCCCGCTGCCCAAAAGTTTAGATAAATGGATGTGGATCTCCCCTCCATCCCTCTGACCACCACACCTGAAAGGAAAAAGAGAAAAAAACGCCTCAACCACCGGCAAAACACAATGCCAGCGGAAGGCCCCATCCATAGGATTTGGTCAGAAAGTTTGCGCACGTTAGCGAACCAAATCAGCCTATTCCCGAAGCTTCTCGAAAGCCACGAACATGGTCCGACATTCGAGTTGGCGCAGAAAATCCGGGACGATGTCCAGCTGTTTCGAGATGATTTACGGCACCTTGTTCAGCTCCTTCAACCGGATATGGAACTGAGGGGGTGGGCTGAGGTTTTGGATTTGCAAGGCATAACCCCTAACCCGTAGTCATTATCAGTGGGATTCCTTTTCACAAAGGTTGCTCGGGAGTTATTGGCACTGACCCCCCCACAAGCTATCGCCAGGGGTGACTGATGTCCCATTGAGCGGATCGGTGTGGGTCGGGCACCCGCCTGGTCGTGGTGTAACACCTGACTGAGAAACCGGCCGTAGCTCTGCGATTACAATGGTAACGTGTGCCCCATTCAAGTGATGTTTCATCCTTTGTTTCCGGAAATGCGCTAATAATAATACATCCAAAGGGCAACTAAGGGGATTCGATTGAGTATATTTGGCCTACATGCGGTGCATCTTGAGAGGCGAGCTGTTTATTACAGCTATTTGGAGGATGAAATCCAGATTCTCTAGCATTTCGATTCCCTTGTACCGTGGTGGAGAGTCTTTTTTGTATGGGTTGTTGATTGCACTTGAACTATCCGGGTTTCACTTATCACTATACTCTACTTTTGTGCTTTTTCATCGCTTACCTCATTCTATTTTGTGAAAGAACGCTGTGTAAATGGAGTCCCGTGCGGCGCACGGGAGACACCCCGGCATACATTTTGAAAACTGTAAACGTATGTTGTCACTCTGCACTTGAGAAGCTTTTTCTTGCTGGCTGGAAGCCGTAACTTTATTCTGATTCTCTCCGATGATTGTCCCCTGCTTTCTCTCTTCCTCTCCGGCAAATGTCCGTTTCTATATACACCCATAAAATGATTTCTTCCTTCAAGACCACTCCTCTTGTGGTCAACATAACCCCGCCTTTTCCTTTTACCACTTTTTTGATCTCCTTCTCCCAGATTCTACTGACTTCCATCTACCCCGCTTTCGGAACCAATAGCCTTCCGTCCTGCCACCACGTGCCTTCCATTCCCTTGCTCGGCCATATTGATCTATAATACATCTTTCTGAAATAGACTCCAGAACATTCCATCCGGATTACCAACTCGCCTCTAAGCATTACAAATATTCCAACACCCCCGGAGAAGTCCCCGGTCTTTCCAGTATCCATCGATAAGCAAGGTGATTAGTCGGAGTGCCCGTGGTTTAAAACAATACAATCATCCCCATCTTCTCTGACCCCGCATGTGTGCCGGCGAGCAAACGAGCTCTATTACAAGCAACCGACCATTTCAGCCCCATCCACAATCGTCAGCTGCCTAGGCTTAAGGTATTACGGGTATGTTAGCGGTTATCTAATACCGTTCCCTGCCCATCCACCCATATATCAATTTATTCATTCGTAATTCCGTGTTTCCGGGTTGATCATGATTTCTGCAACCCGGATACATCGTCCATGAGCTCCTGAGCAAAGGGAGGGATGTGCCGTGGTATGAATACTACACCCCGACCACCACGGCTGTCGTAAAATCTCTCATATTCGCTATCCGCTTGGATAAGTGCATCTGGACTAGTTATCTGAATTGCGAACATGATACCTGCTTATGAGGTCTAACAGGTCTGTGGTTTGACCTCATTCTCTGTCTGTAAAGGGAGGATCCTTAGGGGAAAACTCTCGTCGCTGAAGCTGCGGGATCGCAAGATGGCGGGGTCCTGGACTTCGTGGGATTTTATATTATCGTACTCCGACCAGGGTGGACCAGCTTCCGGTCTTTCTCCCATCCATGGAGAATTCAGCATAGAAAAAATTTAGACTACGCCAATCCCGCCCACACCCTTTGTTGATACAATGCCACCATTACAATTCACTGACATGATATTAAAAACATAAGAATAATGGGATGTAGGTTAAAGTTAGGGTTTGAGGTTCCAGATATGTGCTCCCCCAACTCGGTATTGTGTCGCAGGGCTAGTGTCATTGTACAAGTATGTTGGTCTGTCAAAAGAAGCTGATGAGAATCATTGGACGGCATGGAGGAAAATTAGTGTGAGGAGACAAACCAAGTTCCCTTGCGGAGGATGAGCGTGTGCTGAAACCCCACACTACACTGCCCCCCTATCTCAAGCGCCCTCCCCAGGTTTGGTGCGCCACGGTAGGGAAAGTGCATACCCCCCAAAATATTTGCTTTTGGCAAGAAATTTTCATTAATATTTCAGATTTCGAGAAAAGCATGAAGGGTTATACGGGTTATTGTTTATCCCGTTTGACCCCTTTCCGTGTCAACCCTAGCCTTTGCGTTTGCTGCCATACAATTTTATCGTATCATATCATACAATTGGAAAACCCCGGGATAAAGATAGGAGGCTCTACCATACAAAAACAGGCGCGCAATTTTAATGTGAGTGCCAAACACGCCTCCATTGCCATATTCTAACGTGGCGGACGAGGGCTTAATTTATTTATCCATAATTCCGGGTTGAAAAGTTGTGAACCCGCTCACGCCCAGTAGGGAACAGATGGATTGGGAGGATTCGACTTGACCATCAGGTCTTGGGCTACGGTGGCGGAAGGGAGTTTATAAAGGCTATCATACATGCCGGTTACGATCGCTACAGTAAAATCTCGTGCGATCAGCTATCGGTTTATCAGAGCGGGTCAGTTACCCCCCTGCCTAGAATGGGCTCATCATTACTAGGTAGCAGATTTGAGAATATGATACCTTGGTGTGATCCGACAAACTCCCAAGGGATGGTCTCAAACTGTGTTGGGAAAGGACAACCCCTCAAGGTGAGATTTTGTCTCCTGGCTCGGGGTATTACGGGGGTGACGGAGTTGGTGAATTGAACGGGATTTACAGTATCACGCTCGCAAGTGCCGCCTCTGGTAGATCAACTTATGATCTTGCTCGGATCCACGGATGATGGGCAAAGGAGACAGTCTAGGATGCATTTAACCCGTACTACTACAATCCCGTTCGGTAATGATCTAACTTAGCTTTGGTAGTTGGCAATTGAATGATTTGAAGCCCTCGCTCTCGGTTGATATCATATGATACCACCATCGCCATTGGTTGGTATTAAAAACAAAAGGGCGTGAAGTCAGTTAGGGTTAGGGTTTTGTTCTCCCGATATGGACTCCCCTCCATGACATACAGCAGAAATATCGTCGTGGCGCAAACATGATAGTTGGTAAAAGGAGACTGGCGGTGACACTTGACCGTATCTAGCGAAATAGGTTGGGGGTAGACCATCCACTTGCGAAATATATGGATGGGCTTCTAAGTGATTACCGTCCACGCCCTCCCTCCCACACCACTGTCCGCAAAAACACGGGACAAATATTAACTTAAAGAAAAGGAGAATACAGGATAAGAAATACGATGATATGCACCAAGTCTAAAGAGAATTCCAAAGAAATGGGCGAGGGGGAACAAAACCTGAAGAAAAAAAAAGGAGATAAAGAGAGTATCGCCTGTTCAAGCCAGGAAACCTTGGTAGCATAGTTTATATTAACACATATGCCAACGGAGGCCTTGCCTATACCAATTCGCGACTTCGCCAGTATTTATGAAATCAGGATAAGACTGGAAACGAAGTATATAAACTATGAAATCTCGAAGAAAAACAAAAGAGGTGATGACCAAATACGTGTGAGTGACAATTAAGAGGATTGGTGAGGTGTTGTTAGGATGGGCGTCAATTGTTTGGAGAGGGCGCCGTAGGAACTGGAGCGATTGGACACTGCACAAGGACCTTTGGGATGCCCCTCATAGCAAGGTTAGTAATGGTTTTCTATTTATTTACCGCAGCTGAGGGCAATAAGGCGATTTTGTGTCAGTGTTTTTTCTTGAATTGTACCATGGCTGGGCCTAGTGTTTGGGAGTTCTCACCACAATAGGCGGGCGTTTGGGGAAATCTTGAAGATTCGGGATGTGGGTAGTTAAGTTTGAGATCTTAGTATTGAAACACATCCCGTAGCGATACGTTTACACCCTCTTGATTTGAATTAGTATTGTTTGAAGAGTCCGGATGATGGAGGAGTTCTTACCCTTCCTTGTTTTATTTTTTTTCTCCTCTTATGTCTCTCTGTATTCTCACCGACACTGTCCACAAAACGCCCTGTGCTTTGACTTTCATTTACGATCATCATGTGAAAACATTACCTTCTTTTCCTCTATAAGTAAGATGATATCAATCTTTACTCGATCTTTTGTCTCTTCTTTTGCTGTTCCAAAAGAGAAGTGAATACGGCAATATCCATTCTTCTACCGCATATACCCCACATCTTTCTCCTCCCGCTGGTCCGAATGCTAAAAGTCCCGACATCTTAGCCTGAGGTCAGACTGTTCCAGTGTTTACCGCCCCAGAGCTTCAGGAACCGTATGGAAGGGCCTTGGGGCCACCCAAAGGGTTCGTTCAAAGAGTAGCCGCCATTTGATGAAAATAGAACAGAGTCCTTGCCACCCAATTGTCCTCCCTGGCCATCGCAATCTGCTGCTATGGAATTAAGGTTGTACCGTGGCAGCAAGTCCCTCTCAACACTATCATGTCCTTCAGAGAGAGCCTAGTATAGTGGCGTCCGGTTGTTACTATCGAAAGTGGTGGTGCGGACATTGTTCAGCTGTAAGAGGTTCTTCACTTCCCCATCATGCCCACATCTAGTAGCTTACGAGGGTGGTGTCCTGCAATATTTAGTGCCGGGGGGGCCAGGGTTGGAATCCCCTCTGTTCAAAAGCACTTTTAGCGCCCCCTCGTGTCGGCACTCAGCTGCATAAGAGTGGCGGTTGACCATACCGCCGTCTGCCCCGGTCGGATTGACATCTACTCGTGCTAAAGCGCCTTTAGTATCCCTCCATGGCAGTACTCGGCTGTCCACAAGAGTGGCGTGTGACCATACTGGGTGTCTGCATTGTTCGGATAAAGATTCTCTTGTTCCAAACCCATCTGTACTATACTCCCCTGTCGGGGCCCAGCTGCCCAAGAGAGTAGTGCATGGCCATTTATGGTGTCTGGATGGTCCGAACTGACCCTGTCGTTGCAGGAGCATCTTTACTACACCTTCATGTCCGCGCCCAGCCACCTACCTGAGTGGCATTGGGTGATTACTCGTGTCTACCTTATCGGGATCGGTACTGTCGTGTTCTAGCGGTATACTTACCGTCTCATCGTTCCCTCTTCCAGCTGCCCATGTGAGAACACTACTCCCTATGCCACCGCCTTCATTAAATTCCACCTCCCTCACCTCAAATGCACCCTCAGCTATCCGAGCGATCGAGAAACGCTGCTCGATGTAGTCTCTTAAATCCAGTGGGCCCTCCTGCCCTACTAAAATAAGCATTGAACCGCCTATCCGGATCGGAGTGCAATAAGAGTGATTGAGTAGATAGATGCCCATCAAATCTATTGAGAAGCCCAAGTTCCAGCACTCTTATGTCTTCTGCCATCGCCTCTCTGCTTGCGTGATTCCACCACCAATAAGAAGGATATTCTAGAAAGGTGTCGTTGAGGGGGCTGACTGAACAGTCCGCGAAATGTGCAGGAAAATTCCGAAATTGAGGCATGTCAAGCAAACCTCTGCAGTTATTGAGTTGGGGCATTTGGGTAGGGTTGGATCGCGAGAGAGATGCTCTTTTAGGGTAAAGTGAATTAACTGGATAGTGGAAGAAGCTGGCTCGACCGCAACATGACCCTTGAAAAACATCTTTTTGACCCCGGGACGAAAGGCTCCTACCGGGAATACTGTAAAATGCGGTTCGCGTACATCACTAGAGCACCGTGTATCGTAAGTACGATTCTATATCCACGGGACTCAAAATAACGTAGAACGGGTATATAAGTAGGTATGCACGTATACATGCATGTATCCAAACGAAAGGGGGCAGGATGGAAAGAGATCGCCAACCGGATAGGTTTTCCACACCAACCCAGCTTCGGAGCAGATTCACAATCTTGCCGCCCACCAAACCCCGCGACATAGCAATGTCTACGCTCTAAAGGGATCCGTCTTGCGGATTTCTACCCTCCGTGTGGTTTTTGTTGGTTCTGCATTCCAATTAAGTAGCCCCACAGGATAAACCCAGGAGGAAAGAAAACAGCGCAATGGGTTCAAATCAACTTGGGTTTTCGTCCGCGCCCTGATGGCTGATCCTCAGAGACCCTTGGCTTCTCCCACAGCTGTCTCCTCCGATAAGACCACAGATTCTCCAACAACCCTAGTCAATCCTGTGTTCCTGCTCTCCCTGGTGTGGACTTGTTCGGCCACATTTGTGAGAACGAACCGCTCTTCACAGATTGGATGACCTCGCCCATATTTCGATATGCACTTTTCCAAACCCCCAACTTGCAAAACAACCCCCTTCTATATTTCGTCGATCTCATCCATCCTGTTCGCCGTGGTAGATAATCTGTCACTCTCCTGCGCCACCACCGAGTGATTCAATTTCAGGCCCATCCCCGCGCTTTATCCCATTCTCCTTGTACACTATTCGCCCTCTAGTCAAGCTGCCACTCCCTCCCTAACGCTAGGATATTCCCTTTGATTCCCTAGATGCCTTCTTTTAGTTGCTAATAAGCCCTTCGTCCGGCTTCGACCTTCGTACTAACGACGTCCCATCTCTCCAGTATGCCACCGAAATTACCTTCTAAATATCTCAGTCCACCAGCGATCTCCGAGTCTACCGCTTCTAATCGGCCTGTAACCTCCGAAACTCTGCCTTCACACGTCTTGACGTGAGACCATAGCCTACAGAGCTCCAGCTTCAATGCTGCCACATGCTGCGTTTTGTACTCTCTCTGGTAGATTTCCCAGGCTTGCGGATGGCTCTCAATTAATACAACCACACCACAGAGCATACCCAATGACCGTAACACATTTCCTATGACTCCCTTCTTCCGTAGAGGCGCCGGGGATCGAGGATATTCAAGACTAGGGGGAGTCCACGCTCTATCTTGATATTGTATAATCCTTTGGCCCGAGGCAAGACGGCGGAGCACTTTCAGTAGCAAGACGTTGATCCAAGTTCGGCGCAATTGAGAGAAAAAAGTTTTGAGCGAGGTTCCACAGAGCAGGGTAGAAATACCACCTCCACCAGCGACTTGCACCACAAATAAACACGCCACCAAGCATCGCTCTTGTAACCTACCGTGTTTGTACTGTTAGAAATCTCTAGCGCTGCGATTCCCTTTCAAGCTATAGCCGCCCGGTTGGTGAAAGTTCTATAGTTCGCAATCCGTTTCATGCAGGCGAACGCTCAAAGAAGGGAGAAACGCTAGAGTCTGACGCTATCATACTATGATGGTGAAAAGACTTCTATCCCTAGTCTTAGTGGGCGGAGAAAGGGCTCCTATCTTAGAAGGCTTAGGTCTCGTTGTGTTGTCTTTATACGTTATGTCTCATAGAGTATGATAATCCCTTGAACATCCCAGTTGTTCCCTTCTCTTCCTATCTCCACTACCGCTATCGTAGAAATGAATCCTACCTCTTTCTATCACTCTCCGCATATCTGAACTATCTACTCAGGTTGCTGCCCCGCACCATATCGATTCCGCACCAAATGCGCAAGTAATTGGTGCAGCTAACGCCGCTTATTGCATATCGGTGCCCTTCCCAAACTTACTCTAGAGCTTCGACGAAGTCCCACCAGTTTGGCGTTAGTGTCCAGTGCACAGACAAATAATAGTTAACTGTGTGCTTGGAGGAATAGGAAGTCGAACAGTATCTCATGCTTTCACTCGATGCTGTAGAATACTCCATAAAGAGGAAATCGAGCCCTATGCCTCTACGGCCAGGCTTACCTAGCTAATCTCGGGTTCTTGGGGGTTGGGGCGAACAGTACCGTACTGCGTCCACAGGATCAATATTTCACCCGGTACTGGTAGAGTTCTGTGCCATGTGCGAATAACGATAATATTGAAGAGTAGGTACCGACATCATTCCTGAGCCACTGAAATCCTTTCTCATGATTTACCAGCAAACATCACACCTACTGCACTGACTTACCTTTTGTAATTTGTACTCGTTTTGTCTCTTTCTGCGCACTGGAAGCTTCGTGTTCTCGTGGGTCTGAATATCTCGAATTCTGTTTTCTCCGCTGATGCCCGCCACACTCCCTTTCCACCCCCGGCGAGCCTATGCCCTTACATACTTTACATACTTTGACAAAAGAAAGAATTCCAGAGCCCCACCAAACAGGATCTAGGCAACCTCTTCTGCACCCCTCATTCCAGTCATTCTCTATGCCTCTCTTAACTTCTCTTTACCCTACTTGTTCACCAATCTCCTTCCTCCTCACCACCACCGGCTCCATATTCCCTGTTCTACTAAACTTTCTTTATTATACACGAATTTTAAGGAAGCCCAAACCCTTTTACCCCACTTACAAATGAAGAACTCAGAAGCATTACAAATAGGAAACCAACACTTGACCAACTTCCGATACTTACCCCATACCTGTAATCCATATAGGCAATACAGATATAATCCTCAATTAGAGTACCGGTGATTTACAATGTTACCCTGGTGATTTTCAGAACACACAAACACCTGACCGATAATGACATACTTTGGGGAGGTTCTCAGGAGGGATTGAGATTGGTGTGGGTATCTACATCTTCTCATCATAAGGTTTTCCTGCTCAGAACCCAGATCTTATATCATTCTTCAACATAAGTCATGGTCGGTTTAGCAAAGTACAAGAGAGCACGAGTAAAGTACACATAAAAACACACCAAAACGAGCAAAACCTAAAACCAGCCAAGACCTCAGCACATCAAAAAGCCCAATACCAATTATTATCAAAATTCATCCGTGCTTAGTCAGGGGCTTGAATATTCAGTATCATACCTGTTACTACACCAGCAATCGATTGCAACCGTGCACTTGTAGGAGCAAGAAAAGCTCATGATGCCAAAATAGTTGGCCTAAGATTTAGGCCTTGTATCAATGTATATAGAAAATATTTCTTGTTTCCAAAATTCCCCTTTTCACAGGCTGCCAACAACTCAAGACAACCCTGATTCTCTTGATATTTGGGTATTGTGAAGCCCATACCACTACCTAATACCTTCCAGTGATATGCTATTAATTTAAATGGACATGGCATTATCTTGTAGCTACAAAAATAAAGACTTTTTTTGCAAAAAGAGCAAGTGACAATGGCAATTGTTGAGCAATTTTTTATTTTACAACTATATCTAGCAATAAGTTTCAAAACCCATGAATTTGTGCAAGAACCAGTCTGTCCCACTTATTATTGAACTACATCTCTCATTTACAAGTTCCATGCCACCTACTGTCCTCACTCCTGAACATCCCACTCAGTGCAAAGTGGTACATATTCACAAACTTTATCAATAGCCATTGACCTCCACCTCTTGCCTATATATATCCACTCCCTTGACCTAAATCAGTGCTCTTATAGCTACAAACTTCAACTTCTTGGAGGCATGAACAATTGTCACCTTCCCCTCTTTATCAAACTCATAATATCTATCTCTTTTCCACTCCCAAGTACTCTCACAATCTCCTCTTGGCCATTTATTACCACTATATCAAGTGGAGTCCAAGCATCTTTTGCTGAGATATTTGCACCTGTAACTACCAGGTGGCAGAGGAGTTTCTCTACTGCCATGAGATTCCCAAGCTCAGCAGCTATATGCAATAATACATGCACTATTGGGCCTGAGGAAGGTGGATCTAGAGATGGGTCGTAGAGTAGTAGACAAATAAGCGTGTTGAAGTCCTATTTTATACTCAAATAGAAAGGCCTGAGACCTTTGGCATCATAGGCATTAATGTCAAACCTCATATCTGCCAGTAATTCCAGTATAACAGATACATAACTACCGGAATAAGCTATAGCTAGTCATGTTTTCTCTCTATTGCTATTGTGGATTCTCTTCCAAGAATTCACCTCTATGTCTTTTCTGTCAAGTAGGACCCTGACAACATCTGCATATTTTTCCCATAGAGTGAGCTGGAGGGCTGTTCTGTCCCACATGTCCCTTGTATTGACATCCACTTGATCATCATAAATCAGTGCAATAGGAACCTTGAGGTTCCCTGTTTCAATGGCTCTGGCAAGGAGAGTTCTTTGCCGTATATCCTTTGCATTGATATCCACATTGGCACTCTCAAGCAGTACTTTCACAGCACTCATATTTCCAGCTTCTGCTGTAATATTGCTGGATCTTTTCCAGTACTTGTCCCCTACAAATAGTAGAACACGACAGGCCAGAATTGTGTGAATAATACTACGTAACCTTGTAAAGACAAAAGAGTGGAGAAAGTGGTTTTCCTTCCCAGGCTGAACATAATAAAGGAAAGTATGCCAAGACCCAGAAACATTTTGACAATACTAGTACTCTTTCTATAAGTGGCAGAGTATAGCAATTGCTTACTATATCTCTTTGATTATGTCTTGAATATATGCTTTATCAGTGGCCCCTCTAGAAGCCCAGACAATGACTGGTTTGTATAATTAAAAGCACTCAAGTCCTTCAAATTCTCTTCCAATTCATTGGAAACCTGGGGCAGATGTTCATTCGCCATGGATACTAGTGATATGTTGTTGCTTTATCTTTATTCACTTTGATTTACCTTGTTGAAAGAATGAAACCAAGTCAGGAAAAGAAACACAAATTGCTAACAAGCTTCTGTGAAGGGTGGACAAGATAGTTAGTAGATGCCTTAAGACAGACAAAAAGGTTTATGAATACTGATTTTATTTTCCCAATCAGATAGTTGGCACAAGCCCAAACAAGTTTTGAGAACAGAAAGAAAGAATCAATTAGTGTCACAATTGTGTTTTCAAAAGGTCTTCTGTATTGTCTTCAACTCTGTTGTTTGTGGACCCGTACTGGTACACTAAGAGTACACAGAAAGGAAGGAAAGGAGACAAGGACCCTTATACATTCCTTTTGGACATGTGAACACCTGAGAATGGTCACTCCATGAACCCTATCTGAACTCATGAAAAGCAAATCAAACCCATAATACACAAATCTGTAGTTGCACAAAAAGAATTATTCTAATATTATTATAACCACATTTTCGTACCAACAGCACCTAAGTCCCCGTTCAGTATGTACCTTCTACCTCCATCAGTTTATTTTTAAAAACAGCATATTTCCTAATATCCAAAACAATCCAACTCCAGGGCACAAAATACCTATATGCAATATCAGCTGCCCCTTCACCTAATCTGTCGGAAAGGTGAAAAGGCTAGAGGCTGACAGATGGTAGTGTTTAGAAAATAGTGATGCTATGGAATACAGCACTCCTATAGTTACCATATTCTGGGGCATCACCATTTTCCTTATCGCTTAATGTATAGCCTTCCTGTTTCCCCGTCCTTTACCTAGACTAAGCATAGCAGTGCTTGGGAACTTCCATGCAAATTAGACTGCTAAGGGCAATTGAGCATGGCCCTCATAGGAGGAAAATACTCCATAGACACCAGCGCGTCATTATGACTACAGAGCCCTATCTCTAGAGCCCTGGCAGTATACAGTGACCATGCAAAAGTCTTGGTGATTGCTTAGTCAGCCATGGCTGAGGGAGGATAATACCTGGGTACCCGTTTCTTTGAAAATTATATACACCAGAAGACCTATCATGTTATACTGCCATCACAACAATGCCTCCAAAACAAGCCTATCAGCCTAAAACCTGTGGCTAACCGGTGAGTGACACCAAAAAGGGCATGATTATTGCCTTTTTCTATATCTTCCAAAGAATCCCGACTGTTGCAAATCTTGTTGGTCACCCCTGGTCTGCAGTTTGGAATTTTCTAGCCCAAGCATGTGCCTGTGGATCAATGGATAACAAGCCACGATCTGGTCACCTGCAAATCCTGGGTCGCTGTGAAAAACACGCCATCATTCTAGCTTTCAAAAATTGATTGCAAAATAACACGCTTAGAGTTACAGAATCAATATACACGACATGTTTCAATTCGTACTATTGATCTAGTCCTTCGAGAAGCTAATATAAAGAAGTGGCTTGCCCAAACCTGTCGCAAATTAGATGAAAGTCATGCAAAATCACAGCTGTAATGGGCAATGGCACGGAAGAATTGGACAGCAGACGACTTGCAGGGTATTCCGTATAGTGACTAGTGCACAGTATACAAATCTGCAGATCCTCAGTGCATTTGAGTGTTACGATCACCATATGAGAAGTGGCTATCCGATTGCATGCAGCCAAGAGGAAAGACCAATGAGCTATGGCTAATTGTGTAGTGATGCTTTTGGGGAAAGCGCCAAGGCCCTCTGGTCCCAATCCAAGATGATACTGTGGATAGACATGTCTATATTAGGCTATTAGATGCCCATTTAGGACCAATAATGCAAGAGATAGCAGATGAGGTGGGAGATCCTCTATTTCAACAGGACAACGCAATGATACACACTGCTCGCGACGCCATCATCTGGCTGTCTGAGAACAGAATCGATTTAGGGGATCATTCTCCACTTTTATCTGATCTTAACCCGATTGAGCATGCCTGGGTGGAACTGAAACGGCAATTGCATAAACATTATCCTGACATTCGCGATACCCCAGGTGGTTCAAACAGGATGTGCAATTGATTGGCCAAGGTTTTGCCCCTGGTGTGGAAGACTACCCCGGAAACCATATTTGGGAAGCCTGGGAAGTCTATGCCATCCTGTGTGCCTGCTGTGATCGAGACTAAGGGGCAGTATACGAAATACTGCAGCTGATATGGAGTACCAGAGGCACTGTATCTGGACTTTTCATAGCATAGAATTTTTCGCCATTGATCAACTTGCGTAATACCCCTGCCTATCATACAGACATTGTCTCACTATGATGCAATCACCAAGACTTTTGTCTAGTCGTGGTAGATAATCGATTAGGACTATAGGGCGTCATGAATAACGATCGGAGAGATATAAAGACAGGCGGGGATCACCGAGAGGTCTTCCAAAAGTATTTGGGTACAATAAGGCATGTTGAAAGACTGTAGGGAATGGAATAGATCAGCAGGAATTTAAGTTCGACAATAGGGCAGGAGATCCAACAGGGACTGACTGAGGCCCAACAGGAGGTACCAAGGAACAGAGAGGATATCCCCCACCTGTAACTCTAAGTTAAGTTCTTGTTTTTGTTTATAATGTGGATACTGATAGAGTGGACCTCAGTGACAAAACCGGCATTTCCCAAGCGATAAACGGTTGTGCTAGGCGCAATAGCACACCCCTTGAAACACTCTATAGTGTAAATGGATAATTACTTGCTAACTTTCCCGCAACATTGGGGTGTGCCAAGAGAATCCTGGGTCAGCATATCAGCTCGTGGTAAGAGACATTTGATCTAAACTAAGTAATATAGGTGCCGAACTTAATGGCCACCTTGAGGCTCTGGGTCTAGATCCGAACGGGCGGCTAGAAGTTGGCAGAAACCCGTTAATATAGTACGTTACGATATTTGACTGCGAGTGAATTGTTTGGTCATTTTCGGAGTTAATTGGTAGCATGTCGGCTCCAAACTTTGCATACTTTATGATCCAACAAGTAGTGCGACTCGTGGCGTTTAGTTTAATGTACTCTCTTAGATGGATTTACGTAGTTATCAGGGGTGTAGTGTTCATTTTTAGACCATGGGTGCCTTTGGTAGATGTTCTACGTTGGGTTCCTAACTACTTCTTTCCTGCATCTTTGATCCACCCTTTCACGATGCGAATGCTCTGCATTGCGTAGTAATGTAGTACTGTATATGGTGACTGAAATGCTTATCCATTCATCCTAGCCCCCTACCCGGCTTCCTCCCCAACCAACCAGCTTATGCCCGAGGTCTCAAGTCAGAAGTACAAGGATAGCAAGCTTTCCGGTCTAGGAAGGATATGGTATGCTTCCCTACAGCAATCTTTGGAGACCCAGTCAAACCCACTGCGAGCAGTGTAGCCAACAACCTCTTTCCCGGCAGTTGTGGAGAGGTTACTATCGCAGTGAATTGCAGGCTGGCATGGAACTTCAACTTCTAAGTCGGTCTGACGGTGCAATCCTGTAGGTAATTTATAGAGAAGCCACTAGAGAATAGTTGAATCTAAGTCACTTGCACTTTTGATAGTGGAGTAGATGTAGTGAACAAGATATATCTTTAAGACTGATAGATTAATCCAAGCTTGCATGCTCTTCTAACTGAAAGGAAAAATACACCGCTATTTATACCCTTCTATGGTTACACAAACATTGACTCATACACAGAAAATCTATAGAACCAGCTCGAATCTTCTAGCATAACAATGAGTCATGTGACTGTGTCACATAACCAACACAGTCACACCACAGTACAGGAATAGTATACTGTAATTTTGAACACTTCCCCTATGGTTCCATTCCCAGCCTATTAGGAAACCCTTCAAATGTTACCTGAACTAATCCCTTGGTACATATATCCACCAAATTGTCCTCCATTGCAACTGCTATCACATCTATCTTCCCCACTTCCCCTACCTCTCTAGTGTAATAGTGCTGGACATCGATATGTTCCGTTCGGTCAGAAGTGGTAATGTTCTCAGTAAGCTTAATGCCTGCTGTGTTGTCATGCTATAGGATCGGCACAGTCTCAATTCCCATATGTGACAATCCTCAGCTTAGCCGGACGCTTTGTCGAGCGGCGAACATGAGTGCGACATATTCGGCTTCTCTTGTAGATGTTGCTATGGTTTTTTGTTTCTTCGATCGCCGTAACACGGTACTTCCGTAAACCTGTACAATCAGACAGGTAAACCATTTTCTCTCTTCGAGATTTGAGGCCAATCAAGCATCACTAAAGATCTTCAATGACTATTCCTTGTTGTCTCGGTTGTATCGTAATCTCTTGGTCTTGGTCTCTTTTAGGTACCTTGGTACCCTTTTGGCAGCGGTAAGATGTCTGGTGGTAGGCTTTGAGGAGAATTTGCGGAGGAAAGCAGTGGTGTGTTCAATGTCTGATCTTGTAGAGACAATGGTATACATCTCCGATCCAATTGTTTGGTGGTAGCTGACTCTAAGGACAAGCGAGTCTGGACTAAGGCCCGATACCTGACGAAGTGATTTCTAGGAAGGCTCACTTATATTGTTTGGAGTGAAGGTAGGGTTGTATCATAGAACCAATATATTGATAAGATCTCTTCTCCGTCGCTGATCAGCTATAAAGCATGGGAGGCACCTCGATATTTATATTCAGCGTCTGGGTGTTCGCCGCCTATCTATTCCTCCCACTTTCCTCTGTGCGAACTTCGTAGACCCTGAAAACCTTTACCCCGCTTGACTCTGATTTCCTCGGATAGCCGGGAGGGTGTCCCACCCCGCTCCTTGCTCCACCGGTGCTAATCATAGCGACTTGAACCCCTTCACCATGGCAAGCGGTTACTGGTCCTTCCTCTGCATAGGGAGGGATCAGCTCCGATGACAGACTTATCGATGCAGGTGGATTTCCCATCCGTCTACATCAACCCGTAAGAAGAATGCTCCTATCTTATCGCACCAATGGCGGTTAGGCCTCATTGCGCTCAGGGTTGATCTTTTCACGCGATAGGCCCTCATCTGACTCTACCTTGTCATGCCTTGGGGGTGTGGGTGAACGATCGTCTCTTGGGCGTAGTCCCCTCATCAGGACTTTCCTCCGCATTCCTCCACCAATGGACTTGAAATTCGGTCGCACTGCCCTTATGGCAGCTGGGGACTGCTGTCAGAGTGGCCGACCTCCCCCCTGTTGGCATCTATCCATTGGCACAGCTGAGGGATCTTTGCTTGTGTTGTAACGACCCAGCATACGTGAGCTATGGCAGCCGGAACCTACACCCATACAGGTAGCTCGGAGGCGAACTGGTAGGAACCGGCAGGCAAGTGAGTACGTGACCTACGGAGACCCAATGGCCCGGGCTCCGAGATGAGCAGACTTAGTGGACACAAGTATTTAGGTACATGGCTACGTCCAAGGTTGGTGTCAGCGTACTTAGGGACCTATGAAGGGCCAATACACAGCTAGGCTGGGTAACTAGAGAAAGGCCGAGTGTGTCTATCCCCGGAAGTGGGATAGATAGGGTAACAGGAGAAAATCCACTTGTCCACCGGACAAGATTACCCTACCCTCAGAACAGGGTTACCCTGCCTTGAGGCTTGGATTACCCTGTTCAAGGACCTGAGTTACCCTACCTGCCAATACGAAGTCCCTCGGGGAGTTTGGGAAAAATGACTGGAATGTTTGTCACACGAAGCCATGCATAATACTGGAATCTGGGGTTCCGGGAGATGCTATTGGGCGAGCTACGCAGCTACGAAGAAGCTGTAAATTGAAGACATTATTCCTATCATGCCCCTCCGGCCCCGCCTTGAGGCCCGGACGTCATGGGCAAACGGTTGCGTAGTTGTGTGCAGTCTAGCAAAGGAGGATCTTTGGAGACCCGCTTGCAACACCGTATACGTTGCTGCCGTCCGGTCGACCGTAAGCTGTTCGCAGGATATACAAGGGGGCATAGGGTGGAAGGTGGAGTACCTCCTCCAAGTTGTTCGGAGTAAAACGGACCAAAACTGACGGAGTTAACGGGAGTTAACCGTGGGGGTCCCGAAGGTAGTCCCGGGTGGTGCCGGGACGACTGGGAACGTTTTGCACCTACCACGCCCAAGGATGTCCCCAACGCCATAGGCTCTGAGAGGGAAGTGCAGAGACACTAAAAGCATGATTCCTACCGCAGGTAAGGTGTATCCGAGGTAGTGGTCGTGGGTAGCGCCCATTGGATCACTCCTGGACCACCGTACCCTGCGGAAGACACCGGAAGCCCGAGACTCGTAAATAGTAGATAGATAAACCGTTCACGGTAGCTTCCGGCGTCAAGAAGAAATCAACGCGCATGGGAAGGGTGTCATAGATAGTCTAGTTCAGCAAGGGGTCTTGACAGTTAGCCACTGGCAAGTCCCCGATGCGCAGAGGTTTTCACTCCGGCGGGCAGAATGGAAATGCGCCGCAGAAACGATATGCACATATGGTGAACGCCGACTAGAGCGGGTCGACACATACATGCCCGGAGGGGGTGTCAGGAGACGTGTCGGACCGCCCTTAGCGGAGAAGGGTGTGCTCGAACAGTTGGAGTAAACTGATGGGGGAGTTTCTGGCATAAGATAAAACTACCTGAAAGTCTATGCGAGAACTCTCCTACTCCAACAATCAATCCTCTCGAGACCTTAATTGAGTGAAGCGTCAGGCTTAACGATATTAAGTTTTACCGTCTACTTTACTCTTACATCTGTGTGAACTTTTGGCGATAAGTTTGAAGTTGTTTGGTGCGGTCGCAACCTGGGGATCCATCTTCCTAGGGGTGCCCCCGTTACAGTATATCGTTAAGCGAGCTCCTCGCTTAACTCCTCTCCTGATTAATTGTTTTTCGACCTTCGGCACTGACCTTGCGTGAATACTGGTAACCTTGTCTCGAACAAGTAGCCCAGGGTGGAAAGCGCAATGGCTAGTATCGAACGTCGACCCAGAATGGAATCCAACTCGGATTCAGACCTTGACCTTGACGAGAACTCCGCCAACACATTTCGTGCTTCGGTGTTCGCGGACGTCCGCGGTATTGAATGGGACGGTCACCAATTGCTCCTGGAGGCCGCCCCTATTCAACTACCTGATGAATGTGTTGATCTTATGATTACAGACCCTCGCGCTGCGGCGCTTTCGTTCTTCCAAGACGCCGCCCTCGTCCACAACATGCTCCCTCCTCCACCGCAAGGAGTACCCTTTAGCGAGTTCTCCCGCGAGTTCGTCGAACCTTACATCGTCCGGGAGGTATCCAAGTCGATTGAGGATGCGAAGCGGGAACTGAAGAACTGGAATGCCCAGCAGCAGCAGGTGTTCCGTAAACAGATTACTACGGCAGCGGTGGAATGGATGAAGGTACAGCAGGAGGCATACCTGCGAATGTTAAGAGACCAGAAGGCATTGAAGGATCGTATGGCAGCGCTGGAAAGGGCCTTCGCGGGAGGTTATAGTATTGATGCTGAGAATGACGTACTGATGATAGAGGCGGCGCCCCCACTCCCACTTGTCCACACGCAGCTGGAGAACTTCGGGATGGAACTGGCTATGAGAGCCCGGGATGAACAGTGGAGGGCGTACCTAAGCCCCGTGGGCATACGGATGTTGGAAAGCCTCAAGGGGGAAGGATACAGTTATACCTCGTCCTTCACAAGAGCATCAACAGGCTCGCTGTCTGTCCCCTCCTCGATCGCCCGCAGTCGTTCAGGAAGTCCGGCGATTGGACCAACCGATGGGCGTCGGGTTAAGAAAAGGACGTCCAAGCCAAAGGGTATCACAGCACCAGATACACCTGACCCTACTCCTCGGCCGACCCCCGCTCCCATTAACCCCCCTGCAACACCGTCGGTTGCAACTCCCGTACCTCCTATTGCTGCCCCAAGACCCACACCTTTACCAGTTTCATTGCCCCCTCCTGATACCTTCCCTGTCGCAGCTTTCCCGCCAACAGTATCGGCTACCCCAGGGTACCGACCGCTGCGTGCGGCTTCACCTGGATTCTTTGAACAGGTCAGGCGCCAGGAAGAGCGAGCACCCATGGCTCCATCACGAGGGACTCCGATCCCCGGACCTGGGACACCCGCTCGTTCCGTTCCTTGGGCACCCGTGATTCCCTCTGCCCCCTCAAAACCAACTCTTCCCTCCATCCTCCCCACGATCACTAGTGGTGAGTCGGACAGCCAAGACGAGTACTGTCTGTCGGGCTGCAAATCGGAAGAAACCCGTATGAGGTGGATTCATTACCACACGTACGGGTGCAGGAAGGGACCACGGACCCCGGTAAGGCACCGAAGAAGACAGAAGGAGGGAGACGGACGACCAACATGTGGGTACTGTGGGTCATGGAGACACGCGGGGCCCCCAATGCAACCTTTGAGTTGTCCAGAGCTTCAGTCGTTTCTGGCGACAACTCAGGCGGCTCCGAACCCAACTCCTGAGAGGGGGCAACGACCTGTTCCACCACCGGCATCAGTACCATCAGGGGCTAACCCCCCCGAGGATGGGAATCAGGATGGCCAGGAGGAAAGGTTTGATGGGTATGATAGACCCCGCGAGACCCCAGGTGGAAATACCGGGGGTAGTGGAGGTGGAAATGGACCACCTGTCGGTGGTACTACGGGAGCAGGTGGAGATCCTGGGGACTCTGACCATGATAGCTCGGATGATGATGATGCCGATTCTCTCCCCGACTTGACCCCTTTTCTCGGCGCTCGCAAGGATGACTGGAGCGACGAGAAGAAACGACGGTGGGACCGCCGTGCTAAGAAGCTGTCAAGGGAACTACGGAGTAGGGCGGCTGCACGACCATCATCTAGACAACGGCAGAAGAAGCCGGAAAAGCTGAGCGGCATTCCGGCGTTTAAGGGAAAGGTCACCGAACTCGCCAGCTTCCTGACGCTGGTAGAGGTTAAGTTCGAGTACTTTGCTGGGTGCAGGTTGACCGATATGGACAAGGTAAACCTGGTGATCCCCCTTCTAGAAGATACTGCCCGAACATGGTATCTTGGGCTGCACTCCCACATCAATAAGGAGGCAGCCAAGCGTACCGGAGTTCCAGTTAATAACAGTAACCCGTTAAGAACGTGGAAAGGATTCCGGGAACGGCTTGAACGGAGTTTCGGCGGTGACCAAGCGGAACGAGACCGATCCCTCCTTGAGTGGCGAGACCTAGTGATGAAGCCACATCACATCGATGAGTACCTGGACAAGATAATTGACTATATGTATAAGCTTAGCTATACAGACCCTGTGCAGGTACGAGATAAGGTACGGTCGGGCATTACTCAAGAAGTGAGGAACGCGTGGGCACTGAAGGAGCCCCATCCTACCGACTTGAACGACTACCTTGATCTTCTTCGGAAGGTTGGACACACACTGGAAGACAACACCCGGTTCAGCAACCGAGTTATCCACCCTGTCCAACGGTCTCAACCAACGGACAAGAAGGAGGATAGGTCCTCAACTTCCGGAAGGTTTAAAAAGAAGGATAAAGGTTCGGGCAGACAGAACCAGCGGTCTGCCAAACCTACTAATTTCAATGCGGGGAAACAGGCAAAGCCGGGGACTTCTGAGTATGCCCTGGCGCATAAGGAAATCCCGTCGACTTTGACCGAACGTCGGAGAAAGCACAACCAGTGCACCAAGTGTGGACAAACGGGTCACTTTTGGAGAAAGTGCACCGCGGCGTCCCCAGTCGTTAGTTCGTCCAAACAGGCTCGTGGGTTGAAACGGTCAGCCCCGGTAAGCGAGCCCTCAGGTACGGACAAGCGACTAAAGCGCATCGAAGCGCCACCTCCGGCTACCTCGTCAAAGATACTTGAAGTCCGACAGGCATCACCTCAGATCATGGAGGTTGATACTGACGGCTCAGAATAGGTAAGACCCCATTCTGTGAAAGGTATAACCTTAATAACCTGTATCCATAGACCCCTGCGGGATGGATGAAAAGGAGCCCCGGAAGTGGCTTCTGGGATGGGTAAGTACCCCTCTACTGCATGAACGACCCTGATGCTGACTACACCCAGGTGGTGTGGGCAGATAGATGTTGAAGGCCGTATGCGGTGGACAGGGTGATCTCTCCTTTGTGGGTTTTCAGGTTATTTCCTTTGTTCTAGTTATTTGTATTTCTTTCAGGATTTCTTTACTGGGACGGACAAGTCATAGGATATTATTTTCGGTTGAGGCTGGGAGAGATCTCGCTCGCGGAGACGCTCGACATTGGGGAAGCAAGGTTGCTTCGCTTGGAACCGGTCCAAGAGCGGACCTCTACCCACCTCGGGAAAATTTGTTATGGTTAGTACAAGCGGGATTAGTTCAGGCTGGACTTGATTGAATAAATGATACTATGATCAAGTTTACCTGAGGAGGGTTTAGTACCCGAAATCATGCTGGCGTGATAGTAAACACCCTAGCTATTGATAACACGATTCCCAATCCCTTAACGTTTGCCGACCCGTTGTGGCCGCTCTTGTGTCGAAAGGCAAGAGATCAGAATTAGTAAGCCAAGATGACTAAGTCCCTAAGACAAGTGAAGAGGCAGAAGCGTGATAACTTGCCTCGCCATACCAAGTCTATCCACCTGAGGGTAAGGCTAGACTGGAAGATTGGAGCTAGACAGGTAAGCGCTGAGGCGCTCCTGCTACTCGACAGTGGAGCTACTGGGCCAGTGCTTAGTAGCCGATGGGTTAAACAAACGCAGGCACCATGTGTACGACGAAAGGTACATGTGCCGATAAGCGACGCAAGCGGTAATCACATTCCGGGGTCAGGTCTGCACTATACCAAATCATTGGACATGAGAATAGGCGACCACCATAACGAAATGCGGTTTGAAGTCGCGGACATGCCCGACACCAAGGTGGACGGGTACCTACCTATGTCTTGGTTGAAGGACCATAATCCCGACATAGATTGGAAGACAGGATCACTAACCTGGCGCTCAGATTTCTGCAAGGCTAATTGCCTGGCAGAGCAGGGGCGGTTAGTGTTCATGACCGATGAAGAGTTGCTAGCTGAAGACCCTAGTAATGTGTACCTGTTGGGAATTGTACAATTCTCCGATGAGGAAGGTGCTGACATTACTGTCAAGCTACTCCCTGAGTATAAGGACTACGGGGACATCTTCAGTCAAGAACGGATTGAGGCCTTGCCGGAGCACTCAAAGTATGACCACACGATCGAGTTGCTACCCGGGACTCAACCTCCGTTTGGGCCTATCTATCCGTTATCGGAAAAGGAGCTTAAGGCACTCCGGGAATATCTCAATGACATGCTGCGAACGGGGAAGCTACGGCGATCCAGTTCCTCAGCAGCAGCCCCTATCCTCTTTGTGCCAAAACCAGATGGTACATTAAGACTGGTAATAGATTACCGAGGGCTGAACAAAATCACGGTGAAGAGCAAGTACCCTCTACCGCTGATGAATGAACTGCGAGATAGGTTAGGAAAAGCCGTTGTGTTCACTAAGTTGGACTTGAAAAACGGCTACTACCTTCTGAGGATGGCAGAAGGTGAGGAATGGAAGACGGCCTTCCGGTGCAGATATGGACTGTATGAATACACGGTCATGCCGTTTGGGTTATGTAATGCCCCGGCAACTTTCCAGAGCATGATAAATGAGGTCTTTCGAGATCTCATGGATGAAGGAGTCATCGCATATATGGATGACATCCTGATCTACTCCGAAACTATGGAAGAGCACGTCGCGATGGTAAGGCGTGTAATGGAGAAATTGCGGAAAGCTAGACTATGTGTAAGTATGAAGAAGTCCAGTTTCCACCAACGGGAGGTTGAATTCCTCGGATATAGGATCTCCGATATGGGGATCTCTATGTTGTCGGAAAAGGTGCAGACAATCAAAGATTGGGCACCTCCGACATGCGTCGTCGACGTTCAAAGCTTTATGGGCTTTGCCAACTTCTATCGTCGGTTCATAGAAGGGTTCAGCAAGATAGCGAAACCCCTCACGGACTTGACAAAGAAGGATGTCCGATGGGAATGGACACCTGCATGTGAGCAGGCCTTCAATCATTTAAAGGAAGCGTTCACGTCCAAACCTATCCTAGCACATTTTGACCCTGAACGGCCAACACGGCTAGAAACCGACGCTAGTGACTTTGCATTAGGAGCCGTTCTCTCCCAGTTATGTGAGGATGAGAGATGGCATCCGGTGGCCTACCATAGTAGGAAGTTTCACCCAGCGGAGATTAATTATGATGTCCATGACAAGGAAATGACAGCCATCGTGGCGGCGTTCAAGGAATGGGATCATTTGCTACGCTCGGTAACGGACCAGTTGGTGATCTATACGGATCATAAGAACTTGGAGTACTTCAATAGTACCAAGGTCCTTAACCGAAGGCAGCACCGCTGGGCTGAATTCCTGCAACCATTTAACTTCAAGGTGGTTTACCGAGAAGGACGGTTGAATGAGAAGGCGGATGCTTTGTCGCGGCGTAGGGACTACCGCCCTGAAGGGGGGAGTGATTTTCCGCCACAGTCGTTTTTTCGCCCCGGACAGTGGGTTGGGAGCCAGGAACGGGACATCTTGCGACCACAGGTGTTGCAAGTGTGCCAGGGATTTCGGCTCAAGTCTTCCTTTTTGGATCAGTTGCGGGTAGCGATAACCGAAGACCAGGAGTACTTAAGGATCCTGAAGGCAACAGCTGCAGGTGACAAAGAGGTCGACCGACATTTCACGACGGAAAAGGGCTTACTCCTGTACAAGAACAGGTGGTATGTTCCCAAGGGTCAGAATCTGAAGCAGACAATCATGAAGGCAGAACATGACTCCCGAATCGCGGGACACTTCGGGACTTACAAAACCATTGGCAGGGTGAGGGCTAACTTCTACTGGCCTAAGATGGATGAGCACATCACTGACTATGTGCGGACATGTGACGCATGCCAAAGAAATAAATCCATCAGGCACAAGAAGTTCGGGCTGCTGGAACCTATCGATGTTCCTATGCGGCCTTGGACAGCAATTTCAATGGATTTCATTGTCGCGCTGCCAGAGTCCGAAGGGTATACCAAGATCTGGGTCATAGTAGACAGGTTTTCGAAAATGGCCCATTTCATACCCCTGACCACTGAGGTACCTATCAAGGAGCTTGCCTTGATATTCCTGAAGGAGGTTTGGCGCCTTCATGGACTGCCAGAGTCAATCATCTCCGACCGAGATAGCCGATTCACATCCAAGTTCTGGATGAGTCTGATGCACTTGCTGCAAGTGAAACTAAACGTTTCGACTGCATTCCACCCAGAGACTGATGGGCAAACCGAGAGGGTTAATCAGACACTGGAGCAGTACTTGCGTAGTTACTGTTCCTATCAACAGGATGACTGGGTTTCGCTGCTACCCCTTGCGGAGTATGCGTATAACACCTCAACATCAGAATCCACCAGGTTGTCACCATTTGAGATCAATTATGGGTTCAACCCACGGACAAACTGGTCGGGTGTTGTGTCTGACAACCAAGGGATACACCCAAGTAGTGAACTCTTGGTTAAGGAATGGGAAGGAACCTGGCAACAGATTCGAGAAACGATTAAACGGGCACAGGAAAGGCAGCGGAAATAGCATGACCAGAAACGGCTGCCATCCCCGGACTATGTTACCTTGGAAGATGTGGCTGCTGGGCGGGCTAAGAAAGCGGACCGCGTGATGTTGAACCGGAAGAACATCCGCACCAAGCGTCCCATGGAGAAGCTGGACCACCGGATGTTTGGCCCTTTCGTGGTCAAACGTCGGGTGGGTACCCGAGCATACGAACTCCAATTGCCAACCCGATGGAGCATCCACCCGGTTTTCAATGTCACGCTGCTGGAACCCTATCGCGAGGATCCGGAATCGGGTAGGATCAAGGAGATCCCTACCCCAGAGCTCGTGGACAATGAGCCCAGTTACGTTATCGAAGCTGTTGTGGACAGTCGCTGGTATGGTGGAACAAAGGCGAAGTTTCCGTCATGCTTTGTCCAGTACCTGGTTTCATGGGAAGGCTATGGAGCTGAGGAGAACTCGTGGGAGCCCTATGAGATGCTAGAAGGGACAGGCTTACAGGCCATGCTAGATTTCCACCAAAGATATCCGTCCAAGCCCAGGGACCATCGGGTCTTGGGGGAATCGAGTCGTGGAAAGAAAAGACGACGCTAAACGGTCCGGGACGGACCGTAGAGAAGAGGGGAGTGATGTAACGACCCAGCATACGTGAGCTATGGCAGCCGGAACCTACACCCATACAGGTAGCCCGGAGGCGAACTGGTAGGAAGCGGCAGGCAAGTGAGTACTTGACCTACGGAGACCCGATGGCCCGGGCTCCGAGATGAGCAGACTTAGTGGACACAAGTATTTAGGTACATGGCTACGCCCAAGATTGGTGTCAGCGTACTTAGGGACCTATGAAGGGCCAATACACAGCTAGGCTGGGTAACTAGAGAAAGGCCGAGTGTGTCTATCCCCGGAAGTGGGATAGATAGGGTAACAGGAGAAAATCCACTTGTCCACCGGACAAGATTACCCTACCCTCAGAACAGGGTTACCCTGCCTTGAGGCTTGGATTACCCTGTTCAAGGACCTGAGTTACCCTACCTGCCAATACGAAGTCCCTCGGGGAGTTTGGGAAAAATGACTGGAATGTTTGTCACACGAAACCATGCATAATACTGGAATCTGGGGTTCCGGGAGATGCTATTGGGCGAGCTACGCAGCTACGAAGAAGCTGTAAATTGAAGACATTATTCCTATCATGCCCCTCCGGCCCCGCCTTGAGGCCCGGACGTCATGGGCAAACGGTTGCGTAGTTGTGTGCAGTCTAGCAAAGGAGGATCTTTGGAGACCCGCTTGCAACACCGTATACGTTGCTGCCGTCCGGTCGACCGTAAGCTGTTCGCAGGATATATAAGGGGGCATAGGGTGGAAGGTGGAGTACCTCCTCCAAGTTGTTCGGAGTAAAACGGACCAAAACTGACGGAGTTAACGGGAGTTAACCGTGGGGGTCCCGAAGGTAGTCCCGGGTGGTGCCGGGACGACTGGGAACGTTTTGCACCTACCACGCCCAAGGATGTCCCCAACGCCATAGGCTCTAAGAGGGAAGTGCAGAGACACTAAAAGCATGATTCCTACCGCAGGTAAGGTGTATCCGAGGTAGTGGTCGTGGGTAGCGCCCATTGGATCACTCCTGGACCACCGCACCCTGCGGAAGACACCGGAAGCCCGAGACTCGTAAATAGTAGATAGATAAAGCGCTCACGGTAGCTTCTGAGGTCAAGTAGAGATCCATGCATATGGGAAGGGTGTCATAGATAGTCTAGTTCATGCGGCGTCTTGACTGTTAGCCACTGGCAAGACGCCGATGCGCAAAGGTTTTCACTCCGGCGGACAAAATGGAAATGCACCGCAGAAACGATAACCGCATAAGGTGAACGCCGACTAGAGCGTGTCGACACATACATGCCCGAAGGGGGTGTCAGGAGACGTGTCGGACCGCCCTTAGCGGAGAAGGGTGTGCTCGAACAGTTGGAGTAAACTGATGGGGGAGTTTCTGGCATAAGATAAAACTACCTGAAAGTCTATGCGAGAACTCTCCTACTCCAACAATCAATCCTCTCAAGACCTTAATTGAGTGAAGCGTCACGCTTAACGATATTAAGTTTTACCGTCTACTTTACTCTTACATCTCTGTGAACTTTTGGCGATAAGTTTGAAGTTGTTTGGTGCGGTCGCACCCTTGGGATCCATCTTCCTAGTGGTGCCCCCGTTACATGTGTTTATCTCCACAAACAACCAACCGATTTAGTTCGTTCAACCTTGTCCGGATAGCTGAGAGTCCTCTCTTGAGGATTCCGTGAAAACCCCTCCGGCAGCGACCTTCGGTGGTGCCGTAAATGCGGGTTTTGTGCCAGCGTCGAATTGGTAGAAATTAACTCATTCTCCAAATACTCCGACAGACCCTGGGATCGAACACGTGACGTTTTGCCAACAATCACGTGACATGCCCATTACGCTATGCCAGTTTGTCTTATATGTAACACCAGTGATGGACTAGTATTGTCCTTGACCGTATAGTTGATCATCATCTTTTTCTTTCATAAGTGTAGTATAGACTTTGATAGATGTGGCACCTGGTTTGGCTTCACTAAGGTCAAATCGTTCAAGGATCTCAGTTATATACCATTCATGGTAGGTTTTGTGATTGTCTTTCCGGATTTCGATCTGCATGCCTAACAGTAGTGGTGCTTGTCCAGAGTCCGCACATTGCAAATGGGATGGTATTTTGTCCATACACATATCGACTAGTGCAGGTTTTGCGGCTATTAGAATAACATCAACATAAATGCAACACAAGAGCTTCTTTGCAACGAGAATACAGGGGTTGAAGTTGGCAACTGTAATGTTCATGGTTCCGCGGGTTTTGGCTAGTCATTGGTACCATAGTCGTGGGAATTGCTAGAGTCGGTAGACGGCTTTCTTAAGCTTCCAGACCTTGCCTGGTTCGCAACACTCCTCCCGGAGCTCCAGGCAGGTTTCCATGTCTATGTTGCCATGCAGGAAGGCACTTTTAATGTCGATTTGTTGGAACTTGTAGCCACATTTGACAGCTACTCCTAGCAGGAGTCTCACAGATTCTAACCGAACAACTTGGGCATAAACCTCTTCATAGTCTTCGCCTGGGGCTTGGTTGACGCCTTTTGCACAGTATCGTGCCTTCTGACATTCAATTTTGCTATCTGTTTTGACTTTGGTCTTATAAACCCATTGTCCTTTTAATATATTTTTTCCACTTGGTTTTTCCACTTCTACTCCTACTTCTTATTTTTTCAGTACCTTCCTCTCTTCGTCCATGGCTTTCTGCCATTCATTCCTCTCCTGCAGTTCTATAGTCTCTTTATACTTATTGGGGTCTGGTATGTAATCCATGCGCCCAACAACCCTCTGTCTTGGAACATTCACTTCTTCATTGCGAAGCTGTTCATCAAGTTCCTCTCTTCTTTGTTGCAGATGTTGCATCTCGTCCTCGGTTAAGCCTTGCAGCTTACAATCCCCTTCATTTCCTTTTATTTGACATTGCAGAGACCAGACAGGGTGCTGGAGGTGCTGGGGAGGAGGTATCTGCTGCAGGAATGGGTGTGGACTGGAATTCGCCAGGCATAGAGGTGTGCGGAGGTGGTACTGGTGTTGTCGATCCTACTAGCATAGACGTCCCATCCTCATCGGTATGTTCCGATTCCCTGGATTGATCTGACTTTTCCTGCTCTTCTCTTTCTATTGTTCCTTGAAGATATTCAAATAATAACCCTTTTGTCTTTCCAAATTTCACATCCCTTGCTTCAATCACAATATGTCATTTAGGTATAGAAACATGGTAAATCCTTGGACTGGAAGTGTAGCCGACTTGGTGACCTTCTACGGCTGTCTGGTCAAACTTTCCTTGCTTCTCAGCTGGAATATGTACGGTGACATCAGGAAACCAGGGATGGAGATGACTAATCGTAGGTTTCGTTTTATATAGTTGCTCAAAAGGTGTTGTTCTTATTGATGAATGCTACCGGTGGTTGTACAGATAAGCCGCTGTGCAATAGGCTTCACCCCACATTGATTTTCGTTTAGGTAGCATCATACATTGTACCATTGTTGTGTGGGTACGATTTGGCCTTTCTGTGACCCCATTTGATTCAGGGTTGTAGGCTGGCGATGTGGTCTGGATGACTCCTTTTGTGTTTCAGAATTCAGAGACTTTCTGGTTAAGGTATTCGGTTCCTTAGTCGCTATGTAATCGCTTGACTCATTTACCGAATTGAGTAAGTACCATTTCTCAGAAGTCTTTTATGGCAATTCCTGCTCCACCCATTGTCTTTAGTAGGTAAATCCAACAATACCTTGTATAATCATCTATAAATATTATGTAATAGAGGTTCTTTGCCAGTCTGGATGTGGACATTTGACCACTCAGATCGGAGTGGACTTAGTCGAAGGCTGTCTTGGTTTCGATGTCCTTTGACCTTGGTTTTACATGTTTGGCTTTGTTCTGATTGCATGTTGTACAACGAAAGTCTGATAGAGGAGCGATAGGGGTAGCGTCCTTGTATCAATGCTTAATCACACTTGGATGTCCAAGGGCTTTGTACCGTTCTTTGTAAACAGAAATACAAGACTTCACATTACTCATCCTAACATACCACAACCCACTTTTCTTATCCGCAGCCATGAAAATCCTCCTTTTCTTGTCAAACACTCTTCTTCCTTCTTCTACCGTAACCTTTACTCCAACATCATCCAATCGGGATAGAGATACCAAGAAGTATCGAAACGTAGGTACATACACTGCTCGTTTGATGATGACTGTATGTTTGGTTCCATCCAACAGGTGCACGTGGAGGTAAGCATCTCCAGATACAGTTGCCTGATGAATTCTACCATCTGCTGTTACTATCTTTTCGGAGGAAGGTGTAAGACTCTGGAAGTCACCTGAATTAGATGATACGTGGTTCAATGCCCCAGAATCACATAACCATTCTGCTAAGACTTCCCCGGTTATCATACCACAGACAACCTCTTCCTCTGGTGTAGGAGGTTCCCTGGCTGTCGCCAGCAGAACCCTAACTGTTGTGTCGGTAACTGCTACTGTGTTTGGTTTGTTGTCCTGTTTCTTCTTCTTGGCTTTTTCCCTTGAAAGACCTCGACATTTGTTGGTATTGTGGGTATTGCTTTTCCCACCTCTTGCTGCACACCATGTGCTATACATCTGTTTCTTGTTCTTGTAAGGTACAGATAGTACCTTTTCCTCCTCTTTACCTTCTCCTCTTCCTACTATCCTACTTAGAAAGTAATCCTGAATGTCCAAATATCTGGCTGTCTTTCTTGCTGACAAGATATTGCATAGATCAGGGTGGAATACGTTGATAGATAGCATGAAGACAGTACCCTTGACTTCTTCTGCTTGTGTCCATACTCGTATCGTGGTTCGGAATTCGTTGATTGTTTCATCATCAGTGGATGAACATCCTTGGGCGCTGGTTCCATGCAATTTTGAACTTTGTGGAATGGTCGGAGATGGATTGGGTGGAGACAAGTTTGATTTTCCAGATGGCTTCGAGCAGCATCATGTTGGTAGCAGGAGGTTCTTTGTTGAATCGGTCCTTGAACGCTTACCAGACTTCTGCTACTGAACTCTTCGCAGAGATGTCACCATGGTATATGTAGTTTACTGCTTGGTAGATACAGAATCTGGCTTTAGTGTTCTTTTTCTCCCACGTAGTAACTTTTGTAGTATCGTCAGATGCTCCTATCATAGGGATTTCAGGCTTCTTTTCTGTTCGAAATACTACTTCTGATAGTCCTAGGACTTCAAAGGTGACCTGCCAGGCTTGCGCCCAGGCATGGTAGTTCTCTTCTCCATGTTGTTTTAGGTAGTCGGTCACAGACAGCTTGAAGACCATTTCAGTATCATTCGACATATTGCTTTATCATGGTACGTTTCCGATTACCGTCATTTTGATACTCGGTTTTGTGGAAGGGGTCAGTTTCTTTGTAAATAAAATCGCTAACTATTTACCTCACTTAGGTTTCTCATTGTGTCACAGCATAGCTTGTTATAGTATTTTTCACAACAGGAAGGGAGAAGGTAATCAGTGGAAAGAGGGCGTATTTTGTTGCAGTGAGGACATGTCCACAAGTCTAGTACATCGAAGTACTGGCAGGCCAGGTTGGTTTTTGTTGAGCGTGGGGTTTGAGTGGAGGATCAACAGTATATGCTCACTTAGGAGTGCACTTGTGGCCTTGTGGTATATGATGTTCAGGTTTGCAGAAGATCTCACAAACCTGGGCTCATAACCTGAGAATGGTTGTATCTAAGTCACTTGCACTTGTGATAGTGGAGTAGACGTAGTGAACAAGATATATCTTTAAGACTTATAGATTAATCCAAGCTTGCATTCTCTTCTAACCGAAAGGAAAAATACACCGCTATTTATACCCTTCTATGGTTACACAAACACTGACTCATACCAAGGAAATCTATAGAACCTGCTAGAATCTTCTAGCATAACAATGAGTCATGTGACTGTGTCACATGACCAACACAGTCACACCACAGTACTGGAATAGTATACCGTAATTTTGAACACCACTCGTCAGCATCAGCCGATTTCGATGCAAACTATTTTTTCGGGAGACGGATAAAAGTAGGGTCCGCCAAGGGGGAGGGGGGTGTGGAATCCCATGGTTTGGACCAACCCTGCGGTTTTGAAGATGGTCCGGCTGTTCCCCAGCATAAGTTACCAAACCGCAGATGGGGAAATATGAGAATGGGTGAAATTGAACAGAAAAACCGGGGTTCCAAATTTCCACCTTTCAAGCTGAGGTTAAGCTCGATCTCTTGGTGGATGCGCTAGTCGTGCCGCCTTGTCCCCGACGAGGTTTTCCGAGGCGGCCCGTGAGGGAATGACGTCAGGTACTTCCACGATTACGGTCGCATCGTGATACGGTTATAATGCTAAGTATGATACCAGGCCTTTGTCGTTCGTAGTAGCGGGCAGTTGGGGACGGTAGACCTATCTCCTCAGTGCTGAGACTGTGTGAAATGTGGTGTTCCCCCCCTGTCGGCTCCCATGACACGGGTTAATAAGCAAATTTTGTCTACAGTTAGGAATTTGAGGGTGCAAGTTTCAGTCCTTGCTTATCAGCTATGATCGTGCCTACATTACGGCAAACAACACCCACGATTACCGAAGAATACTGAGAGGGTGCATTAGTAATCTATCTTAGATACTAATATATCTATTGGTCCCACAACTCTTTTCACCACGGGAAACCAGTACTGTATCTCGAGTGCAGTACAGTACAGTACCATGCGCTTACTGGTAAATCCTTTCGGATATATAATACTATCTACAGGAAAACACATACATTGCAACAAACAAGGGGCATAAACACACTTTTATCAGTCTTTTTATCACCGGGACGGCGAACAGACTTCCCTTAAGCTAAAACTAAGAGCTCCTTGGGGGTTGCTGATATTTCACTAAATTCCACCTAGTATTTTTTTTTTTTGGTACGAATTAATGGATGAATGGGGTAAAAAGCTTTCTACCAGCGATGTATCCTAAATAAGGGTAAAAAAACCGACTATATCATATCTATTTCTAGAATTTCTCTTTGCAGTTTCACGATGGGTCAAAGGTTAAGTAACCCTTTGCAAGAGCCTCACTCTTCCGGTGATGTAATTCCGGATTGGTAGTATGATATCCGAGATCGCGTTTTGCGAAAGTTCGCGGTATCCGGAAGGTTCACCGGTGCCAGTACTATATCTTCCACTGCCTTAGCGGCCTAGGAGATAGCCGCCCGGGAAAAATCCAAGAAAGAGCAGCCAAGTGTGAAGAATTGTGAGCTTAAGTTTAGTTGTGCTCATCTCTGCCAGAAATTGGATGAGAGCCCGGATGGGTACCGTACCCATAAGAGGTATTGGAACTTCGCTTACCGGTACCACCAACAGGACCCCGGATAATCAAGTCGTATTTATTACTGGGATACTTTCGCATTGCTTGCTCGCGCTTCGCACAATACATGAATTAACTATGCTACTGGGATATGTTCTCCTCGCGATGCATGATATCGTCTCTCGAAAGCTCTGGAACAGGTTGTCTTAAAGGCAATACTGTGCAGGATGCCCGCTCTCATACTGAGGGAGACATAAGGCCTTCTTAGTACCTACAATCGGATTGATTGTAGGTGTCTGGTATCCGTACCTGAAAAGAGAAAGAAAAAAATTTAAAATAACAGCCGTGCGTATCAGTTTATCCCTAGCGCACTGAACAAATCCGATGAATCTGAAATTAGCTAGCTTTGAATGCCCGCCTTACCTGCTCACCTAGTCAGTGTCTCAAGACCTGGAGGTTTAAACTGGAGGAAAAGGTGGTGGAACCGATTACCAAATTACCTCTCTATCACCGAGCTAGACGGTACATAACGGCGCCAGCCCTGGCCGCCCGGAAACATCTAATCCAAACTCAAAAGTATGAATTTCGCCTCCCCCGATCCCGTTGCTGCTGTATGGGATTGGACAAATTGGCCGAGTTGAGGAAGTTACCCAGGTGGGAATACGGCCACCCGCTAACAATATAAATCTAGCATGAGCATCAGAGGCACTTGGGGGGGGGCAGAAGTGGTTGGACCCCAAAATCGGAAACCGAATCGTATGAATTGACCAGGGTCTAAATTCCTTACTAGTTCGTAATGGCCGATTAAAACTGCACACCTCTTCCCCCTAATGCCGCCAACTGTTTGTCATCGGAGACCAGAATGTCTTTGTAACGTTTGGGGGGACAAATTTTTTTCAATGTGAGGAAAGCTTTCTGCAACCTGTTTTTGGCGGTTTTGGCAATGAATTTGAAGGACCAGGAAAGTACTAGAACACGCTTTACAATAACACTTTTCTCTGTTAAGAAAGAGGCTTACTAAGATGTTACAAATTCCCATGAACACTTCTGGGTAGGGATGGTATGTCTCATGATATGAGCCATGTACAGTACTTAGGGGGTGAGCATAAGTGAGGCGAAGTTGGTACTTAACTGGATTTTAACCGACCTAGGTTTGGTGAGTGTAACCATGGGAACGGCCAATCTCGGCGTTCCTTTGGAGGGGGAAAAAAGTGAGGCGAACCCAAAATGTACCAACCACTAGACTTCACACTCTCACTTTGGCTGAGTGACCCAGGAGCCAATGAGAACCGTTTCGCCTCACTTACCCTTAACCCCCGGTACACTCCTCTCTTCAAATCATTGGGTATAGGTTAATTGTGACACAAGCCCGATCGCCCCTCTTTTTTCCGCTACACCAGTCGCGCAAAGTGTCTAAATCTTTCCACACATTCATTTCAGTTTATGCCGCACGGTTTCTGATCACAGGAGGTTTTGGAATATCTCAAATACCCCTACAATTTCCTATACCATTTCTTCATTCCATCAACCATCTCATCCAAATATCATGGCTGTGGCTATGACTATACAATCAGGCAACATGGGCCACAGCAATGCTAACTGCAACATAATAAGTAGTTTCAACAACACCCTTAACAACAACACCTTTAATGACACCTTCTACAAGTCAGAGCATATTTGTACTTAAGTCACCTGCACTTGTGATAGTGGAGCAGACAGGATAAACAATATATATCTTTAAGACTCATAGATTAATCCAGGCTTGCATGATCTATCTAACTGAAAGGAAAATAGACCCCTACTTATACCCTTTAGCGGTTATGGAAACACTGCCCCATACCAAGGAAATCTATAGATCCTACTAGAATCTTCTAGTGTAATAATGGGTCTTATGACTGTATCACATGACTGACACAGGAACACCACTATACAGGAATAAGATAATATAATTTTGAATACTTCCCCTACAGTTCCATTCCCAACCCATTAGATGACCCTTCAAATAATACCTTAACCAATATCTTTGTACCAATATCTTCCAAATTATCCCCTATACTAACTGCTCTCATGTCTATCATTTCCACTTCTCCCAACTCTTCTTTGTAGTGGTGCTGAATGTCTATATACTTTGTTCAATTGGAAATACACCTGTTTTCAGTAAGCTGGATGGCTACTGTGTTATCTTAATATAAAATCAGTATTGTTTCGATTCCCATAGGTGAAGGTCCTCGGTTTAGCTATACAATTTGTTGAGCAGTGAATAGAAGTGGAAAGTATTGGGCTTCTGTAGTAAATAGTGCTACAGTTTTTTGTTTCTTTGATTACCATATTACAGTATTGCCATATACTTGTATAATCAGAGTGGTAACCAATTTCCCTTGTCTGACATGTGAGGCAAATAAAGCATCACCAAAGGCCTCCAGGGACTGTTCACTGTTTTCCCAGCTATATCGTAATTCTTTGATCATTGTCCCTGTCTGGTATCCAAGTACTAATTTTGCAGCTGCTGAAATCGGGGCATACCTAGGAAGATGGATCCCGAGGTTGTGACGGCACCGAACAACTTCAAACTTATGGCTCAAAGTGGACACAGAGGTAAGAGTAAAGTAAACGCTAAAACTTAATATCGTTAAGCCAGACGCTACTGTCAATTGAGGTCTGAAGGGGATTGATCGTTGGAGTAGTAGAGTTCTCGAATAGACTTTCAGGTAGTTTTATCTTATGCCAGAAACTCCTCCATCGGTTTACTCCAACTGTTTGAGCAGACCCTTCTCCACTAAAAGCAGTCCAACACATCTCTTGGCACAGTCTTCAGGCCTGCATGTATCGACACTCGGTAGTCAGTATTCACCTTATACGCTTATTGTTTCTGCGATGCATTTCCATTTTGCCCGCTGGAGTGAAAACATCATTCCATCGGCATCTTGCCCGTGTCTAACAGTCAAATTACCTGATGGACTGGACTATCTATAACTGCCTTCCCATATGCATTGGTCTCTACTTGGCCCTGGAAGCAACCGTGAGTCGTTTACCCATCTGCTGTTTACCCATCTTGGGCTTCTGGGATCTTCCGCAGGATATGATGGTCCAGGAGGAGTCGAATGGGCGCTACCCATGACCACTAGCTCAGATCCACCTGTCCTGTGGTAGGAATCATGCTTTTAGTGTCTCTGCACTTCCCTTTCAGAGCCAATAGCGTGGGGGACACTTTCGCGCTTGGTAGATGTAAAACTCTACCGCTCACCCCCGCACCACCAGTGACTACCTTTGCGACCTCCCAGGTTAACTCTTGTTAACCCCACCGGTTTTGGTCCGTTTTACTCCGCACAACTTGGAGGAGGTACTCCACCTTCCCCTCTACGTCCCCTTGGATATCCTGCGAACAGCTTAAGGTCGACTGTATGGCAGAGATGTATACAGTGTTGCAAGCAGGTCTACTAAGATTCCACTTTGGTAGACTGCACACAACTACGCAACGGTTTGCCCATGATGTCCGGGCCTCAAGGCGGGGCCCAAGGGGTATGATAGGAATAATGTCTCCAATTTACAGCTTCTTCGGAGCTGTGTAGCTCGCCCAATAGCGTCTCTCAAAACCCAGATTGCAGTATCATGCATGGCTTTGTGTGACAAACATTCTGGTAATTTTTTCCAAGCTCTACGAGGGACTTCGTATTGAAAGGTAGGGTAACGCAGGACTTTAGGCAGGGTAACCCATGCTCCAATGCAAGGTAACCAAGTACTAAGGGGAGGATAATATTGTCTGGCCGACTGGATGACTTTTCCTGTTACCATGTCTATCTGGTGGCTGGAGATAGACACTTCTGATCTTTCTCCAGTTACTCAGCCTAGCTGAGTAAATGCCCCTTCCGAGGTTCCTAAGTACCCTGACACCACTACCGGGTGTACCATGGTATCTAAGTACCTGGCCAGCTAATTCTGTTCATCTTGGACCCCAGGCCATCGGGTCTCCATAGGTCAAGTACCCACTTGTCTGCCGCTTCCTACCAGTTCACCTCATGGCTACCTCTATGGGTGGAGGTTCCGACTGCCATAGCTCATGTATGCTGGGTCATTACACCACTCCCCTCTTCTCTATGGTCCATTCCGGAATGTTAACATCCCTTCTTATTTCCACAACTCGATCCCCTCAGACTCTATGGTCCCTTGGCTTGGACGGATATCTTTAGCGGAAATCCAGAATGGCCTGTTGGCCTGTCCCTTCCCGCATCTCCTGTGGCTCCCATGAATTCTCCTCAGCTCGATAGCCTTCCCCTGAAACAAGGTACTGGATGAAGCACAATGGAAACCTGGCCTTTGCTCCACCGTACCAGCCACTGTCCACAACCGCTTCAACAACATAACTTGGCTCCTTGTCTACAAGTTCCAGGGCAGGGACTTCCTTGTCCCTACCCAATCCCAGATCCTCGCCGGAGGGTTCTAGCAATGTGGCATTGCAATCTAGGTGGATGCTCTATCTAGCAGGCAGTTGGAGTTCATGTGCTCAGGTACCTGCCTGACGTTTGACCACGACAGGGCCAAATATCCCCTGGTCCAGCTCCTCCATCGGACACCTCATGTAGATATTCTTTCAGTTTAACATCATGCAGTCCGCTTTCTTTGCCTGCCCAGCGGGCACATCCTTCAAGGTAACATAGTCCGGTATTGGCAGCCTTTTCTGGTCATGGCATTTGCTTTGCCTTTCCTGTCCCCGTTGAATCGTTACTCAAATCTCTCACCAGGTTCCTTCCCATTCCTTAATCAAGAGGTCACTGCTAGCGTGTCCTTCTTGATTATTGGACAATACCCCCAACGAGTTTTTCTGTGGGTTGAACCTATAATTGATCTCAAATGGTGACAACCTGGTGGATTCTAACATAGAGGTGTTGTAGACATACTCTGCAAGGAGTAGTAGCCAAACCAAATCATCCTGTTGGTAGGAACAGTAGCTACGCAAGTACTCCTCCAGTGTCTGATTAACTCTCTCAGTTTGCCCATCAGTTTTAGGGTGGAATGTAGTTGAAACGCTTAGTTTTACTTGCCACAAGTGCATCACACTTATCCAGACCTTGGATGTGAATTGACTATCTGTGTTGGAGATGATTGACTCTGGAACTCCATGAAGTCGTGAAACTCACGTGAGGAATATTAAGGCCAGCTGGTTGATCGGTTCCTCCGGGGTCATCGGTATGCAGTGTGCCATTTTGGAAAATCTGTCCAGAATGACCCAGATCTTAGTATACGCTTCTGACTCTGGTAGAGCTACAATGAAAATCGGCTGAAATTGCTACCCAGGGCTACATAGGAACATCAATAGGTTCCAGCAGACCAATCTTCTTGTGCCTGATCGTCTTATTTCTTTGGCACGCATCACATGTTCCCATGCAGTCGGTAGTGTGCTCGTCCATCTTGTGACAATAGAAGTTAGCCCTAACCCTGCCCATGGCCTTGTAAGCCACCAAGTGTCCCACGATACAGGAGTCAGGTTCAGGCTCCATGATTGTCTCCTTCAGATTCTGACCCTGAGGGACATACTACCTGTTCTTGTACAGGTGCAAACCCTTTTCTGTTGGGATGTGTCAGTCGACCTCTTCGTCACCTGCTGTCGTTGCTTTCGGGATTCCCAAGTATTCCTGGTCTTCCTTTGTCAATACCTGCAGTTATTCCAAAATGGATGACTAGAGCCAAAATCCTGGGCATGCTTGCAACACCTTTGGTTGCAAGATGTCCCATTCCTGGCTGCCAACCCACTGTCTAGGGCGGAAAAACGACTGAGGCGGACAATCACTCCCCCCTTCAGAGCGGTAGTCCCTACACCGCAATAGACCATCTGCCTTCTCATTGAACCGCTCTTCTCAGTAAACCACCTTGCAGTTAAACAGTTGCAGGAACTCAGCCCCGTGGTGCTGCCTTCGGTTAAGAACCTTGGTACCATTAAAGTACTCCAAATTCTTATCATCTCTATAGATCACCAACTAGTCTATTACCGAGCGTAGCCGTAACGGGGGCACCCCTAGGAAGATGGATCCCAAGGTTGCGACCGCACCAAACAACTTCAAACTTATCGCCAAAAGTTCACACAGATAT
>PYWC01000079.1:831334-852937 GCA_003182015.1 Tuber magnatum | reverse complement strand
ATCACGCCATACTACACTGCCCGGCCAAGGCCCAGCAGCGCGAAGCCCACCTCCAGGGCGTCGACAGCCTGGCTCCTGATGCCCGCGTTTGGTCCTCTGTTTCACTCATCTTGGGGTTGTCCGCCTACATCTCGGCGACAGCAACTGGCTTCCCTCCCTCTATGCCGGCCATCAGGGCAGTCTCGCCCTCAGCATCACCGTCCTCTCCGGGGTCGGGATCAAGTACCCCCTACTCCCCACGGGGATAGGGTTTTCTTTACTTATATTACTTTACCCGTTATGATTTTTCCTTTTGTTGAAGGCCTGGGGCGGCAGTCACGGGCGGACATGGAGGGGGATTTCGTTACTATACTTACGTTGTTTCGTTTGGACGGGTTTTCCGGCATCAGGCGGAGGATTTCTTTACTTGCGTGTTAGTCATCGTGGACCATGCGAGGGGCTTGTGCGGCCCGTTTTTGGAGGAAAGGCAGCGTTAGTTTTGTTTCCTTTGTTATTGCGTTTAGAATTGAGGCCTTTGTATGCCATAGCGCGAGCTGCATGTACGTCGTCGAGCCACTATCAAACAGACATATGAGTAAAAAAAAAAAAAAAAAAAAATAGTCCCACATATTTGTATAGTTGTCAATTTCATCTCTGTCATAGCTATCCATTTTGTCTTATTATTAGGTGCCTATTGCTACCAGCTATCCTTTTATGTCATTGGGTGTATTTCAATTGATGCTATCAAATGTAATATTGTCTACCTATTTGTACTCCTAGACATAGGTGATAATACTTGAGTCTCATTCTCCTGAGATACTTATTCTTCTTTTTATGGTATAGACAAGCACTTAAGACTTCTCTCTGATAACATACTGACAAAAGTATTCACACAATGTAGTTACTTAGGCCAAGAGTAAAGTAGTAAAGTTATAGGTAAGAAGATACAAAGATGATAGCATGAAGAGCTCATCCTCCTGGGTCCTTTCAACCTCATTTATACTTACTCATTACATGACCCTAACCCTGTGACTCATAACCATGAGTCACTTATTATACTTATAAGCTAGTCATGTGCACAAACTATATCACATGCATGAAACTCATGACTCACAATCTGAGTCATTTGTGAAAGTTATAATATTATCTGACTTACAACTATAAGTCATTCAAATACATCAACCAATTAAAACATATCAATAACTCAGCATTATAAGTCATACAAGACTCCATGTATCCTAATATGAGTTATAGTGCAAAATCTCCCAATACCTCAACCAATTTCTACCAACATGCTATCTTGACTAATTCCTCCAACATGCTATAGCTTCACTTAGGTACTATTCAGGACAGCTTTTCCTTTTTCACTTGTGGAAACCGTGACTTGCATAGACTACTTTTAGTCAATCAGATCACTTCATACTATGTGCCTTCTATCAAGAAGAGATTTACCAGATCACAATAAAATTTCTTATTGTACAAGCTACTTGATAGTTATAAACAATCAATCAAAACTGAACTGAAACTGGTTTATGAGTAATTAGAAGATTCACAACCAGATGCTAAAATAACAACTAAAAACACCTTCTCATTTGCTACTATCTCAAACAACTCCAATGACTTCCCCATTTCTTCAAAAGAATACCCTAAGTTCTATAGTCAAGAAAATCTTTCACACTTTCGTAGAAGTCTAGGAGACAGTATTCAAGGCCAGAGGATTGTAGACATGAGTTATCAGAACTAGGAAGAAACTGGAAATAGGAATAGAAGGAGGCTTATCAAGTATAAAGAAACAAAATCCAACAATGGGATTACAAAATAATCAAGCTCTAGTATTCATATACCAAGTAGTTGGTTCTATCTACTATGCTAATATCATCTTATATGAAATCTCTATACAAGTCTAATAGTTTTTAAAAGGCAGATTCAATAAGGAAACAGATAATACTAATATCATTCTTCTGACAAATATTATATATCTAGAATACTCAGAAGGTATTAGTATATCACACTTCATTTCCATGTTTCAAATAGCTTAAAGCCACTTCAGATAAAAATCCAATTTAGTATATAAGAATGGTAGGCAATAATTGAATGAGTTTTAAAAGATCATAAAACTCTTCATATAGTTAGTGATACTCAAAGAATGTGTTTTCATCTTAACACTCTTAGAAATCTTCTCTGATACATGCAATATACTATCTAGAAAGGATACCACTATTCAAAATATAGGCTTGGCATGATTTTAATAACTTGTACAAAAATACAGTTCTGTATGAAGTGTATATCATAAGAGCACACTAAGCAAGAAGGAGGTAGTATGAAGATAAATTAGTAGATATTCTGGTTCTTAATTCTTCTATGTGAGATGGGCAGCAACTACTATATATACAGGTTTATGTCAATTGTATTCAAAGATAAATAATAAGAGAAAACAACTTAAAAACTCAAGTGGGAACATATTTGACTCTAAAAACCTACCATGAGAATAACAAAAGTATATATAAATGTAAAGATGGTGTAAGGGAATAATTAGAGAATATTATACAATAAATAACTGATAAAGGTACATAAATATGCATAAAATAACTGAGAAATCCTAAGCACCATATAAGAAATTATATATCCAAATTTCTAGTATTACTATAAAATATTCATAAAATATATATAATCTATCTATTTAGCTATACTAATATGAACAGTATAGTATAGATAGTTCTAAAACATAAACAAAGTAAAGATATTTACTATATTATTCGCAGAAAATATATATTATGAAATGAATAGAAAATTTCAACAACTATGATATATACTGATAGTTAAAATATCTTCTTGAGCCAAGCCACCAAAATGACAGAGAAATCAGAAGAAGAAAGGATGTTGTTAGCTCTAGTATCTAGAAAAAAGAAGTCTGAAAAAAGAAATACAACTACTAGAAACAAAAGAGTTTCCAATATGACAACCATCAGACAAACTAATACAACTACCTTAAAAAGAAAAAGACCAAAACTACAAATATTATCAATAGTAATATACATATTACTATACTAATAGTAAAATCACAGTCATTACCAGAAGATGCTACTTTTAAATAGATATATCGTTTAAAACCAATATCCTATATCTTACCCAACTCAGGTAACTTCCTAAACCTCAAACTAAGTAATAAAAAAGCAATAACATTGAATAGCAGAATTCAATCAGCAACTATATTCAGGGATGTATGACTCAATATATGCATATAGAGAAAATCCCAACAAGTAATACTAAGTAGTCCCTTGTATATTACTACTTTTTGATTTTCATTGGTATCAGAATTCAGATTAAATGATATAGGAGTTAGGATTATGGTAGGAAATAGAAGAAAGATATAAAAAAAAAAAAAAAAGGCATTCATAATAGCAGAAAGAAAAGGAGGGGTGTGGCAAGTAAAGTTAAATAAGAAGAAAGTATTAATAACTATATATAAGAAAAGGCATCAGGCTCTCTTAGATACTTAAGTACTATGAAGGACAGCTACAAGAATCAAATCTATCTACCTAGTCTAAAGGTTTCAACTACAAAATATATAACTTGTAGAAAATAACTCAAATGTTACCATCCTGAATTAGAATCTAGATAAGATCTCCTTTTGAGAAAATATATTCAGATCAAAGTAAAAGGATATCAATATAAACTCTAGTGAAATATGGGTATTATATAATATTCATGGATATCTGTATAAGATATTACTAAAGATATATATTAAGGATCATAAATGAAGCAAAAACAGTTATTTAAAACTTCTGGGAACTCATTTAAATGCAATTTAGAAAACATATAAAACAGTTCCATACTGACAAAGGAGAAGAGTACCTATACCAGGATATTTCAGAAATCTTTGCAAGTTACAGTATAATGCACACTGTATCACCTGTGTATTATTATACACTAAATAGAGTAGCTCAAAGGATAAACCATATACTAATGCTAATGGTATAGTGCATAATACAAAGTAATAAGAAATTCCTGTACAGCAAAGCCTACTCTAGAGCTACCTGCCTTTACAATAGGTACTAGCGTTCAATAACCAAAAGGACTTTTCTCCAAAGCCTATATAATATGAAACATTCTATTAGTTCTCTATATCCTAGATATACACATACTGTAGAAGATATATTCTTAGACAATAGAGAGAAACTGGACCAGGGTGCTGAGACAGTACATCTTATAGGATACACTTTCAACCCAACAATACACTATATATACATATTCAAATAATATACAGTATCTCATCAGAAGTGTTCATAATCTGAGACATGTTTAATTGCAGTTGCGCCACAGTGTCACAGCCACCTGGCAGGGAATGGATAGAGTTAGGATGTTGGTTGCATCCCAGGAAACCAGGGGGAGGATGGTTGCGACAGGAGAAACAGGGGTGGTTAGCCGAGGTTCTGTGTAATGGACCCTCATGGAAATTGATGGAAGATCATGGCTGCACAGGAGGAAAGGGTTGCGATGTTAGAGATTTGTCAGCAGAGGATTTTCCTTGGTTATATAAAGGGGTGTACTCCTACTAGATTTACTTTCCTCACACAACCTGGTAATTTCCTGTCTACACCCGTATTTAGGAATTGCAACTTTGTTTCTTTCTCGCATTATTGGAACCCCTGTCCCCTGACTCAACTCTCTATAAACCTATCCTTGAACACCTTGAGCCCTGATACAAACATGTCTTGTTTGTATACTTGTCTCTTTCTGTTGCCTCACCTACAGTGATGTGCCTTGGACTATCTGCTCTGAACCCCGCATAGACCCTCCCCATTATACGTAGGACTGGTAGGGCAACAGTGGGTGGGGTTATCAATAGTATGTACACCAAGTGCACAATCAACCCGCAACAATCAATAGTCAACTATCAATGAACTACTATCTATATTTCAGAGGAACAAAATAATAAGTAAAACTAGCTAATACTTTGTATAACCACTCCTTGCTTCCAATACTGCAGCTACTCTATCAGACATTGATTTCCACAACTTTTCAAAAAACTCCTCAGGAATTGTCTCCCAAACCAAAGGTAATACTTGTGCAAGTCTCTTCTTAATAGCTTCTTTTTCTGCTGGAGTATCTCCAATCCTTGGATACAGCTGGTATAATCGCTTTTCAAGCTCAACTCATACATACTCAATAGAATTTAAATTAGAGAAGTAGGCAGCATGTTCTACAAATTCAATACAATTTCTCTTAAACCAAGCCATAACACTATAAGCCTTATAAGTAGGAGCATTGTCTTGCTGAAAAAAAATATCTTCAAGTTCCATACGAAAGAAAATCATCTGATGAATAACAGGAAAAAGATGCCTTCTCAAGAGCCCAACATACCTGGTCTTATTGACATTTTGAATGATAGGAACCAAGGAACCTTTTGTCTTCCCCCAAAAGTACCCCTATACTATGGGCGAAATTCTCTTGTTCTTTTTCTTTGGATGAATACAATCTGCTAGCCACTGCTCTCCAGGTTCTCTGAAAACCCACTCCTGCCTAGGGTCCTAGGATTTCTCCACACTGCACTCATCACTCCAAATAACTCTTTCAAAATTCTCAGCTCTCCAATCCTTATGAGCCTTAGCCTAGTCTAGTCTTTTGTTAATATGTACGGGCTTGACCTTTGGTCTTGCTTTTACTAGCCATTTCTTAATATTGACTTCTCTGCGTATTCTATCAACTATAAATTTGTTCTACAATCATATACTATCACTCAAACAGGTACCAGGAAGTGGTTGTTACCAGTGGAGAGAGAAACACACAGCGTATAATGATCCCTGAAATCTTATCTGGTCATTTTCCAGTTAGTTTGGCTGCCCAGATGATTGTAGGATACCGTCATTGGCTGACAGTTGGTGTGTGACAAGGGTGAGGGAGATTATCCTGTAATTGGCACTCACATGTATGAGTGAGGAAGCTTTTAATGTTTGTCTATGGCTGGCCGATAATTTGGGCAACAAGAGCAATATTTCAGAGGCAGTAGAAAAATCTAATGATTATACCTTTTCCAACATTGGTCATTTCTGTTCTGGAGGTCTTTGGAGTTTGCTTTTTTTTTTTTTAATGTATATCCAGTTTGGTTAACCATTGGAAATAATTCGGGATTATTAAAATAGAAGAAGTAGTACAGGGTTACGGTACAATGGTGGTGTGGGGCAGGTATAGTAGAGACAGTCACAATCATCTCAGTAGTATTTGGTGAGGTGGCACTTGGCGACATTGCTTAGTAAGACATGTTTCATGAATACTTCTGATGAGGCACTGTACAGTAATCAAAGTAAAGAATATAAGGTTCAAAGAGTTAGAGAATATTTCAATAGATAACACCTATTAAGCAGCAGATAAACTGAAAGCATTACTGAAAGATATATTTCAAACAATATAAGAAGCTATTGAAATACTCAAACAATATTCAGAACAAGACCTCTCTGGTAGATCTCTATAGTTACTAGAAAATGAAGAACAAATTCAACCTCTAGCTCAAGATTCTCCAATCCTGAATTCTCTAAGATAATCATTACAAGAGATGAAGTCAACTGAAAAGTCCAAAGCCTATAACTAACATATTACTTAACAGATTTTATATAAGATGAATATTAGTCTAAAGCAGGCAGATGATAACTTCAGTAAATATATGCAGATAAGAGGACTACGAGAATCCCAAGTTTTTAGAGGACTTCGGTACCAGTCAAAGTGCAATGATATCTGAGAAAGTATTTGAGAGCAAAAGTCAATCTTAGATTAATGTAAAACTGCTGCCCTGATGTACTATATACTAGACCCAACCGTATATATTAAAGTAATAGACTCAAACAAAAGAGAAGAATAAAAAATGTAATAGATGAAGAAATAAAAATTCTGAATATGAGAAAGGTATAAACAGTAGTTGATAGACCTGGAAGAGTGAAAGTAATAACAAGACAATAGGTATATAAGTTAACAGCCAATAAGGACAGAACTATCTAAAGGAGAAAAGCATGACACTATGTAAAATGTTTCAATCAGAAATCAGGAGTAGACTATAAGAAAGTATATATCTCTGCAGCTAGACTAGAATTCTTGCAAGTTCTACAAAGTATATCAATCAAACATAGTTATAATATATAACAACTGGATATTAAAAGTGCCTTCCTATATAGTAACATCAATGTAGAAACCTAGCTCAAACTATCTAAAAGTTACTAACAACTTGGAATAGTATGAAAACTCAATGCAGCAATATATGAACTCAAATAATCTCATCTTCTATGGCATTAATATTTGACAAAAACTCTCAAACATATAAAATTCATGATATCCAATCTCGATCTATGTGTTCTGCTAACAGGAACATACCTAAAAGGATAGATTCCAAGATTGTGACCTCACTGGATACTTTAAACTTGTTATCAAAGGTTTGTACACAATTGTAAGGGTAAAGTGAATAGTAAAACTTAATATTATTAAGCCAAATACTTCACCCAATTAATGTCTCAAGAGGATGTTGATTGTGTTGAAGTAAGAGTGTTCTTGTATAAATTTAAGTAGTTAGAATTTATGCCCAAACTCTTCTATCAGTTTGCTCCAATCCTTTGAGCACACTCTTCTCTACTGGCGGTTGTTGGGCATCACTTCTACATTCTTATAAGTATATCTGTGTCAATACACTCTAGTCAGTATTCTCCTCAAACAGTGCAGTCTCTGCAATACATTTCAATTATAGCCACCAGAGTGAAAACTTCTTTGCACAGGTCTCTTGCCAGTTTGCTAACTGTCAAGTTATATAGAAGAGCCTACTATTTACGAATACCTTCCTATGTGTACTTCATCTGTACAAGTCCCTGTTTATGTAATGACCCAGCATACAGGAGCTATGGTAGCCGGAACCTACACCCATACAGGTAGCCTGGAGGCGAACTGGTAGGAACCGGCAGGCAAGTGAGTACTTGACCTACGGAGACCCGATGGCCCGGGCTCCGAGATGAGCAGACTTAGTGGACACAAGTATTTAGGTACATGGCTACGCCCAAGGTTGGTGTCAGCGTACTTAGGGACCTATGAAGGGCCAATACACAGCTAGGCTGGGTAACTAGAGAAAGGCCGAGTGTGTCTATCCCCGGAAGAGGGATAGATAGGGTAACAGGAGAAAATCCACTTGTCCACCGGACAAGATTACCCTACCCACAGAACAGGGTTACCCTGCCTTGAGGCTTGGATTACCCTGTTCAAGGACCTGAGTTACCCTACCTGCCAATACGAAGTCCCTCGGGGAGTTTGGGAAAAATGACTGGAATGTTTGTCACACGAAGCCATGCATAATACTGGAATCTGGGGTTCCGGGAGATGCTATTGGGCGAGCTACGCAGCTACGAAGAAGCTGTAAATTGAAGACATTATTCCTATCATGCCCCTCCGGCCCCGCCTTGAGGCCCGGACGTCATGGGCAAACGGTTATGTAGTTGTGTGCAGTCTAGCAAAGGAGGATCTTTGGAGACCCGCTTGCAACACCGTATACGTTGCTGCCGTCCGGTCGACCGTAAGCTGTTCGCAGGATATATAAGGGGGCATAGGGTGGAAGGTGGAGTACCTCCTCCAAGTTGTTCGGAGTAAAACGGACCAAAACTGACGGAGTTAACGGGAGTTAACCGTGGGGGTCCCGAAGGTAGTCCCGGGTGGTGCCGGGACGACTGGGAACGTTTTGCACCTACCACGCCCAAGGATGTCCCCAACGCCATAGGCTCTGAGAGGGAAGTGCAGAGACACTAAAAGCATGATTCCTACCGCAGGTAAGGTGTATCCGAGGTAGTGGTCGTGGGTAGCGCCCATTGGATCACTCCTGGACCACCGTACCCTGCGGAAGACACCGGAAGCCCGAGACTCGTAAATAGTAGATAGATAAACCGCTCACGGTAGCTTCCGGCGTCAAGAAGAAATCAACGCTCATGGGAAGGGTGTCATAGATAGTCTAGTTCAGCAAGGGGTCTTGACAGTTAGCCACTGGCAAGTCCCCGATGCGCAGAGGTTTTCACTCCGGCGGGCAGAATGGAAATGCGCCGCAGAAACGATATGCACATATGGTGAACGCCGACTAGAGCTGGTCGACACATACATGCCCGGAGGGGGTGTCAGGAGACGTGTCGGACCGCCCTTAGCGGAGAAGGGTGTGCTCGAATAGTTGGAGTAAACTGATGGGGGAGTTTCTGGCATAAGATAAAACTACCTGAAAGTCTATGCGAGAACTCTCCTACTCCAACAATCAATCCTCTCGAGACCTTAATTGAGTGAAGCGTCAGGCTTAACGATATTAAGTTTTACCGCCTACTTTACTCTTACATCTGTGTGAACTTTTGGCGATAAGTTTGAAGTTGTTTGGTGCGGTCGCAACCTTGGGATCCATCTTCCTAGTGGTGCCCCCGTTACAGTTTATTAGTATACTCTACACTTTCTATCTACTTTTAATATCTAACTATTTATCTACCAAGACTCCCATAGTAGGGTATTAGGTGTAGTGATCCAATAGATACTATCTATAACCACTACAACTGAAATCACCCCAGCTATAATAAGAATCATGCTTTTAGTATCTTCAAACTTTTCTCATAGAACCAATGGCAAAGGAGTGTGTTGAGGCTTAATAGATGAAAAACTCTTCCAGTTATCCCTATACTACCGAGGAGTACTCAAGGGATCTGTATAGTTAGCTTCTGCTATCTGTATCAGTTCTGGTGTATTTTACTCCAAACAACTTAGAGAAGGTACTTCATCTTTCCATCTATGCCCTCTTATATATTCCACAAATAACTTGCAGTTGGGTAGATAGCTATAGTATATATGGTATTATGAGAGCACTTTCAAAAGTTCTCATTTGTTAGCATGTGCACAACTACACAATCATTTGTCTATAATATCCAAGATCTATAGCAAGACTAGAGAGGTATAATAGAAATAATATCTCCAAGTTACAGTTTCTTCAGTACTCTGTAGCTTAGCCAATAGCCTCTCAGAATCCCAAATTCTAGTGCTACTTATAGATTTGCATGACAAACATTTTGGTCATTTTTCCCGAACTCCCTAAAACACTTTATAGTGCAAGGTAGAGTAACTCAGGGTCCTTGACAGAACAACATGAGTTCTATAGTAGGGTAACCTGACTTTGAAGGTAGGGTAATCCCACTTAGAGGTTAGAGTAACTTTGCCCTATTACTCTGCCTATTTCTTCAGCCAAGATAGACACTTGAACCCTTTCTCCTGTTACCAGGCCTAGCAGGGTAACTTGCCTCCTTAAGGTCTCTAGGTACACTGACATCTCTTATAGATTTGTACTAGGTATCTAAGTATCTAAGTACCTAAACATCTTATATATATATAGCAGAACTCAGACTATCAAGTATTTGTAAGATAAGTAGTTACTTTGTAACTAGTATAAGTACAAGGTTAAGGAATATTTACTTTTACAGTATTACTTGATCCTCATTATATTTCAAAAGTATCGCTTGATACTTTAAATATTTTATGTTTGGTTTTACAGTATTGTTTGATACTTGTTATGTTTCAAAAGTATTACTTGATATCTTAAATATTTTATATTTGGTTTTATAGTATTGCTTGATACCTATGATATTTCAAAAGTATCACTTAATACTTTAAATATTTTATGTTTTGTTTTATAACTATCAGTCAATACTTATATTGTTTTATGTGTTATCATTTGATAAATATATAATTTGGAGAAATCTCTCATACTAGTAACTAGAGATTGTTATATTCAGAGAGTACTAGATTCTACAATGGAAACAGCAGATTTTGACGGAAAAAATTTCTAATATACTTTGTCAAATGGTTAATTCTTCAATCTCCTACTATACCCCTCCTAAGTCGCTATTAGCAAGCAGCACTCACCTCTGCTGGATCAAGAGTCCATTGGCTCATGTCATATCAATATGTGTCTAGCACCTTAGTATGAATGTATTACATTATTTTAGCTGCAGTAAGTGGTTACAAATCTATATAAACTAGGTCTAATTTGGCTAATCACATCCAACTAGAAGCTAGCAGTGGTGTAATATGTTCGGGCCAGGCCCTAGTCATGTAGCGGTATGATAGGAGCAGATGGCTTCTTGATCAACAAGAAGCGAGTGCTGCTTACTAAAGGAGTCTTCGTACAGGGTGTAATAGGAGATCAAAGAAGTAACTATTCAACCAAGTATATTAAGAATACTGTCCGTCGAAGTCTGTTGCTTCCACTGCGGGAATCAGCGGTCTTTAAATACAGCATATCACTTATCTCCAGCATGAGCGATATTCCAAACAATGTGTGTATCAACAGATAGCACACAAAACAACACAAGTATCAAACGATACTGTGGAACAAACATAAAACAATGTGTGTATCAATGGATACCATGTGAAACAATACAAGTATCAAACGATACTGTGGAACAAACATAAAACAATGTGTGTATCAACCGATAGCACATGAAAGAATACAAGTATCAAACGATGCGGTGGAACCAAACATGAAACAATGTGTGTATCAACTAATACCACACGAAACAATACAAGTATCAAATGATACTGTGGAACCAAACATAAAACAACCTAGTACCCGTACCGGTTACACTCCCAAAATAAAATAACAATTTCACCAAACAAAATAACCTAATAAAATCCTAATAGTCAGTAAACTGGCTATTCTCCTCAAAGTCCCTATAGGACCCATCCTCATCGTCACCACTATCCTGCAGCAATCTTATGTCGTCCTGCAATATCCATTCTGCCCCTTCCAGCCATCTCTCCAAGCACTCCTGGCAGGGTGCTTCGCGCATAAAGTAACCTGATTCTTTGTAGTGTGGGAGACCAATGTAGTTTCGAACTGTCCAGTCTTGCCAGTCCTCTGTTTCAATATCGATCCATCCGCAATCGTCGTAGTAGTCGACATACATTATTTTCCAGAATGCCTCTAGTGGAATGGTTCCATTGCGCAGTAGTTCGTCGACAATAATCTGTCATCCCTTGATGCTTATCTCTTCGTAGGACGACATTCCTTAGTTTTCGTGAAGGGGTAAAGGTTGGTAAGAGTTTAAAGATTTTTCTTTCGATTTTGGAGGTCTGGTAGTGTGGTTTTTTCTCTTCGGAAAGGTTTGAGGGATGGCGGGTGGTATTTATGTCTCGGTGTTGGCCTCACTTAGGTGTCGGCCTCGCTTAGGTGTCTAGGGGAAGGTAGGTGGTACTTAATTTTGGTTTCTTCCGTTTCCATGCACATCTCACATTTTTCTGTACTCAAGCAACATCCGCTTCGAAAGCGGAATACGTCAGCCACTGTTTCACCCCACATCCTTCCCATTGACTCGGTTGTTATATCTAGGCATTTGTTGCAAATTTGTATGAACAATCCAGGTATAAGGTATCGTTTTGGGATAATATCACGGTTCACCAACAGTCCCATTAGCTGATGGCGCAGTCTCCTGGGTACTTGCTCATAGTTTGACATCGTAAGGCTGTTGGATGGTACGTTTCTTTTTCTTGTTATTCCCAGTAGTCAGCCTCAGCCAGTCGAGCTAGGTGTGCTGCTTCATCTTTCATAACCTGATTCTCGTCTTCGCTGCTTTCAAAATCGCTTTCAAAATGGGCCGACCAAAATCCATCTTGTATCCTTTCATGCATATCTGGACGGAGGCGTTGTATTTCCGGCAGGGTTGGGCTCCATGCCACCGCTACATGGTTTATTATAGGGGGTAGCCCGTCCTCTGGTTTGTTGTCCTCCCACTATTGGTTTACTAGTTCCATCGTATTTTCTAATCCGTGGAGGGGTTCCCAACTGTTTTCACTTTCCGGATATCTCACCCATTTCACCAGAAACTAGTCATAGTCATAGCGCTTCCTATGGTCTCGTATAACCTTCACCTCCCATTCTGGTTTCTCATTTACCGTGGTTGGAGGCAGCTTTGCATGGCTTCTTCTAGGGAAGGTGGTATTGTCGTTCGGGAGGTATTGTTTTATGGTACATGCCTGGGATGTTGCTTGTCAGTTCCCATACATTCTGCCATTCATATCTACCGTGCAGTTTTGTGTATGGTCATCGTATTCGCTTATCTTGAACGGTTCTCGCCAGCGCGCTTGCACTTTCCTGCTTTGCCCTGATTCTATTGTGAAAAGTCTTCCATAAACCAACAGCAGGTGACCTATCCTTATCGGTTTATGGTATCTGCGCCATTTTGCTGCCGTTCTTGTGCTCCTAAAGCGAGGTAATTTGATAGCATTAAATGCCGTGTTACGGATTGCTGGGTGTCTGTTCAACAATTCCTCAGTGGCCGGTACTACAGAGTTCTTGAAAACCAGTAGGGGAAGTAGCGGGTAGGCTTTCTCAAAAATAGCTTTATATGGTGACATACCGAGGGTTTCTGACCATCCTGCATTTAGGTATACTGCCATTTCCGCTATGGCATCAAACCAATTGTTTTGTCTTGCATTGACTAGATTTCCAAGAGCTGTCTTCAATTCTGGAATTTTCCTTTCGACTTGTCCATTCGTTTCATGGTGGCCTGGTGCCACCTTGATATGCTCAATGCCTAGTGATCGACATTGCTGTCTCCACACATGCGACTCAAATCGTGGGTCAGCATCGCTTACCAGAGATGTTGGGTAGCCATGTGGTGTAAATATTTGCTTGCGTAGAAGTTCCCAGGTTGTTATTGCCGTTACTTGCTTCGCTGTAGGCATAAGTGACATGATGTAACGGGAGCACCCCTAGGAAGATGGATCCCAAGGTTGCGACCGCACCGAACAACTTCAAACTTATTGCCAAAAGTTCACACAGATGTAACAGTAAAGTAACAGTAAAACTTAATATCGTTAAGCCTGACACTTCACTCAATTAAGGTCTCGAGAGGATTGATTATTGGGGTAGGTGAGTTCTTGCATAGACTTACAGGTAGTTTTATCTTATGCCAGAAACTCCCCCATCAGCTTACTCCAACTTTTCGAGTACACCCTTCTCTGCTAAGTGTGGTCCAACATGTCTCCTGGCACACCTTTCGGGCATGCATGTGACGACACACTCTAGTCGGCGTTCACCTTATGTGGTTATCGTTTCCGTGGTGCATTTCCATTTTGCCCGCTGGGGTGAAAACTTCTGTGCATCGGTGTCTTGCCAGTGGCTAACAGTCCAGGCACCTCATGAACTAGACTATCTATGACACCCTTCCCATATGCATTGATCTCTACTTGACTCTGGAGGCTACCGTGAGCGGTTTATCTATTTACTATTTACGGGTCTTGGGTTTCCAGTGTCTTCCGCAGGGCACGGTGGTCCAGGAGTGATCCAATGGGCACTACCCATGACCACTTCCTCGGATCTACCTTTCCTGTGGTAGGAATCATCCTTTTAGTGTCTCTGCACTTCCCTTTCAGAGCCTGTAGCGTTGGGAGCAAGTTCGGGCTTGGTAGGTGTAAAACTCTCCCAGTCGCCCCGGCACCACCTGGGTCCACCTTCGGGACCCCCACGGTTAACACCCGTTAACTCCGTCAGTTTTGGTCTGCTTTACTCCAAACAACTTGCAGGAGGTACTCCACCTTCCACCGTATGCCCCCTTATATATCCTGCGAACCGCTTACGGTCGACCGGACGGCAGGGACGTATACGGTGTTGCAAGCATGTCTCAAAAGATTCCTCTTTGCTAGACTGCACACAACTACACAACCGGTTGCCCATGACGTCCGGGCCTCAAGGCGGGGCCGGAGGGGTATGATAGGAATAATGTCTTCAATTTACAGCTTCCTCGAAGCTACGTAGCTCGCCCAATAGCATTCCCCGCAACCCCATATTCCAGTATCATGCATGGCTTCGCCTGACAGACATTCCGGTCATTTTTCCCGAACTCCCCATGGGACTTCGTATTGCAAGGTAGGATAACTCAGGCCCTTGGGCAGGGTAACCCAAGGCCCAAGGCTGGGTAACCTGATCCCGAGGGTAGGGTAACATTGTCCAGTGGACAAGTTACTTTTCCCAGTTACCCTGTCTATCCCGTCGCCGGCGATAGACCTTTCTGACCTGTCTCTAGTTACCCGGCCTAGCTGAGCAACTGCCCCTTCAGAAGTCCCTAAGTACGCTGACACCGCTCCCGGGTGTATCCGGGTACCCAAGTCCCTGACCAGCCAATTCTGTTCATTCTCGGAGCCCGGGCCATCGGGTCTCCGTAGGTCAAGTACTTACTTGCCTGCCGGTTCCTACCAGTTAGCCTCCTGGCTCCCTGTATGGGTATAGGTTCCATCTGCCATAGCTCATGTATGCTGGGTCGTTACACATGAATCCCGAAACTCTATCCATCGCAACAAGGATTGTGTCGTATCTCTCTGAATTATGGAAGGGTCCTGCAAAATCAATGACTATCGATTCGAAAATTTCCGATGGTAGGATAATTGCCTGAGCCTTTCCTTCTGGTAACTTTGTAGGTTCATTATTTATCTGCCATGTGTGGCATTGTGCCACAGACACTCTGAAGTCTTTTCACATTTCAGGCCAAAATAGGTACTCGGTAGCATACCGTAGGTTTTGTTCAACACTGTGGTGGCCTTTGTTGTCGATTTCGCTAATGACACACTCCCTTAACGTTGTATTTCCATATGCAGGGCCTTGTATGATATACAGGCAGTCTTCCCCATATCTGGTTTTTGCGTACAGCATTCTGTTTGGAACCCTGTAGGAGGACAAGTTTCCTGTGGAGTCCATACTCTTGTTGACCTTTTTCCAAACTGGTTCCCTCCGGTATGCTGCAACTATATGTGCTCGGAACGATCCGCTCATCTCATTGACCGTTTGTAAGGTATCGCGTTCATCTTCTATCTCACTTCCTCTGGTTGTCCAAGGTAGGTCTTCCTCCCCACTATCTTCCCAGAGGTTGTAAAGTCCTCGTCGATATTCGCACATCGTTGGGGGTAGAACTGCAACTATCGTTTCATTTGTTAAACTTTCTAGTCGTTCTGCTCACCTAATACGTGGTGGGCTATCAGGTCCTGGCATTCGGAATCCCGCTATTGTCTCATAGGTAATGCCCTCTATTGGTTTCACTCGTCCCACCGGTGGAGGACTATCTGGTTGTGGCATATTGAAAGTCGGGGCTTCGGGGTTTATCAGTGCTGGAAGTGCATAAGACCTGGGTGTTTGCGGGGCAAGGGTAGACAGCCCTTCGCCAGCACTATCTGGTCTTCCGCCGCCCGTTTGTTGCCATTCACAGTTATTGATTTCGGGGGACTCCGCAGAGCTTGGGTCGATATATGTACTTGGGGGCTTGGTCCTTCTCTAAGAGGGTGAGGGGTCGGGTTTCCCCATCATCTTGGGTGGTTGTTTGTGAATCTAATCTCCGTCTGATGATATGGGCAATGGTCTACATAGCTGTGCGAGTAGTGCAACTTGCTATGTTGGAGGTCTTCAGGTGGCGTGCTTCGCAGGGTATAGTGGTTGCCCCAATCATTTCCTGCAGTTATTGAGCAAGGGCTGGTAGAGGGTACCAGAGCCTCGTTAGGGTACTCAGTGTATGAGTAAGGAGGGGAGGTAGGGGAGACATCCCCTTCCGGTTCCATCATGTTTGGTTCTTGCTTGTAGACCGTATTATCCGAGATGTCGTCTGCTTCCATTGCATGATCATGGACATAGAGTGGATTCAAGTCTGATCCTCCCTCATATATCCGGGAAAGGGCATCAGCTAAATAGTTCATACTCCTGGCGTGTGTACTATCTTCACATCGTACTTTCCTAAGGCACAGAGCCATCTAACTTGCTTCCTGCTTGGGTTCTTTGCCGTTCGTAGGTGTGTTAGGGGTTGGTGGTCCGTAACCATTGTAAATGAATTTCCCATTAGTACATTGTGGAACCAGTTAAGCGCTTCCACTATTGATGAGGCATCTTTATCGGTGGTTCCATGATTCATCTGTGCATTTGTGAACTTCCTGCTGTGTAACGCGGCTGGTTGCGCTATCTCGTAGACGGGTCCTTGTCGTACCGATGCCCCTATCCCCAAATCTGAGGCGTTCGTTACTAGCCAAATTGGTTCCTTGCTTCTTATATCTATTGGTTGCATGACTTGGTGATTGATAATTTGTTTTTTTACCATTTTGAATGCGGTCTGATGGGTTGTTGTCCATACGAATTTGGCATTTCCTGTTAAGTCCGTTAATGGTGCTCTCAAGGTCTCATAATGTGGGAGGAACTGGGCGACATGGTTCACTATCCCCAGAAATCATTGCAATTCCTTCTTGTTTTGAGGCGTTTCCCAACCTGCGATAGCCGATATTATCTGTGGGGATGCATGGATTCCTTCATTATCCACAATGTGTCCTAGTACTTCTAGCCCGTCTGCAAATAGTACTAACTTCCTTTTGCCTGCATAGAATTTTGCCTTTCTGAGTTGGTCACATATCTGGTGTATGTGCCCTTCATGCTCTTGTGGTGTATCTGAGAATATATGAATATCATCACTGTATACCCATACAAAGTGATGTAAATATTTGCTTAGTAGGTCTTCCATTATTCGCATAAATGTTGCTGGTGCATTCATGTCTCCTTGTAGCATTACTTTGCTGACAAATCCTGCAAATGGTGTTTTCAATATGTTGAACTTAACACTGTCCTTGTCCACCCATGTTTGGAAGTATGCGTCACTTAGGTCAATCTTACTCCTGAATTTTGCGCGTCCAATACGGTTAAGGATCTGCTGCAGGTTGGGAATTGATGGACTATCCATGATCGTGTTATCATTTCTTAGTTTCAGGTCCATCAGGGGGCGGATTCTTCCATCCAACTTAGGTTGTACAAATATAGACGCCGCTCCGGGAACCTCCTGTCATACAATTACTCCACCTTGTAATTTCTCATTTATTCAGTTCATGAGCTTCTCCTTGTATGCTTCTGAGATTGAGTATGTCGGTTGGTTTCTTAGGTCTGTTGTATCTTCCAGCCAAATGGGATGGTTAATCTTACACACCGGGAGTAGCGTTTCAGGGACCCTGTCTGGGAATACATCCTTGTATTCTTCCAACAGTGTTGCTGAGGTTGTACCTGTAACCACGGCTCAGATTTCCCTGCTTGTTGGTTTGCATAATACTCACAGTTTGTCATCGGGGAACTCCACTGCCGTGTCCCCACACCTGATAAGGGCGTTGTGTCTTTTTAGGAATGGCATTCCTATCAGGGCATCATATTTTGCCAAGTTTCCTACCAACATTTCTTGATTTGTCCATTTCTTTTTCCCGATTCCTATGGTCAGCCCGCATTTCCTGTGGCTTGAAGAACAGGAATCTTTCATTGCCATGTTGTCTGTTGTTGGTTGGGGTAGGGATTCCGTTTGTATGCTGTGGGTCGAGATAAAGGCAGTGCTAATAATGTCACAACCAATTGTTCCTGCATCGAACAGTACCTTTGCCGGATGACCATCTATGTAGCTCGTTCCTTCGAGTGCATTATGGGCCCTTGTTGTTAGTGCTGGTTGGGTTCGGAGGCTTTCCATTTCCATTGAATTAATTTCCACTTTGTCGTATTCAGTTGCTTCCATATGGTTTGTGCTAGCTTCCCGCTTAGCTGTCTTGTCTTTTCCCTTTTTGGCATAGCAATCCTTTGCATAGTGTCCCTTTTTCCCGCATTCGAAACGTGTACCTTCATCGCGGCATTTCTGCTTCTTATCTTGCTTGTTTTTTGAACCTTTGCAGTATGGTTTATCCTTCTTTGCATTGTCCCGCAATGATAATCCTTTGCTGTACTTCTGATGCAGTACGTGGGTTCGGTAAACTCCTGTCTGATACGGGATAGCATACTTACGTTCAGCCCGTTTAACTATCTTGTCAAAGGAGTCTCCCTCTTCTTCTATGGGTTCTACCTCCAGGCGCAGTCTGGGATGCATTGCCTCGTACAATCTTTGTCGCAGTGTGTACTAAGATACCATTCTGGCAGGCAACCGTCCATCATACATTAAGAGATCTGTCGCGACTATGGTTATTCTTTCTGTTTTGCCATTTCATACTTGCTGGATATCCTTGAACCTTTGGTATAGTTCTTCCGTGTTCCGCGAGGATTGGAATCGTTCTCTCAGGTATTTTATCAGGGTTGTTTCTCAGATTTTTTCCCCACTCTCATAGTGGTTCCTTGCTTGGTTGTATGCTTCCTCTGCCTTTCCGGTACAGAAGCTTCCAAAGTACTCTCCGCTTCCCTCTTTGGTTTTTTCCACCCCGTGCAGGGCCAGGTATTGGGTAGTGGTCGTTACCCATTGGTCAAATGCTTCAGGTTTTAAATCGCCCTTTTCCCCTGGGAACGATGGTGGCAGCGGAAGTTTGATTTCAGGTCCTGTTCGCTCAGCGGATTCTTCTTCGGACATATTGTGTTTGGACTGTTCGTTACTGAAGCTGTTGTCTGACGAGCTTTCTGGAGAATCGCTGGAGAATTCGTCTGCCCGTTCCTCTACTACCGAGTGATCTGATGTTTCTTCGTCATTGTCTTCCTTCTTAGATGTGTCGACAAGTATGTTGTCTTTCTTTGGTGCTTGCGCTGGTGCCTTTACTTAACTCGGGCTGAGGGGAAATAGCGCTGGAAGCCTGGTTGATGCCTTTGTGAATTCGTCAGTCGATTCGCTCAAGGTCTGCTTGGCCAAGTCTTGCACTAGTTGTCTTCCTACTTCGTCAATTGAGAAGTCGCTCTTTGGCCCTTTCGGCTTCTTTGGTTGAGTTTTCTCATTAAGGCCTTGTCGTGGGACCTGCTTCGCACCCTGTGTCTCCAGTGACTCAATGGTACCGTATTGGTAGAGCCGAACCCCTCTTGGTTCTGCCACTCCCCACTGCTAGCTTCGTTGTTGGACGCTTTGTAGGTTGATCAGACCAGGTCCAGGCAGGTTTCTAACCACTTGTTGAGGTTAAAAAAAGGTAACGTATTCGGGCCAGGCCCTAGTCACGTAGCGGTACGATAGGAGCAGATAGCTTCTTGATCAATAAGAAGCGAGCACTGCGTTCGAATGGAGTCTTCGTACGGGGTGTAATAGGTGATCAAAGAAGCAAACCGTTCAACCAAGTGTATTAAGAATACTGTCTGTCGAAGTCTGCTGCTTCCACTGCGGGAATCAGCGGTCTTTAAATACAGCCTATCGCTTATCTCCAGTATGAGCGATATTCCAAACTATCTGTCTATCAACAGATAGCACATGAAACGATACAAGTATTAAACTATACTGTGGAACGAACATAAAACAATGTCTGTATCAACCAATAGCACACGAAAGAATACAAGTATCAAACGATACTGTAGGACCAAACATAAAACAATGTCTGTATCAACCAATAGCACACGAAACAAAACAAGTATCAAACGATACTGTAGAACTAAGCATAAAAAAACCTAGTACCCGTACCGGTTACAAGTGCAGAGTAGCAGAACCTGGGAGTGTTCAGCTCTACTAGCAATTCACAATTGAGTTCTTAATAACTTACAGTGGAAAACAAGTCCTACAGAATGACATTATAAAGTGAGGACAACCAAAGAAACTAAAGAAGCCTGAGGATGAGTTTGCGATTGACTAACTGTCAAGGCAGCTTACCCAGGACTAAGTGATGTAAACTTTTAGCATGTTAACAGAAGAATTGAGTAGGACCACCTCAAGTACTCTAAGTACATTTCCTCCAAGTCCAGAAAAAGGGAAAGCTATCTGCGGCACTGGCAAAGCAAAGAAGAAAGCTCCTATTCCGATCCCCAAATAAGCCATTGGGGAAGTCAGAACAGGAAAGACTGCTACTACCTCCTGGGCCACCAGATAACAATGAATCAGGCACCTCCAGCAGTAAGGAAACAGAATCCAGCATGTCCAAAGATGGTTCAGGGGCATTCTCAACCAAAAGTAAAGTTGCGGTTGTCAGCCTCATACTGAGGAGAATGGGAGAACTTGAAGCCAGAAGTATTCCAAAGATTGGTAATGACCATGTTCTAGTACCTGACCTTATTTGGCATAGCCAAAACCGAGAAAGCAGACCACACTTAGGAAGTTCCTGTCCAGGAATAGTGCCAGAAGCATAGATTTAAGCAAGGAATATTTATAACAGTAAGAACAAAATAAAAGCAATAGTCCTCATCAGGTATCTTCGGGAATGGTTCTATTTGTCAAGGAATACTCAGAAACTAGACAAGGAATTCAACTAAATCTGTTAAGTCCACAATGGGAAGATAGACTGAATTACAACTGTGGCTACAGATCTGTTAATATATCATGATCGGCTACTCACTAGAATAGTTGTTACAAATAGTGATAAAGGTGGAAGGTTTCTTATGTTATGGAAGACTCAGAACAGAAGAATAAGAGGACTGGGTAAGACTAACAAGCGAGGCAGATTGGTTACATTTTCACACCATGACTCATATCACAGTTGAAACAGGGGCACCCCTAGAAAGATGGATCCCAAGGTTGCGACCGCACCGAACAACTTCAAACTTATCGCCAAAAGTTCACACAAATGTAAGAGTAAAGTAAATGGTAAAACTTAATATCATTAAGCCTGACACTTCACTCAATTAAGGTCTCGAGAGGATTGATTGTTGGAGTAGGAGAGTTCTCGCATAGACTTTCAGGTAGTTTTATCTTATGCCAGAAACTC
>PYWC01000079.1:784539-810667 GCA_003182015.1 Tuber magnatum | reverse complement strand
AAATAGTTCGTGCTTCCTGGTGCGTAGACTGTTTTCGCGTCGTATTTTCCCAAGACACTTAGCCATCTCACTTGCTTTCTGCTTGGGTTTTTTGCCGTTCATAGGTGGGTCAAGGGTTGGTGGTCTGTAACTATTGTAAAGGAATTTCCCATTAGTACATTGTGGAACCGATTAAGCCCTTCCACTATCGCTAAGGCCTCTTTATCGGTGGTCCCATAGTTCATCTGAGCATTGGTGAACTTTCTGCTGTGTAATGCGGCTGGTTGTGCTGTCTCATAAGTGGTTCCCAGTCCCACCCATGCTCCAACTCCTAAATCTGAGGTATCCGTAACCAACCAAATTGGTTACTTGGTTTGTATGTCTAATGATCGCATGACTTGGTGATCGATGATTCGCTTTCGGACCATATCGAATGCAGTTTGGTGGGTCGTTGTCCACACGAATTCGGTGTTTTCCGTTAAGTCGGTTAGCGGTGCCATTAACGTAGCATGGAGGGGGAGAAACTGGGCCGCATAATTCACTATTCCAAGGAATCATTGTAGCTCCTTCTTGTTTTTTGGTGTCTCCCATCCTGCAATGGAAGATATTTTCTGGGGGGAGGCAGGGATTCCCTCGTTGTCCACTATGTGTCCTAATACTTCCAGCTTATCCGCAAAAAGTGCTGCCTTCCTTTTGCTCGCAAAGAATTTTGCTTTTCTGAGCCGATCACATACTTGGCTTATGTGTTTTTTGTGTTCTTCTGTTGTGTCTGATAATATTAGAATATCATCAATGTATACCCATACAAAATGATGTAAAAATTCGCTTAGAAGGTCCTCCATTATCCACATAAATGTTGCTGGTGCATTCATATCTCCTTGGAGTATTACTTTGCTCAGAAATCCTCCCAATGGGATTTTGAATGAGTTGAACTTAACACTGTCCTTGTCAACCCGTGTTTGGAAGTATGCGTCGCTTAGCTCGATCTTGCTCCTGAATTTCGCTGGTCCTATTCGGTTAAGGATCTGCGCCTGATTTGGAATCGATGGACTATCCATGATCGTGTTATCGTTTCTCACTTTCAGGTCCAACAGGGGGCGGATCCTTCCATCTGATTTGGGTTGTACAAACATAGGTGCTGCTCTGGGAACTTCCTGTCGTACAATTACTCCACTTCGTAGTTTCTCGTTTATCCAGTTCATGAGTTTTTCTTTGTAGGCTTCTGGGATCAAGTATGTTGGTTGGTTTCGTAGGTCGGTTGGATCTTTTAGCCGAATGTGGTGGCTAATCTTGTGCACTGGGGGTAGCGTTTCAGGGACCTTGTCCAGGAATACATCCTTATATTCTTCCAACAATGTTTTTGTGGTGGTGTCTGACAAATCGGCTCGGAATTCCCCGCTTGTTGGTTTGCATAGCACACATAGTTTGTCATCGGGAAATTCCACTGCTGTATCCCCACACCTGATAAGAGCATTATGTCTTTTCAGGAATGGCATTCCAATCAGGGCGTCGTACTTTTCCAAGTTTCCTACCAACATCTCCTGATTTGTCCATTTCTTTTTCCTGATTCCTATGGTCAGTGCACATTTCTTGTGGCTTGAAGAGCAGGATCCTTTCATAGCCATATTGGCTGTTGTTAGTTGGGGTAGGGGCTCTGTAGGGATGCCATGGGTAGAGATAAAGGTGGTGCTCATTATGTCGCAGCCGATTGTTCCCGTGTCAAATAGTACTTTTGCTGGGTGGCCTGCTATGTGAATCATTCCTTCAAGAGCGTCACGGGGCCTGATTGCCAACATTGGTTGCATTCACAGGCTTTCTATTTCCACTGTGTTAATTTCCACTTCGTCATATTCGGTTGTTTCCATGTGCTTTGTGCTAGCCTCCCGCTTAGTGGCCTTTCCTTTTCCCTTTTTGAAATAGCAGTCTTTTGCGCAGTGCCCCTTTTTCCCGCATTCGAAACATGTGCCTTCCTCACGTTGTTTCTGCTTCTTGTCTTTCTTCTCCTTTGAATCCTTGCAGTATGGTTTGTCCTTTTTCGTATTATCCTGCGATCATGATCCTTTACTGTTTCTTTGCTGTGGTACGTGGGTTCAGTAAACTCCTGGTTCATACAGGATAGCGTCCTTCCGTTCAGCCCGCTTGACTATCTTGTCAAAGGAATCACCATCCTCCTCCATGGGTTCTACCTCCTGTCGTAGTCTGGGATGTATTGCTTCATACAATCTTTGTCGTAGCGTATACTGAGACACCGTCCCAGTAGGCAATCGTCCATAATACATTCAGAGATCCGTTGTGACCAAGGTTACTCTTTCGGTTTTGCCATTTCGGACTTGCAGGATATCCTTGAACCTTTTGTATAGTTCTTCTGTGTTTCGCGAGAATTGGAATCTTTCTCTCAAGTATTTTATCAGGGTTGTTCCTCGGATTTTCTCCCCACTCTCATAGTGGTTCCTTGCTGGGTGGTATGCTTCCTCCACCTTCCCGATACAGAAACTTCCCAGGTATGCTCCGCTTCCTTCCTTAGTTTTGTCCACTTCGTGTAGGGCCAGGTATTGAGAGGTTGTTATAACCCATCGGTCAAATACTTCAGGTTTTAAGTCGTTCTTTTCACCCAAGAACGAGGGTGGTAGCGGAAGCTTGATTTTAGGTCCTGTTCGCCCAGCCCAGAGGCCAGGCAGTCCGGCAGATTCACCTTCGGACATATTGTGTTCGGGCTCTTCGTCACTCAAGCTGTTGTCTTAGGAACTTTCTGGAGAGTCGCTGGGGGATTCGGCTGGTGGCTGCCTTACTACCGAGTGATCTGATGCTTCTTTGCAGTCTTCTTCCTTCCTAGGTGTCCGGACAGGGATGTTATCTTTCTTGGGTGGTTGCGCCGGTGCCTTTCCTTTGCTGGGGCTGGGGGGAAATAGCCCAGGAAGGCTAGTTGCTGCCTTTGCTAATTCGTCATCCAATTCGCTAAAGGTCTGCTTGGCCAAGTCTCGCGCTAGTTGTCGTCCTGCTTCATCGATCGACAATTCACTCTTTGGCCCTTTCTATTTCTTGGGTTGCCTTTTCTTGGTAGGGCCTTCTCGTGGGACCTGCTTCCCACTTCGAGTCTCCACTGACTCAATGGTGTCGTGTTGGTGGAGCCAAACCCTTCGTGGTTCTGCTGCTCCCAGATGCTAGCTTCGCTATTGGACCTTTTGTAGGTTGATCAGACCAGCTCCCTGCAGGTTTCTTAACCACTTGCTGAGGTTAAAAAAATGTAACGTCTTCGGGCGAGGCCCTAGTCATGTGGCGGTATGATAGGAGCAGATGGCTTCTTGATCAACAAGAAGCAAGTGCTGCTAGCTAAAGGAGGCTTCGAACGGGGTGTAATAGGAGATCAAAGAAGTAACCGTTCAACCAAGCATATTAAGAATACTGTGTGTCGAAGTCTGCTGTTTCTATCGCAGAAATCAGTGGTCTGTAAATACAGCATATCACTTATCTCCAGTATGAGCGATATTGCAAAACAATGTGTGTATCAACTGATAGCACACGACACAATTCACGCATCAAACGATACTGTGAAACCAAACATAAAACAATCTGCGTATCAACCGATAGCACACGAAACAATACAAGTATCAAACGATACTGTGAAACCAAACATAAACTAATCTGATCATCAACTGATAGCACAGGAAACAATACACGTATCAAACAATACTGTAAAACAAAACATAAAACCATGTGTGTATCAACCGATAGCACACGAAACAATACACATATCAAATGATACTATGAAACCAAACATAAAACAACCTAGTACCCGTACCGGTTACAAAGGAAAACAAACCCTGAAACCAGATGGTCCCAAAGGAATATTACCGAGATTGGGAACTATTCTAGGAAGAAGACGTAACAGCAGTCCCACCATACTGGAAATGGGTAGACTTAGAAATAAAATTCAAGAAAGCAGCTAAATTCCCAACGCAGAGTATCTACCCACTTGGAGAAAAAGAGCTGCAGGAACTGAAGACCTACATTATACAGAACCTTCAATGAGGATGGATTAGAGACTCCTACGCAGAAGGATGATCGGCAATCCCATTCATACGAAACAAGGACTGAAAATTAAGACTAACTGTGAATTACGGAGCCCACAATAAAATAACGAATGAAGGTTGGTACCTGCTGCCATTAATATCTGAGGCCCTAGATCGACCAGGATCCCCAAAGTACTTCACTAAGCTCGACATCAAGGAAGCATACCACAATATCAGAATCAATCCAGGGGACAAATGGAACACAACATTTACCATGCGATATGGGATGTTCCAGTATCTGGTCATACTATTTGAACTGACCAATGTGCCAGTCACTTTTCAGCAATGGATCAACTGGGTATTGATCTAATACCTAAATGTGTCTGGTATCATATATCTAGACTGTGTGCTCATATATTCCAAAAATATGGTACAACACAGAAAGGACATTAATAACATTATGAAAGCACTGCAGAAATCAGGAATAAAGGTGAAATCAAGCAAATGCAAGTTTCATAAACAGGAAGCAGAATACCTGGGCTTCATCATCAACCAAGAGTGAGTTCAAGTGGGCCTAGTCAAGACCCAGGCAATATGGAAATAGGAGGCACCAAAAACCCAGGGAGACATTCAGTATTTCATAGGCTACTGTGTAACAGGAGCTCCCCTAGGAAGATCGATCCCAAGGGTGTGACCGCACTGAACAACTTCAAACTTATCGCCAAATGGTCACACAATGTACGAGTAAAGTAAACGGTAAAACTTAATATCCTTAAGCCTGACGCTTCAGTCAATTAAGTTTGCGAGAGGATTGATTGTTGGTGTAGGAGAGTTCTCGCATAGACTTTCAGGTAGTTTTATCTTATACCAGAGACTCCCCTATCAGTTTACTCCAACTATTCGAGCACAGCCTTCCCCACTAAGGGTGGTCCGACACGTCTCCTGGCACACCCTTTGCGCATGCATGTGTCGACACACTCTAGTCGGTGTTCACCTTACGCGGTTATCATTTATGCCGCACATTCCCATTGTAACTGCCAGAGTGAAAACTTCTTCGCCCCAGTGTCTTGCCAGTGGCTAACAGTCAAGACACCTGATGAACTGCACTATCTATGACACCCTTCCTATATGCACTGATCTCTACTTGGCTCGGGAAGCTACCGCGAGCAGTTTATCTATCTACTATTTACGAGTTACGGGCTTCCAGTGTCTTCCACAGGATACAGTAGTCTGAGAGTCATCCAATGGGCGCTACCCATGACCACTACCTCAGATCTATCTTACCTGTGGTAGGAATCATGCTTTTGGTGTCCCTGCACTTCCCTTTCAGAGGCGATAGCGTTGAGGACACTTTCGGGCTTGGTAGGTGTAAAACTCTCCCAGTCACCCTGGCACCACCCGGGACTACATGCGGGACCCCCATGGTTAACACCCATTAAGTCCGCCAGTTTTGGTCCGTTTCACTCTGAACTCGGAGGAGGTACTCCACCTTCCACCCTATGCCCCCTTGTATATCGTGCGAACAGCCTATGGGCAACCAGATGGCAGCGATGTATACGGTGTTGCAAGCAGGTCTCCAAAGGTTCCTCTTTGCTAGACTGCGCACAACTACACAACCATTTGCCCATGACGTCCGGGCCTCAAGGCGGGGCTGAAGGGGTATGATAGGAATAATGCTTCCAATTTACAGCTTCTTCGGAGATGTGTAGCTCACCCAATAGCATCCCCCAGAACCCCAGATTCCAGGATTATGTATGGCTTCGCGTGACAAACATTCCAGTCATTTTTCCCGAACTCCCGCAGGGACTTCGTATTGAAAGGTTGGGTAACTCAGGACAGGGTAACCCGAGCCTCATAGCAGGGTAACCTGAGGCTGAGGGTAGGGTAACCTTGTCTGGTGGACAAGATGACTTTTTCCCTGTTACCCTGTCTACCCTGTCACCGGAGATAGACGCTTCTGACCTTTCTCCAATTACCCAGCCTAACTGAGTAACTGCCCCTTCAGAGGTCCCTAAGTACGCTGACACCACTCCCAAGTGTGCCCAGGTACCTAAGTATCTGGTCAGCTGCTTCTGTTCATCTCGGAGCCTGGGCCATTGGACCTCTGTAGGTCAAGTACTACCTTGCCGGCCAGTTCCTACCAGTTCGCCTCCTGGCGACCTGTATGGGTGTAGGTTCTGGCTGCCATAGCTCATGTATGCTGGGTCTATACATACTGCAACTTCTATGTTCATTTTATAACAGGATTTAGTCGAATGGTGAAACTGATATACCGTCTCCTTAAAGAAGATATCAAATAGAACTAGGGATGTGAACAAGAGAAGGCATTTGACAAGCTAAGGACAAAAATAATCACAGCATCAATATTGGTGTACTTTGACCCAGAAAGAGAAATAAAGACAGAAATAGACACATCGAAATATGTATGCGCGTGGATATTACCACAAAAATGCGAAGACAGACAGTAGAGACTAGTTGCATACCAGTCCAAGATGATGGCACCAGCCAAATGCAACTATGATATACATGACAAGGAACTACTAGCAATAGTTCAAGCTCTTAAAGGATGCAGACATTATATTCAGAATACCGACAATAGTACCAAGGTCCTAACAGACTACAAGAACTTGGTACCATTAATGAAAACAAAAGAACTAAATAACTATCAAACACATTGGATAGAGAAGCTATGCCAGTATGACTTCAAAATCCAGTATCGATCAGGAAAGGAAGGAGGGAAACCAAATGCACTCATGAGACAAGCCAAGGACTAAGCCAAGGATAACAAAGATGAAAGAATTGCAAGGAGACAATGGATACTACTTCTAAGAGAAAAATATTTCACAGCAATAGAGACAGTGGAAATCCAGAATGGTATACAAGACACTATCCGAGAAATTAGCGGAGACGACCGGAAGATCCAACAGATATGACAAGCATTGAAAAGAGGAGATAGGAAAATAGAAAACATCGCACTAAGGCTATGTAAGTGGGACAGCAACTACCTCTGATATGATGACAGAATATGGATAGCTGACAATAAGGAAATCAGAACAGACCTGATATGAAGGAACCATAATCTGCCAGTAGCAGGTCATAGAGGGATGGCCAAAACTATCAATCTAGTATACTGCCAATACTATTGGCCAGAAATATGAGAAACAATCAAACAATACGTCAAGAACTGTGATATTTGTGCATAACCAAAAATCATAAAACACGTACCTTATGGGCTACTGAAACCGAATGAAGCACCTAACAAGACATGAAAATCCATATCTACAGCTTTGATCACAGACTTACCCCCATCACATGATTAGGCTACCATCCTGGTAGTAGTAGATCGCCTGACCAAAATGAGTCATTTTATTGCATGCAGAAAAGATATGACAGTACGGCAGTTCACTATGACCTTTCCATGAGAAATCTTTCAACTTCATGGCTTGCCAAAAAATGTGATAAGGGACGGAGGATCACTATTTATATCGGAAGTATGATGGGAAATAACAGAGAAACTAGAAATACAGTGGAGAGTGAGTATGGCATTCCACTCCTAAATGGATGGACAAACAGAAAGAGTCAATGTGATATTGGAGCAGTAGCTGAGGGCATACATCAAGTATAAGCAGGACAACTGGAATGAACTCTGCCTGATAGCAGAAGTCGCCTACAATAATGGAAGACAGGAAACGATAAAGAACACGCCATTCTACACAAACTATAGACAAAATTCAGAACACAATGCCATCACTCATTTGACCAAAAACAAGATGACAAGCTCCGATGAGATGGTGCTACTTCACAAAGTCCTGTGAACAGAAATGGTTATGGCATAATTACGACAAAAAGAAAATTATGATCAATGCCGAAGACCTAATCCAAATCTACAATCAGAAGATATGGTGTAGCTACTACCACGAAATATACAAACCAGGAGACTATTAAAGAAACTCAACTACAAGGAAATCGGACCATTCCAGATCTTGGTAAATGTGGCAAGTTGTGCTTCTAAGTTCAACCTACTGCCCCAGATGACTATACATAACATATTCTACATCTCACTCCTCAAACTCTATGCAAACAACAAACTACCTTTTCTAGAGAACCTCCCCACTCTGCCTATTGAGATAGACAGAGAAAACAAATATGAACTCGATGAAATCATTGGCTTGAGAGTAGACTATGGAAAACTAGAATATTGAGCCATGTAAATGGGATACTCTCCAGAACACAACCCGACTTACTACCCCACAAACAACTTCAAAAATACAGAACTTGCAAGCCATTGCTTCCACCAACAATACCACCACAAATCCCCAATAGGTCAAAATCAAAATCACACAAACTGAGTTGTCAGCCATAGGGGCACAACAGGGATAGGACACCACAGTCGGTCTCCCCCCTGACATTACCCCTACTAGCCCTGGATAGGAATAGCCCTCCAAAGCGAAGCTAGACAAAAGATAATAGGAGGCGAACAGAACTGCGGAACACAATACAGTGCCATGGATAGGCTACTATGAGGATGGGTGCTGGGTGCACCAGAGCGACGAACAAGGACAAGGATAGTTCCTGAAAGCCCTCAGGACCCATGGGAACAGAACAGACATATATGAAAAGAAGAGGTAGCAAGAGTGCTACCATGATGGGTGCAAAACCCATAAAATGGAAAAATAGATGTAGGGTATTATCTGCAGAAAGATGAAAGCGAAAAGCTTCTGAAAAGGGGCCACAAAGGGAAAAGAATACACAGGACAGCTATGAGGGCACGGCAGGAGGCAGAAGGAAGCAAGGAAAATGCGGAAGCACTGACAGACACAGATAGCCTGTACTGACATATTAACAACCTGCGCAGAGTGCTGGACAAAGCCCAAGTGGTGCTCGGCAACCAACGAGCAACTATTAATACTAAAAAAAAGACAAGCAGAATGCAGTAGTAAACGATTGAGGTCGTGAACACCACCCTCTAAGAACTGAGGGAAAATTAGCAACATGAATAGACGCACTGGGAGTTATTGGGAAGAGAGGCGAAAGCATTAGGGAGAGCCCTGATGCAATAGGTGTAGCCTGATGGGACTCAGGCTAGAGGAAGAGAAGAGTTAATATCACAAATGGTAATGGAGGTGGAAGGTTTCTTGTATCATGGAAGACTCAGAATAGAATGTTGGAAGTACTGAGTAAGGCTATCCAGCAAGGGAGATTGGTTAGGTTTTTGCACTATGACTCACATTACAGTCATAAGGTCTCGCATGACTCACAGTTGTGGGTTGTTGGCATGCTATAATTGGTTAATACTTTTGGGTGGCTTACAATTGTGAGGTTGGATGATGTAATAACTTTTGCATATGACTCAGTTAGCGAGTCATGGGTCTCATACATATGATGCACTTAGCGCACACGACTACAGTAGGTGACTCAAGTGTATGAGTCACAGGGTCATGGTTGGTGTGAAGAACAAGTATAAAAGAGGTTGCTAGGACCCAGGAGGATGAGCTCTTCATGCTATCCTCTTTGTATCTTCTTTCTTATAACTTTATCATGCTACTCTTTACCTATGTGATCCCATGGTACACCTATCCTTATAAGTGGGTAGTTAGATAGAAGCTATAAGTGCTTAGCTATCCGACTCCGAAGAAGATGTATAGTCTTGAGTGTTCAAGGCTAAGGTATCATCACCCATGTAAGGGAAACACTCACTGGTAGCAATTTTTACAATAGTATCTACCTATATACTGAAGCAGAAACTATACCAAGTCATGCATCCATGATTCGGACAAGAAGTAGAGCTGAGAAAAGTAGATAGAAATAACTATTGGAGAATTGTTAAACAAGCTGAAAGGAAGGATGTTATCCTGTATAAGATAAGAGTATTACCAAACTCCCCCATCTTAGCAAAAAAAGTGACAAGAAATCCTTGTACAAGTAAATTACACAACATTATTGATGACCAAGCTCCAGCAAAAGTCCGACAAAAATTAGCAACAGAAGATATGTGATGCAGGAACATGTTTAGAATATGGAAAAAAGTGGTACTATGTAAAGGACTATTACATAAGGAAAAGAAAAGGAAAGACGTTAAAAAAGAAAGTTACCTCAAACTAGGTACAATCTAACAAATATGAGGAAATTGAAATCAACTAAGTAGAGATAGAGTGCTTTTGAATGCAGCTAATATCTATAATCATGTCTCAGAATATACTAGAAGAAGCAATCAGAATAAACAGGTATCTAGCTAAGGTATTGTTCCATACAGGAATAATAGAATGCAATATTATCAGTAACATATTTATTACAATACACAAAATACTGACTGATCCACTCCTCCAACTAACAACTGTAAATATGGTCATAAAAGGCTCCTGGTCCTCCAGATATACAAAGTGTGCTTTGTTAGTAGAGATTGAAATGCAGAAATGGTCTAAGTAAGAAATGTTAGTCAGAAACCTATCAAAATATAATACCCTTATCAGAATGCTATTCCTAAAAATGCATGATGTATACATCAAATGCAGCAACACAGCAGTGGAGTTTTCCAACTATAAACTACACCTATTATATAAACCAACAGGTGGTAAACCATGAGCCTCAGTGTTAGATGCCACCAACACTAACCAATTGGCAGAATATAAGAATGTTTTCCCTAAAACGGTTTCTGAAACCTTACCCTCTATATGAAAAATTAATCACCATATATGGCAAAAAGACCCCATCAATCTTAAGAACTAGCCTATCTAGTCTATCTCTAAAGTGTACAAAGATAAACTCATAAACTAGATAAATAAGAAATTACAAGCTGGAATAATCTTGCAACAAGAGGTACCAAGAGTGATACCAATATTTGTATAACCCAGGTCAGATAGAAGAATCTGCTCCCTGGAGGAAACTGAAGATATAAAACAATAATATAGTCCTAGACAGCCTATCAATCTTAAACTAATAGCAAATCCTAAATCATATCAGAAAGGTAAAGTTCAGAAGCAAAATTGATCTCAGCAATGTATATTTCCAAACCAGGGTAAACGTAGACAGTGTATGATATAATTCATTCAAAATACTATTTGGTGGGTTTGTTACTATAATAATACCCTAAGGAGATATCAATGCATCTGTAACATTTATATATATCATGGAAGATCTGCTAAATGACTTTCTATACTACTTTATATGAGTATACATTGATAGCATTCTGATATTGTTGAATACTAAAGAGAGGTATGAGGTTTATATCAGAAAAGTATATAAATAGTTATGAAATGCTAAATTCTACATAAGCAAAAAGAAAACTATTCTGTTTGCCAACAAGCTTGAAGTATTAAAATATATTGTAGATAATAAAGGCATCCATGCATCTCTGCAAAGAATTGCAACAATTGTAGATTGAGTTACCCCTAGATATAAAAAGGAATTATAATGATCCCTTGAACTAGTCAACTATATTGCACAATTTATACCCCATCATGCAACACTTATAATGCTACTAACTAATCTAATAGGAAGTACTGAATTTTGTTGGACACACATACACCAGATCATATTTGATAACATGAGGAATCAGATCAGAAGATATTAACTCATACAACTAATAGACCTTCAGTAATGTTCGTTACGGGGCGGGGCGGGGCGTGTTTTACCCATGGTGGCCTAACGGGGCCGGGGGCCCGTGTTTTTCGGGGCCCCGGAGGCCCCGTAACGAACTCTAACCTTCAGAAAGAGGAATCAATCTAGTTGGTTACAGATAGCTTGGACATAGGAATAGGGGCTTCAGTGTAACAAGTATCTACTTACAAGACAGCTCCGCCAGCCACCCTATATAGTAGGAAGTTCACTAACTCATAAACAATCTCTAGAACTAGTCCAATCACCAAAGAAGTATTGGTGATTGTGGATGCACTCAACAGTTATTACAACATACTAATAGAGAACCCATTTAGAGTAGTTACTGATTACCAACCTCTAACACATTATGAACAGCAAAGAATGCAAGCAGGAAGTAAGTCAGATAGCTCAGTGTCTTAGAAAAGTACAATATATAGATAATCGATACTCCAGGAAGTACAAACTAGTTAGCCAGCATCCTCTCCCAAGTGTATGAAGGAGATTTAGACAAGATGCTAGTCTTTGTTACAGACTATACTAAGGAAGATAACAACATCTCAGATGATACCTTGTACCAATAGGAGTCAAACATAATAGAATCTGAGTATCCCTTGCCTAGTACCTCCCCTTTTTACTTATATACAACCTACCTGTTACACATAAGATAAACTGGTATAGCATAATGGGCATGTCACGTAATAACTGACAAAAGGTCACATGTTTGATCACAGGGTCCACTGGAGTATTTGGAGAACAAGATAATTTCTATGAATAAGATGCTGACACAAAACCCTCATTTATGCCACTCCTGAAGGTCACTGACTGAGTGGTTTTCACTGGGCCCTTCAGAGAGTATCCTCTGCTATTCTGATAAGGCCAGATGAAGTAATTTAGTTAGTTGGTTGTGGAGATAAACACATACAAAGATCACATAGCTGCACCAACTGATGGATGTCAACCGGGAAGAGGTCAGCTACTCCCATAGGAGTCCCTAGCTAACATACAGGTAGTAAGACTGAATTTCAAGTTAGTTGATGGAGCAATACAGAGGAAATCCTAAAGAGAGATCAACACCAAAGAGAGGATTGTTTATCTGCACCCAGAGGTATGATAAGGTAGAGGTATCCGAGGGCCTGCCACACAAAAGGTTGGTCCTAAGGGTCAAAGAGGCTTAAACACCATTGGTGTGATAAGGAAGGGCCCGGCCTCCTGTGGGTTGATGCAGATAGCTAATGAATCCAACCACATTGATAAATGTGTCCTCGGAGCTGATGACTCCATATGCAGAGAAGGAACCGGTGGCCTCTTACCATAGTGAAAGGGTTTGAGTGACTATGAGCAGAGCAGACACTGCGAGATAAGGGATGAGAACACCCTCTCTGCAGTCTGCACATGTCAGAGTCAAGCAGAGTAAAGGTTTTCAGAGTTTACAACATTTGCAACAAGGAAATAGAGAGAGATATGGGAAGAGTAGATAGCCCACAAACACCCAGACATGGAATATAAATATTGTAATGCCTCCCACACTTTACACACATGATCAGTGATGGAGAAGAGATCTTATCAATATATTCATTATATGATACATGTCATACATTTCGATTTAAACTTCACATCTAAGTAAGCCTTCCTAGTATTCACTTTGTCATGTATCAGGCCTTAGTCAAAACATGCTTGTCCTTAGAGTTGTCTACTACCTAACACTACCCCAATGAGGTACTAGTAACCTGCAAAGCCTGCACTCAATCAGTATAAGTAATGATTGAGGTAACAGATGGACCCTTCAAAGTACCTTCCTGGCAGAACTCAAGTATATGCAACAATTGCTCCCAGTTAGTACTTCTCTCATACAAGTAACAATACTTTACCCTCAAATGTTCAAGACCCTGACTTCTTCTTTTGAGTCAGATAGCTAAGTGCCCAAGGCTCCTATCTGATGACTTCTTCACAAGTGTATGTGTGTATCACAGCCATGTAGGCGATGAATAGAGTAGTAAAGTTCTAGGTAAAAAGATTCAAATATAATAGCATGAAGAACTTATCCTCCTAGGTTCTAGCAACCTCTTTTATACTCACTCTTCATGCCAACCCTAACCCTGTGACTCATACCTATAGGTCACCTACTATAGTCATGTATGCCAAGTATGTCACATGTATAAGACCCATAACTCACTAACTGAGTCATGTGCAAAAGTCATTACATTATACTACTCACAGCTGTGAGTTATTCAAGGGTGTCAACCAATCATAACATACCAACAACTCACAACTATAAGTCATGCGAGACCTCATAACTCCACCTGTGAGTTATAGTGTAAAAGCCTAACTAATCTGTCTTACTGATAAGCCTGACCAAACCCTCCGAACATTCTGTTTTGAGTCTTCCATAGCATAATTAATTTTCTACCCCTGTCACTCTGTGTGACTGCATAGTATAATGCATTACTGATATTGTAGGGTAGACAATTAGTCTTACTTCCAAACAGAAATAAAATTCACAAATAATCATCTTGGACAAAAGAGCAAATTCTACATAAAACCAGCAAGTAACAACTCTCAGTCTTTAAGCATAGTATTGGATTTCAGCTCTCCCAAATCCTCTGAACTTAAGCACTGAGAATAACAGTAAACTACCAGCCAAAGACTAGAGAATATTAATAGGATACCATCTACCCTCTTTCAATTCAAACCTCAGTTGCTTACAGTATTAAAGGTACTCAACCCAATGGTCTTACATTTTTCTATACCAGCCAACCACTTACAACTCAGACAAGTACCATGCCTAGCAAGCTGTGCAAACAAAGAAATAGTTTTGATAATACTATCAAGAATAGACAATTACCACAGGGAACTCTGTGAGGTTATTGAGGAAGATGACATATACCCAAATTGTAACCGGTACGGGTTACTAGGGTTTTATGTTTGGTTTCACAGTATCGTTTCATACTTGTATTGTTTCGTGTGCTATCGGTTGATACACACANAGTGTAAAACAATCTCAACTATTGCTTATTTTAAAACCATCTATATTGACTACTGTATGAAATACAAATCTCTTGATTTTGGGACAGAGGATTGGGAAGACTGGATAGTGAAAAGTTGGGTCGATTTACTGAAATATTAGGAAAGTGGTTGTTTTGCGCATGAACCTTCATATATAGAATATTTGGAAAGATAGTTGGATAGAATCTGTAATGTGTTTAGGCCAGGCCCTAGTCACGTAATAGTACGATAGGTGCAGATGGCTTCTTGATCAACAAGAAGCGAGCGCTACTTACTAAAAGGGTCTTCGAACAAAGTGTAATTGGAGATTAATGAAGTAACCATTCAACTAATTATATCTTTAGCAAGCAGCGCTCGCTTCGTGTTGACCACGAAGCCATCTGCTCCTATCGTACCGCTACATGACTAGGGCCTAGCCCGAACACGTTACACAAATGAGACAACCAGAGGAAGTGAGATAGAAAATGTGAGAGACATTAGGCAAACTGTAAACTACTTGATAGAAACCTTCTATACTTACATGATGTTTGTATATCGCCACTAAGAAGTATGAAAAAAGATAAACAAGAATATCTGTCTTGGAGAAGACCCATTATCATATACAATTATGAATAGAATACTTTTTACCAAGACTAGTCATATGGAAAATTGCTTATATTATTCCCAAAGGATCTGCTTTCAGAAATACAACTTAAAGGAAATATATTATAGCAGAAATACATAATAATAAAACATTATAAAGCAGAACGAAATCTATATTACACAACAGAGTATATATTTTGGACTAAAATGAGGAAGAATTTCTAGGCATATGTCACCTAGTATCACATATGTTGAATCAACAAAAAACCTATCAAACTACTAGAAGGAAAGCCCAAACCATCTTCCTTCTATATGAGATCTTTGAGTCTATAGTAATAGACTTTCATAGGTCTTTCAAAAGCTCTTCAGAATTTGACACAATATTGGTAGCCATAGACAGGTTTTCAGGCTAGACATAGCTGGTAATAAGATACAGATAAATAACAGTGAAAGAAACTTAGGATTTCCTATACAGCCTGACTTTTATACTGTATAAATATGTAGCCACAATAGTAAGTAATGTGAACCCTGTATTTGAATCCCATTTGTAGAAACAATATTGCTGGTTGCTAGGAATTGTGCATATCAAGTTGGCACAAGGATACTATAAAATGAACAGGCAAGTGAAACAAAAAATCCAAGAACTAAAAACGGAGCTATAAAACTTAGTAAATTCAAGGCAAAATAATTGGATCAATGTAATCCTGAAGACAGCAGCCTACCTGAATGGGAGATGGTCAAAAACTCGAGGAATATCACTATACAAGGTAGTATTTGGGAGAAACTACCCCCTACTTCCTCTAACTAAGTTTAGGAACTCTACAGTACTGAGAGCAGATAATCTTCTCAACAGAAACCAGTTAATACAGAATATAGCATTTAATACAATCAAACTAGTTTGCTTCTGGAGTACAAGAACAGTAGTGAAGAGCTCTAGACCCAATGTCCCTATTAGTGTCTAAAACCCACTATTGGTATATGAAAACCAATTTACAACAGAAGCAGGAGAAAGCAAGAAACTACAACTATACTAACAAGGGCTGTTCAAAATTATTGGATATAATGAATATACAAAAAACTATATGGTCAAAATAAATGAACAAGTATATCAAAATAATATCAGAAATTTGCTCACCTCTATAGTTAAGTGGTATCTACAGAATAATAACTCCATTATTCCTAAAAGAAGTTATAAGAAACCTCCTCCGATTGTGGTAACATAATAGAACAAGTAATAGAAGAAATATATGACTATAGAAAACAATATGACTACAATCAATTTTTGATTAAATAGAAGGGATACCCTGAAACAGAAAACAATTAGAAGCTACTGGAATGATTGGAAAATGCAATGAAATTAGTGAATCAGTGGTAGAGCATAAATATGCCTAACAATAACCTATCCTCTATAATAAACTATAGGACAGTAGCTTAGAGCCAGACTCTATTCGAGATACTGAAACTATGACTGGATACTAATAATGAAATACTAGATGGGTTTTGGGTAGTATATTTCAAGAGCAACTTCAAGAGCAGTGAAGTCAAGAATAGGATACTCAAAGAAACTTTTGATTATTGAGTCTAACAGGAAAGTATCCTAATATCCAACAACCTTATAATGTCAAACTATCAGAAGGTGTCTTGAAGACTATACTATCAACTAATAGAACTGGTTGTGAACCATGATATTATTCTTAGATAATTTCTAACCCACTGACTATTTATACACATCTCTGCAAAATGCCTTGAAATAACAACCAAATCTACCAAATGAATATGGAGAACTACTGTACAAGATGTTTTCTGATTCAGTGGCAGATATTATCTAAGCATGGAAAAATATAGAATATGTGAGTAGACCAAAGAACATGAATATAAATACTGCTCACTAACTCTTAAACATTTAAGTAAAAATGAGATATATACCTTCTATCAATTCATACTACTATAGGAGAATAACCACCATCCATCTGAAATACCTTAATGATATCAAACTATAAGAAAGTCATCCTAAGACTACACTACTAGCTTATAAGACTACTGGCAGAGTGTAAAACAATCTCAACTATTGCTTATTTTAAAACCATCTATATTGACTACTGTATGAAATACAAATCTCTTGATTTTGGGACAGAGGATTGGGAAGACTGGATAGTGAAAAGTTGGGTCGATTTACTGAAATATTAGGAAAGTGGTTGTTTTGCGCATGAACCTTCATATATAGAATATTTGGAAAGATAGTTGGATAGAATCTGTAATGTGTTTAGGCCAGGCCCTAGTCACGTAATAGTACGATAGGTGCAGATGGCTTCTTGATCAACAAGAAGCGAGCGCTACTTACTAAAAGGGTCTTCGAACAAAGTGTAATTGGAGATTAATGAAGTAACCATTCAACTAATTATATCTTTAGCAAGCAGCGCTCGCTTCGTGTTGACCACGAAGCCATCTGCTCCTATCGTACCGCTACATGACTAGGGCCTAGCCCGAACACGTTACACAAATGAGACAACCAGAGGAAGTGAGATAGAAAATGTGAGAGACATTAGGCAAACTGTAAACTACTTGATAGAAACCTTCTATACTTACATGATGTTTGTATATCGCCACTAAGAAGTATGAAAAAAGATAAACAAGAATATCTGTCTTGGAGAAGACCCATTATCATATACAATTATGAATAGAATACTTTTTACCAAGACTAGTCATATGGAAAATTGCTTATATTATTCCCAAAGGATCTGCTTTCAGAAATACAACTTAAAGGAAATATATTATAGCAGAAATACATAATAATAAAACATTATAAAGCAGAACGAAATCTATATTACACAACAGAGTATATATTTTGGACTAAAATGAGGAAGAATTTCTAGGCATATGTCACCTAGTATCACATATGTTGAATCAACAAAAAACCTATCAAACTACTAGAAGGAAAGCCCAAACCATCTTCCTTCTATATGAGATCTTTGAGTCTATAGTAATAGACTTTCATAGGTCTTTCAAAAGCTCTTCAGAATTTGACACAATATTGGTAGCCATAGACAGGTTTTCAGGCTAGACATAGCTGGTAATAAGATACAGATAAATAACAGTGAAAGAAACTTAGGATTTCCTATACAGCCTGACTTTTATACTGTATAAATATGTAGCCACAATAGTAAGTAATGTGAACCCTGTATTTGAATCCCATTTGTAGAAACAATATTGCTGGTTGCTAGGAATTGTGCATATCAAGTTGGCACAAGGATACTATAAAATGAACAGGCAAGTGAAACAAAAAATCCAAGAACTAAAAACGGAGCTATAAAACTTAGTAAATTCAAGGCAAAATAATTGGATCAATGTAATCCTGAAGACAGCAGCCTACCTGAATGGGAGATGGTCAAAAACTCGAGGAATATCACTATACAAGGTAGTATTTGGGAGAAACTACCCCCTACTTCCTCTAACTAAGTTTAGGAACTCTACAGTACTGAGAGCAGATAATCTTCTCAACAGAAACCAGTTAATACAGAATATAGCATTTAATACAATCAAACTAGTTTGCTTCTGGAGTACAAGAACAGTAGTGAAGAGCTCTAGACCCAATGTCCCTATTAGTGTCTAAAACCCACTATTGGTATATGAAAACCAATTTACAACAGAAGCAGGAGAAAGCAAGAAACTACAACTATACTAACAAGGGCTGTTCAAAATTATTGGATATAATGAATATACAAAAAACTATATGGTCAAAATAAATGAACAAGTATATCAAAATAATATCAGAAATTTGCTCACCTCTATAGTTAAGTGGTATCTACAGAATAATAACTCCATTATTCCTAAAAGAAGTTATAAGAAACCTCCTCCGATTGTGGTAACATAATAGAACAAGTAATAGAAGAAATATATGACTATAGAAAACAATATGACTACAATCAATTTTTGATTAAATAGAAGGGATACCCTGAAACAGAAAACAATTAGAAGCTACTGGAATGATTGGAAAATGCAATGAAATTAGTGAATCAGTGGTAGAGCATAAATATGCCTAACAATAACCTATCCTCTATAATAAACTATAGGACAGTAGCTTAGAGCCAGACTCTATTCGAGATACTGAAACTATGACTGGATACTAATAATGAAATACTAGATGGGTTTTGGGTAGTATATTTCAAGAGCAACTTCAAGAGCAGTGAAGTCAAGAATAGGATACTCAAAGAAACTTTTGATTATTGAGTCTAACAGGAAAGTATCCTAATATCCAACAACCTTATAATGTCAAACTATCAGAAGGTGTCTTGAAGACTATACTATCAACTAATAGAACTGGTTGTGAACCATGATATTATTCTTAGATAATTTCTAACCCACTGACTATTTATACACATCTCTGCAAAATGCCTTGAAATAACAACCAAATCTACCAAATGAATATGGAGAACTACTGTACAAGATGTTTTCTGATTCAGTGGCAGATATTATCTAAGCATGGAAAAATATAGAATATGTGAGTAGACCAAAGAACATGAATATAAATACTGCTCACTAACTCTTAAACATTTAAGTAAAAATGAGATATATACCTTCTATCAATTCATACTACTATAGGAGAATAACCACCATCCATCTGAAATACCTTAATGATATCAAACTATAAGAAAGTCATCCTAAGACTACACTACTAGCTTATAAGACTACTGGCAGAGTGTAAAACAATCTCAACTATTGCTTATTTTAAAACCATCTATATTGACTACTGTATGAAATACAAATCTCTTGATTTTGGGACAGAGGATTGGGAAGACTGGATAGTGAAAAGTTGGGTCGATTTACTGAAATATTAGGAAAGTGGTTGTTTTGCGCATGAACCTTCATATATAGAATATTTGGAAAGATAGTTGGATAGAATCTGTAATGTGTTTAGGCCAGGCCCTAGTCACGTAATAGTACGATAGGTGCAGATGGCTTCTTGATCAACAAGAAGCGAGCGCTACTTACTAAAAGGGTCTTCGAACAAAGTGTAATTGGAGATTAATGAAGTAACCATTCAACTAATTATATCTTTAGCAAGCAGCGCTCGCTTCGTGTTGACCACGAAGCCATCTGCTCCTATCGTACCGCTACATGACTAGGGCCTAGCCCGAACACGTTACACAAATGAGACAACCAGAGGAAGTGAGATAGAAAATGTGAGAGACATTAGGCAAACTGTAAACTACTTGATAGAAACCTTCTATACTTACATGATGTTTGTATATCGCCACTAAGAAGTATGAAAAAAGATAAACAAGAATATCTGTCTTGGAGAAGACCCATTATCATATACAATTATGAATAGAATACTTTTTACCAAGACTAGTCATATGGAAAATTGCTTATATTATTCCCAAAGGATCTGCTTTCAGAAATACAACTTAAAGGAAATATATTATAGCAGAAATACATAATAATAAAACATTATAAAGCAGAACGAAATCTATATTACACAACAGAGTATATATTTTGGACTAAAATGAGGAAGAATTTCTAGGCATATGTCACCTAGTATCACATATGTTGAATCAACAAAAAACCTATCAAACTACTAGAAGGAAAGCCCAAACCATCTTCCTTCTATATGAGATCTTTGAGTCTATAGTAATAGACTTTCATAGGTCTTTCAAAAGCTCTTCAGAATTTGACACAATATTGGTAGCCATAGACAGGTTTTCAGGCTAGACATAGCTGGTAATAAGATACAGATAAATAACAGTGAAAGAAACTTAGGATTTCCTATACAGCCTGACTTTTATACTGTATAAATATGTAGCCACAATAGTAAGTAATGTGAACCCTGTATTTGAATCCCATTTGTAGAAACAATATTGCTGGTTGCTAGGAATTGTGCATATCAAGTTGGCACAAGGATACTATAAAATGAACAGGCAAGTGAAACAAAAAATCCAAGAACTAAAAACGGAGCTATAAAACTTAGTAAATTCAAGGCAAAATAATTGGATCAATGTAATCCTGAAGACAGCAGCCTACCTGAATGGGAGATGGTCAAAAACTCGAGGAATATCACTATACAAGGTAGTATTTGGGAGAAACTACCCCCTACTTCCTCTAACTAAGTTTAGGAACTCTACAGTACTGAGAGCAGATAATCTTCTCAACAGAAACCAGTTAATACAGAATATAGCATTTAATACAATCAAACTAGTTTGCTTCTGGAGTACAAGAACAGTAGTGAAGAGCTCTAGACCCAATGTCCCTATTAGTGTCTAAAACCCACTATTGGTATATGAAAACCAATTTACAACAGAAGCAGGAGAAAGCAAGAAACTACAACTATACTAACAAGGGCTGTTCAAAATTATTGGATATAATGAATATACAAAAAACTATATGGTCAAAATAAATGAACAAGTATATCAAAATAATATCAGAAATTTGCTCACCTCTATAGTTAAGTGGTATCTACAGAATAATAACTCCATTATTCCTAAAAGAAGTTATAAGAAACCTCCTCCGATTGTGGTAACATAATAGAACAAGTAATAGAAGAAATATATGACTATAGAAAACAATATGACTACAATCAATTTTTGATTAAATAGAAGGGATACCCTGAAACAGAAAACAATTAGAAGCTACTGGAATGATTGGAAAATGCAATGAAATTAGTGAATCAGTGGTAGAGCATAAATATGCCTAACAATAACCTATCCTCTATAATAAACTATAGGACAGTAGCTTAGAGCCAGACTCTATTCGAGATACTGAAACTATGACTGGATACTAATAATGAAATACTAGATGGGTTTTGGGTAGTATATTTCAAGAGCAACTTCAAGAGCAGTGAAGTCAAGAATAGGATACTCAAAGAAACTTTTGATTATTGAGTCTAACAGGAAAGTATCCTAATATCCAACAACCTTATAATGTCAAACTATCAGAAGGTGTCTTGAAGACTATACTATCAACTAATAGAACTGGTTGTGAACCATGATATTATTCTTAGATAATTTCTAACCCACTGACTATTTATACACATCTCTGCAAAATGCCTTGAAATAACAACCAAATCTACCAAATGAATATGGAGAACTACTGTACAAGATGTTTTCTGATTCAGTGGCAGATATTATCTAAGCATGGAAAAATATAGAATATGTGAGTAGACCAAAGAACATGAATATAAATACTGCTCACTAACTCTTAAACATTTAAGTAAAAATGAGATATATACCTTCTATCAATTCATACTACTATAGGAGAATAACCACCATCCATCTGAAATACCTTAATGATATCAAACTATAAGAAAGTCATCCTAAGACTACACTACTAGCTTATAAGACTACTGGCAGAGTGTAAAACAATCTCAACTATTGCTTATTTTAAAACCATCTATATTGACTACTGTATGAAATACAAATCTCTTGATTTTGGGACAGAGGATTGGGAAGACTGGATAGTGAAAAGTTGGGTCGATTTACTGAAATATTAGGAAAGTGGTTGTTTTGCGCATGAACCTTCATATATAGAATATTTGGAAAGATAGTTGGATAGAATCTGTAATGTGTTTAGGCCAGGCCCTAGTCACGTAATAGTACGATAGGTGCAGATGGCTTCTTGATCAACAAGAAGCGAGCGCTACTTACTAAAAGGGTCTTCGAACAAAGTGTAATTGGAGATTAATGAAGTAACCATTCAACTAATTATATTACGAATACTGTCTGTCGAAGTCTGCTGTTTCCATTGTAGAAATCAGTGGTCTTTAAATACAGCATATCGCTTATCTTCAGTATGAGCGATATTCCAAAACTTTGTGTGTATCAACTGATAGCACACGAAACAATACAAGTATCAAATGATACTATGAAACCAAATATAAAACAAGGTCTGTATCAACTGATAGCATACGAAACAATACAAGTATCAAACAATACTGTAAAACCAAACATAGAACAATGTATGTATCAACCTAAAGCACAAGAAACAATACAAGTATCAAATGATACTGTGAAACCAAACATCAAACTAACCTAGTACCTGTACTGGTTACACTCCCAAAATAAAATAACAAATTCACCAAATCAAATAACCTAATGAAATCCTAATAGTCAGTAACCCCGCTATTTTCCTGAAAGTCCTCATAGGACCCATCCTCATCATCATCACTATCCTGCAATATTCTCGTGTAATCCTGCAACATCCATTCCGCACCTTTATACCATTTCTCCAAGCACTCCTTACAGGGTGCTTCGCACACAAAGCAACCTGATTCCTTGTAGTGTGGTAAATCGATCCAGTGTTGGACCATCCAGTCCTCCCAATCCTCTATTTCGATATCGATCCATCAGCAATCATAGCAGTAATCAATGTAAAATATCTGCCAGTATGCCTCCAGTGAAATGGTTCCACTGTGCAGTAGTTCTCCAACGATGATATGTAGTCCCTTGATGCTTATTTCTTCATAGGCCAACATTTTTTAGCTTTGTAAAAGGATAAGGGTTTGTAAAAGTAATGTGTCTTGTAGGAATTTTTCTTTCAGTTTGTAGGTCCGATAGTAAGGTTCATTCTTTTCAGAGGAGTTCTAGGGATGGTGGATAGTGTTTATGTCCTGGTGTTGACCTCACTTAGGTATTCCTGGTAAGGTGGGTGGTACTCATGTTTCGGTGTTGACCTTGCTTAGGTGTTCCTGGTAAGATGAGTGGTACTTTATCTCAGTTTCTTCCGTCTCTACGCACATATCACATTTTTCCGTACTCAGGTAACAACCACTACCAAAGCGGAACACAACTGATAATGTTTCTCCCCACATCCATCCTGTTGATTCCATTGTTATTTCGAGGCAGTTGTTGCAAATGTGTATGAATAATCAGTGTGTTAGATATCATCTAGAGATGATATCAGGGTTCACCAACAGTTCCATTAGCTGATGGCGCAGTCTCCAAGGCACTTGCTCATAGTTTGACATCGTGAGGCTGTTGGATAGTGGGTTTCTTTTCTTGTTATTCCCAGTACTCGGCTTCGGCTAGCTGTTCTAGGTATGCCACTTCATCTTCCATTATCCGATTCTTATCTTCGCTGCTTTCAAAGTTGCTTTCGAAGTGGGCTGACCAAAACCTGCCTTGTATCTCTTGATCCGTGTCGGGGCGGAGGTGCTGGATTTCTGGCAGGGTTGGGCTCCATGCCACCGTCACCTGGTTTATTTTAGCGGGTAGCTCATGCGTCAGTTTGTTGTCCGCCCACCATTGATGTACCAATTCTATAGCATGTTCCAATCCTTCAACGGATTCCCAGCTATTTTCCGTTTCCAGGTATCCTACCCATTTCACTAGGAACTGGTCACGATCATATCGTTTTCTGTGGTCTCTTTCTAGTGTCTACTTCCCATTTGGGTTTTTCGTCAACCACGATAGGAGGTGGTTTTACGTGGCTTCTTCCAGGAAAGGAGGTATCATCATCAGGGAGGTATAGTTTCACAGTAGATGTGTGTAATGTTGCTTGTCAGTTTCTGTACATTCTGCTGTCCATTTATACTGTGTAATTTTGCATATCTTCATCATATTCAATTATCTTGAATGGTCCTCGCCAGCGTAGTTACAATTTCTTACTTCATCGCGATTACGTTGCGAAAAGGCTTCTATAAACCAGTGGCAGGTTACCTTTTCCTATCGTTGTGTGGTATCTGCATCGTATTGCTGCCGTTCTCGTACTCCTGAATCGCTCTAGCTTGATCGTATTGAATGCTGTGTTCTAGATTGCTTGGTGCCTGTTTAACAATTGGGTGGCTGCTGGAACTGCTGAATTCTTGAAATTCACCAGGGGAAGTAGCGGGTAATCTTTTCCATAAACTGCTTTGTATGGTGACATACCAAGAGTTTCGGACCATCCGGCATTTATGTATGTGGCCGTTTTGGGTATGGCCTCAAATCAATTGTTCTGCCATGCATTGACTAGGTTCCAAAGAGCCCTTTTTAATTTCAGGATTTTACTTTCAACCTGTCCGTTCATTTCATGGTGGCCTGATGCTGCTTTGATATGCTCAATTCCTAGCGATCGACATTGTTGTCTCCATGCATGTGACTCAAACCGTGGGTCTGCATCACTTACTATTCTTCTTGGATGGCCGTGGGGTGTAAATATTTTGTTGTGTAGTAGTTCCCAGGTTGTTATTGCCGTTACTCACTTGTTTGTTGGTATGAGTCATGTAAATCACAAGAATCTGTCTATGGCTACCATGATCATGTTGTATCCCCATAAATTGTGGAAGGGCCCCGCAATGTCAATGGCTATTGATTCGAAAATCTCTGATGGCAGGACAATTGTCTGGGCCTTTCCTTCTGATAACTTTGTCTGTTCCTTGTTCATTTGGCAGGTGTGGCATTGGGCCACATATGCTCTGAAGTCCTTCTGCATTTCAGGCCTAAATAGGTACTCGGTAGCGTACCGTTAGTTTCGTTCAGAACTGTGATGGCCTTTGTTGTGGATTTCGCTAATGGCGTACTCCCTGAATGTAGTATTTCCATACGCAGGACCCTTTGGAATATACAGGCAGTCTTTCCTGAATTGGGTTTTTGCATATAGTATTCCATTTGCAACCTTGTAGGAGGATGAATCTCCTGTGAAGTCCATATTTTCATTGACTTTTTTCCATATCGTTTCACTCCGGTATGCTGCAATCATGTGTGCTCGGAATGTCCCAATCATTCTATTGATTGTTTGTAAAGTAACATACTCGTCTGCTATCTTGCTTCCTCTGGTCGCTTCAGGCTGGTCTAGAGTTCCTTACGGGGCCTGCGGGGGCCCGTTTCCTACCCCAGGCCGCGCACCGGCCCGGGGCTGGGCGTTTTCTTAGGCTTTCCCCACCCCGTCACCTGCAACTGGCTGCGCCCCGCCCAGGCCCTGAACAGGCCCCTGTCAAATTTGGGTGGCAAGAAATGGGGGTGGGGCGGGGAGGACATACAAAATACATC
>PYWC01000079.1:747551-784495 GCA_003182015.1 Tuber magnatum | reverse complement strand
CGAACATTGGGCTGGTCATTCTCCTCGTTGTTTTCCAAGACATTGTATCGTCCCCGCCGATATTCACACATTGTTGGAGGTACAACTGACACTATTGTTTCATCACTAAGGTTCTCTATTGGCTCCGCCCATCTGATAGGTGGTAGACTATCAGGTCCTGGCATTCGGAAAGCCGCTATTGTCTCATTCGTAAGGTTCACTATTGGTTCTGGTTCTGGCATTCGGAATGCCAGGGCTTTGGGATTCAGAATTGCTGGGATAGTGTAGGACCTGAGCGTTGGTTGAATGAGGGTGGATGGCCCTTCCACAGCACTACTTGGTCTACTGCCAATCATTTGTTGCCATTCCCAGTCATTGATCGCGGGGGACTCCAGAAGGCTTAGGTCAATTTCTGTGTTTGGGGGACTCGGTTCTTCACTAGGTGGACAAGGGGTCTGGTTTCTCTGCCATCTAGGATGGTTGTTTGTGAATTTGATCTCGGTTTGATGATATGGGCAATGATCCACATAACATTACGAATAGTGCAACTTGCTATGTTGGAGTTCTTCTGGTGTGGTACTTTGCAAGGTGTACTGGTCACCCCAATCATTTCCTACCATGATTGAGCAGGGGCTTTCACCAGGCACAGGGGCCTTGTTGCGATACTCAGTGTATGAGTAAGGAGGGGAAGTAGGAGAGGTGTCTCCCTTGGGCTCCATCATGTTTGATCCTTGCTTGTAGAGCATGTTATCCACGATGTCTCCAGCTTCTTTTGTATAATAGTGGATATAGAGTGGATTCAATTCTGATCCTCACTCGCATATCCAAGAAAGGGCGTCAGCTAAATAGTTCGTGCTTCCTGGTGCATATACTACCCTTGCGTCATACTTTCCTAAGGCACTGAGCCATCTAACTTGCTTTCTGCTTGGGTTCTTTGCAGTTCGTAGATGCGTCAAGGGTTGGTGGCCGGTTACTATTGTGAAGGCATTTCCCCTTAGTACATTGTGGAACTGGTTAAGCGCCTCCACTATTGCTAAGGCCTCTTTATTGGTGGTTCCATAATTTTTTTGCGTATTGGTGAATTTTCTACTGTGTAACACGGCTGGTCGAGCCGTCTCATATGCGGGTCCCCATCCTACCTATCCCCCTATTCCCAAGTCTGAGGCGTCTATGACTAGCCATATTGGTTCCTCACTCCATATGGCTATTGGCCACATGACTTGGTAATCAACAATTCGCTTTTTTACCATTTCCAACGCAGTCTGATGGGTGGTTGTCCATACAAATTTGGCATTCCCTGTTAAATCCAGTAATGGTGCTGTTAGGATCGCATAGTGTAGGAGGAACTGGGCCACATAGTTCACTATTCCTAGAAAGCATTGCAATTCTTTCTTGTTTTGAGGTGTTTTCCAACATGCAATAGAAGATATTTTCTGGCGAGATGCATGAATTCCTTCGTTATCCACTATGTGTCCTAGTACTTCCAGCTTATCTGCGAATAGTACTCACTTCCTTTTGCTTGCATAAAATTTTGCTTTTCTGAGTGGGTCACATACCTGCCATATGTGCCTTTCATGCTCTTCCAATATATCCGACAATATTAGAATATCATCAATGTATATCCATATAAAGTGATGTAGGAATTCGCTTAGGAGGTCTTCCATTATTCGCATAAAGGTTACTGGTGCATTCATGTCTCCTGATAGCATTGCTTTACTGACAAATCCTCCAAATGGTGTTTTAAATGAGTTGAACTTAATGCTATCTTTATCCACTCGTTTGTGGAAGTATGTGTCGCTTAGGTCGATTTTACTCCTGTATTTCGCTCGTCCTATTCACGATAGGATCTGTTGTTGGTTAGGAATGGATGGACTATCCATGATTGTGTTGTTCTGGCGAACTTTCAGGTCCACCAGGGGGCAGATCCTGCTGTCTGACTTAGGTTATACAAATATAGGTGCCGCTCCCAGGACTTCCTGTCATATGATTACTCCAGCTCGTAATTCCTTGTTCATCCAGTTCATAAGTTTCTCCTTGTATGCTTCTAGGATTAAGTATGTTGCTTGGTACTTTAGAACCGTCAGATCCTTTAGCCAAATGTGATGCTTAATTTTCGTATAGTGGGCAACATTTCAGGGACCTTGTCCGAGAATACATCCTTGTATTCTTCCAATAGTGTTGCTGTGGTTGGGTCTGAAATAGTGGTTCAGAGCTCCCCACTTGTTGGTTTGCATAGCACCACTAGTTTGTCATCGGGAAACTCCACTGCTATGTCCCCATATCTGATAAGGGCATTATGTCTTTTTGGGAATGGCATTCCAATTAGGACGTCGTATTTTACCAAGTTTCCTACCAAGATCTCCTGATTTGTCCATTTCTTTTTTCCGATTCCTATTGTCAGCCCACATTTCTTGTGACTTGAAGAGCTGGATATTGTTCGTTACATGGCAGGGCGGGATGGGTTTTAACCATGGCAGCCCTACTGTTACATGGGCCCGGGGGTGTACTTTGTACATCCTCTCCGCCCTGCCTCTGTCCAGGGCCTGACCCCAGTCTTTCCCTGGATGGGGCCCCATTTCTTGCCACCCAAATTTGACGGGGGCCCATTTAGGGCATGGCCGGGGCAGGGCCCCTTGTGGGTGATGGGGTAGGGAAAGTGTACGAAAATGCCCTACCGTAGGCAGGGGAACAAGGCTGGGAGCCCCTGTTTTTCGGGGCCCGGAAGGCCCTGTAACGAACTCTAGAGCAGGAACCTTTCATTGTCATGTTGAGTGTTGTTGGTTGGGGTAGAGATACCGTGAGTATACCGTGGGTAGAGATAAAGGTAGTGCTAATTATGTCACAACCGATTGTTCCTGTATCGAAAAGTACCTTTGCTGGGTGGCTCTCTATGTGGATTGTTCCTCCTAGTGCATCACAGGGCCTAACTGTCAGCACTGGTTGTGTTCGGAGACTTTCCATTTCCACGGAATTAATTTCCACTTCGTCGTATTCAGTTGCTTCCCTGTGGTTCGAGCTTGCATCTAGCTTAGCTGTTTTTCCTTTTCCAGTTTTGGCATAGCAGTTCTTTGCATAGTGCCCCTTTTTCCCACATTCATAACATGTGCCTTCATCGTGTCATTTCTGCTTTTCATCTTTCTTACCCTTTGAACCTTTGCATTTTGGTTGTTCCTTTCTTGTGTTATCGCATGATAACGATCCTTTACTGCTCCGCTACTGCGGTATGTGCGTTTGGTAGACTCTTGTTTCATATAGAATGGTATCCTTCCTTTCAGCTCATTTGACAATCGTGTCGAAGAAGTCTCCATCCTCTTCTATGGGTTCTACCTCCTGGTATAGTCTGGGATGCATTGCTTCAAACAGTCTCTGTCATAGCATGTACTGAGATACTCTTCCGGTAGGCAATCGTGCATGGTACATTAGCAGATCTGTTGCGACCATTGTTATTCTTTCTGTTTTCCCATTTCGGACTTGTTGGATTTCCTTGAACTTCTTATATAGTTCTTCCGTATTTCGTAAGGACTGAAATCTGTCCCTTAGGTACCTTATCAGGGTCTTTTCTCGTATTTTTTCCTTGCCGTCATAGTGGTTCATTGCTTGGTGATACACTTCTTCTGCTTTTCCCATATAAAAGCTTCCGAAGTATGCTCCACTTGCTTCCTTTGTCTTATCCACATCGTGCAGGACAAGGTGTTGGGAAGTGATCATTACCCATCGATCAAACGCTTTAGGTTTTAGGTCTTCCTTTTCACCTGAGAACGTGGGCAGCAGTGGGAGCTCAACCTTAGGTCCTGCTTACCCCACCTAGGCACAGCAGATTCTCCTTCAGACATATCGTGTTTGGACTCTGTGCTGCTGGAACTGTCATCTGACGAGCTTTTTAAAGGGCCGTCAGGGAATTCATCTGGTAGTTGTTTCACTACCCAGTGATCTGTTGTCTCTTCATCGTCGTCTTTCTCTTTTGGAGAATGGACTGGTAGGCTGTCTTTCATTGGTGGTTGTGCCGGTGCCTTTCCTTTTCTAGGGCTTGAGGGGAAGAGCCCAGGGAGGCTCGTTGCTCGTTTTGCTAACTCGTTGGTTGATTGGCTAAAGGTTTGCTTGGCCAAATCTTGCGCTAATTGTCTTTCTACTTCATTAATTGAAAAATTGCTCTTTAGCCCCTTTGGCTTCTTTGGTTGCCTTCTTTTGGTAAGGCCTTCTCGCAGGACCTGCTTCCCACTTGGAGTCTCTAATGACTCTATGGTATCGTGTTGGCAGATCTGAACCTGTCGTGGTTCTGCCGCTCCCCACTTCTAGCTTCAATGTTGGACTTTTGTAGATTGATCAGGCCTGGTCCAGGGAGGTTTCTAACCACTTGCTGGGGTTAAAAAAATGTAAGGTGTTCAGGCCGGGCCCTAGTCACGTAGCAGTATAATAGGAGCAGATGGCTTCTTGATCAACAAGAAGCGAGTGCTGCTGACTAATGGAGTCTTCGAATAGGGTGTAATAGGAGATCAATGAAGTAACCATTCAACCAAGTATATTAAGAATACTGTCTGTCGAAGTCTACTGTTTCCATCGTGGAAATTAGCAGTCTTTAAATACAGCATATCGCTTATCTCCAGTATGAGCGATATTCCAAAACTTTGTATGTATCAACTAATAGCACACAAAACAATATAAGTATCGAACGATACTGTGAAACCAAACATAAAGCAATGTGTGTATCAACCAATAGCACAAAAATCAATACAAGTATCAAACGATATTGTAAAAGCAAACATAAAACTATGTGCGTATCAACCGATAGCACACGAAACAATACCAGTATCAAACGATACTGTGAAACCAAATATAAAACAATGTCTGTATCAACCGAAAGCACACGAAACAATACAAGTATCCAACGATACTGTGGAACCAAACATCAAGCTAACCTAGTACCCCTACCGGTTACAGAATCAACTAGATGTTACAGAATAATATAGAAATATTGCACAATAGTGATGATGATAAGGATGAGTCATATGAGGATTTTTAGGAAAATAGCAGATTTACCAACTATTAGGATTTGTTTATTTTTGTTTAATGAAACTTTGTTTTGTTTGGGGAGTATAACTAGTACAGGTATTATACAATATATTCGGACCATGGTCCTATTCACATAGCATTACAATAGAAGCAAATAGCCACTTAATCGACAACAGATGAGTACTACTTACTAAAGAAGGTGTTAAGAGTGTGTAATAGGAAATCAAAAGAGTAACCACTCAGCTAAGTATATTAGAAATACTGTCAGTCAGAGTCTGCTATTTCTATTATGGAAATCAGCAGTCGTTAAATACAACCTATCGCTGATAGCCAGTATGAGCAATTTTATAAAACCTTATGTATATCAAGTGATAGCACACAAAATACTACAAATATCAAATAATACTATAAAATCAAACATAAAACATTGTATGTATCAACTGACAGTACACAAAACAATACAAGTATCAAGTGATACTGTAAAACCAAATATAAAATATTCTGTGTATCAACTAATAGTATATGAAACAATACAAGTATCAAGCAATACTATGAAACCAAATATAAAACATTGTGTATATTAACTGATAGTACATGAAACAATACAAGTATCAAACAATACTATAAAACCAAACATAAAACATAACCTAGTACCTGTACTGGTTATATATTAGGTTAAAGAATATTTGGCTTCACCGTATTATTTGATACTTGTTATGTTTCAAAAGTATTACTTGATACTTTAAATATTTCTTTTTTTGTTACCGGTTTTTTTTTTTATTGTTTTATGTTTGGTTTCACAGTATCGTTTGATACTTGTATTGTTTCGTGTGCTATCGGTTGATATACACATTGTTTTATGTTTGGTTTCACAGTATCGTTTGATACTTGTATTGTTTCGTGTGCTATCGGTTGATATACACATTGTTTTATGTTTGGTTTCACAGTATCGTTTGATACTTGTATTGTTTCGTGTGCTATCGGTTGATATACACATTGTTTTATGTTTGGTTTCACAGTATCGTTTGATACTTGTATTGTTTCGTGTGCTATCGGTTGATACATACATTGTTTTGCAATATCGCTCATACTGGAGATAAGCGATATGCTGTATTTAAAGACTGCTAATTTCCACGATGGAAACAGTAGACTTCGACAGACAGTATTCTTAATATACTTGGTTGAATGGTTACTTCATTGATCTCCTATTACACCCCGTTCGAAGCCTCCTTTAGCAAGCAGCGCTCGCTTCGTGTTGACCACGAAGCCATCTGCTCCTATCGTACCGCTACGTGACTAGGGCCCAGCCTGAACACGTTACATGTTTGGTTTTACAGTATTGTTTAATACTTATTATATTTCAAAAGAATTGCTTGATACTTTAAATATTTTATGTTTTGTTTTATAAGTATTAGTTGATACTTATATTATTTCATATGTTATCATTTGGTATACATATAGTTTGGAGAAATTGCTTATACTAGTTATAAGTAATTGTTGTATTTAAAAACTACTGGATTCCACAATAGAAACAGTAGACTTTGACTGATAGTATTTCTAATATACTTAGTTGAATGGTTACTTCTTTAATCTCCTCCTACTTTTCTTCAAAACCTCCTTTAGTAAGCAGCACTTGCCTCTTATAGATCAAATGGCCATCTACTTCTATCATACTATTACATATCTAGCACCCAGGTACAAACATGCTAGATACTTACTTACCTGTTCCTACCAGTTAACCCCTTGATCACCTGTATTAGTATAGGTTCAGGTTGCCATAGCTCATGCATGCTAGGTTATTACACTTCTTATGGTAAACAATCTCTACTGTTGTATCTATATAGACAATATAGTCATAATCAGAATACCAAAATGAGTTAAGGGATATCTTAACAAAATACAATCTGAGTTACAGTGCATGGACTCAGGAAAAGCCTTTCTTCCACTTGGTATATAGATCAAAAAAGGAAATAAGTATATTTAGCTATTTCAGAAACACTATATAATAGAACTATTAAAGTAGTATGACATGCTAGAAGCTATCTCAATCACTACTTTAATTAAAGTCCACTTACTACTAAAACCATGCTAGATAAAAAAGATCTTTGTGATCAGCAACTATACCCATCTATAACAGGATCCTTAATATATGCTGCAATTGTCACTAGACTAGATATCGTACCTGCTATCATATTCCTAAGCCAGTTATTAGTCAAATCAACAATCATACACATCTTATAAGTACCAAATGAGTTCTATAATATCCAAAAGAAATAATTACTAAAAGCTTATATTATATAATAAAAATAAGATACTACTAAATATACTTGTATCTCCAAGCCAAGAATGGGTACCCAATTGGGAATAGGCCATATGTACCCAAAAGTAGTAATATGCGTGCGCTGTTTGAAAGACAGTATCTTAACAGTGATGCAAGATCTTGGTAAATGGGGAGAGTGATATCGACATATGATAAAACTACTATGAAAGCTCTCAAAATCCTATAATCAAGTCCGGTTTCCATACAATGTAAGTGCTTACTCTCAATGGATAGAATTTAGGAGTTTATATTATAAACAGTGCTATGACAAAGGGAAAGAGCCTTACCATCGCTACTCATGGGGCAATTATTGCCCTTCACAAGTGTATCTGAATGCCATTTTATGAAATTGCATCAGTCCTTGATCTTCCTTGTGAAACTGTTTGTAGTACCTATAACAGAATTGTAGTAAGTGAAAAGGCTATCCTATAAAATAAAGATTTTAAGTCTTACCACAATAACAATAGAAGCGGGCACAAGGCGTCGAAATTGGAGACCTTTTGAAAGCTACCAATACAGGCAACAAGAAAAGAGAGACTCCTGCAGTACCTCCGAAATTCCCACCAGAGAATGAAGTCTTAGAGAAACTAAAGAATCTTGCAATGCAAGATGAAGAGCACCAGCTTTGGACATTTCTGCAAATCGCCCAGGAGGCAGGTGTCAAGGCTGCCAGTTTAACAATATATCGTATTATGCATAAGTACCATGGTCTCTATAGATATTGTCTCCGCCATAAGCCTATCCTAGATGCCAATACAATGGAGAAGTGCTTGAGACTAGTGAATTGGGCATTAGCCCAGCTAATTGAATCTTTTGTATACTCAGATGAGATGATACTGGAAGTTGGCACACCTTGGAGTCGAAAGAAAATCACTAGGCAAACGGGTGAAGATCCATACCAGTTACTAATACACAATAATAAGAAGGGAAATGGATTTAGTATAATGATATCTGCGAGTATATCATTGGGTTATAAGGGCCCAATTTGGATATGGGTGAAGGAGACCCCAGAGGAAAGAAGAGAAAATGCCAAAAAATTACAACAAGAAAATATCCGTACAGCCGAACGAGTAGCCCAACTACTAGCAAATGCTACCATTCCTGGTACCCTAGAATACAACTATATACAAGCTCTTAATCATGAAATTGATCACTATAATGAGTACTATGGACCAAATAACTCGTGCCGCCTATGCCGTCACCCCTATTGGGAGTTTGGGAAGGAAACCCATATGAGAAGCACAGATGGAGGTATGGATTGGTTTATGTACCGAAAGCATGTCCTGCAGGATCAAGTATATCCCTTTATCACTCAAATTCAACAGGAGATGGGGAGACAATGCTGGTTGGCTGAGGATAATGCTGGAAACCATACAGCAGCAGCACGAATGGATCACCAAGCTGAAGTGCTTGGAGTCAGATGAATTCCTTTTTAGCCACTAAACTCTCCTAATCTGAATGAAATTGAACCTTGTTGGAATTATTTGAAGGACTCTATAGTACAATATAATTCTATTAGTAGTAGTGAGGAAACAAAGCAGCGTGTAAAGGAGGCATTATATACTGAGTGGGAGCATTTACCTCAAGAACTTATTGATTGCTTTTGTATGAACTTTCATGTAAATTTATTGTGAGTTCAAGCCTGTGGGGGGGATAACAGGTTTAATACCTGATATAGTTGTTCACGCTAGGACAGAGGGGGAGGAGTTGGTCAATTCATGATATTTATTTTCACTGCTCGGTGGTGTCATAACTTCTTCTAAAAGCAGCATCAATACTTTACCATAAATGGATCTAGGGAGGCTATTCCAAAAGGGGTGCCCATTCTTGACTCGGAGACACGAGTATACAGTAACAGCTCCTATGCATTGAATCTCACTAACTATAAATCTTTTACTGCATTAATTATTTAAACATATAGATATATGGTAATATAGTATTCAAAGAACAAATGAACAACTACTTTTTGGACAACTAAAGCATTGGCAGGATATATAGCACTTGTGTTTGTATCAAAACAAGTAGTATATGTCAACTGTAGGTTATCACAAATGGGCATATTGACAACACTGATCATACACTGTAACAATCCTGTAGCTCTTAAGCTAACCAAGAATTCTGGAGTCTTGGACTGAAAAAAGCATATCAATTCACAATATCACTTTACTCAGAAAAAGAGAGAAAGTGGAGAGATTGTTGTAGTACAGGTTGCAATGAAGAATAACTTGGTATCATAGATATATGTATGAAAGGATTGACAAAGGTATTGTTTGAAGGGATTCTGATTATATTGGGAATGGAATTGTAGGGAAAGTGTTAAAATGTACAATTGCCTTATTCTGTACAGTTGCATACCTGAGTTGGTATGACTCATGTATGTAATCATGTATGACTCATAGATATTTCCTTGGATGGGTGGCTGTGCACATGACTAGAGTATGAGTATATATATGGATTTATTTTCTACATTATCTTATAGTTTGATATAGCAAGTGGGGAATACTATCTTATAGTCTAAAACTATATTGCATTCAACTCTCACTGCTTGCTTAATATCTATGACAAGTGTCAGAGTTACCAATAATTTTCATCCTCTCCCTCTCTGCGTTGCAGTCCTTCAGCTGGATTTCCAGCAAATGTTTGAATCTGCAGCTCGGTTTGGTGCATTGCGATTCAAGCTACACAAACATTTCTCTCCCTTCTTTTCTTTTCTCTAGTCCCGGGGGCGGTAGGGGAGGATCCCGCTTCTTTTTGCCATACTGCGTGATCTGTATTGGCTCTGGACACTCGAGCGCTGTTTCGGCAGGGGTTTTGCTCGGGAGGCAGTGTTGTATGGATGTTAAAAATCTCAGGAGGAGGAGGAGGTGAGACGCTGATGCAGTATATGCGCGCAGGGGACATTTTGCTGACTTGATTCCTCACGCATAATGTCCTGGCTCGGGGGCTCCTCAAGTGGGCTGGAGGATTTGGAGGGATGGTACTGTTGAGTAATTGCGATTGCGGGTTTTGTCCAGCAACTCCATTGCTTAGAGGGCAGTTATTGCACTGGGAAAGGTGTCTATATAAACCAACTCCTCGCGCCGCATCAGAACTCTCTCCAGCAGCAATCTCAGGCTCTATCCCGATATTCAATCATACCACAAAGAACACACGCTACCCAACTCTCTAGCGAACAAAAGACCAAAATGTCGGGAATCTACCATGTCCACATGAAATGGTCCCGCGAAAACAACCCCAACCGCGCCGACTGGGGCCGTCACCTCTTGACCTTTGAGTCCCGCTGGGCCGCCGACGAACTCTTCCGCGGTCTCCAAGGCCTAAAGACCGCGGCCGGCGCCAACCGCTTCACCATGTTGAAGCGCGTGAACCCGCAATTCTAGTGCTACGACACTGTCGATGGGGACCCGTGGTGGACCATAGTCTACGTCCAGCGCGAAAACGCCCTCCCGGAATTCAACAACAAGTTCATGTCCGTCATCCTCGCCGACGCCATCGTGAGCCGCGACTGGCCCGTCCTGGCCAACCCCACTATCGGTCGCGACTGGATCACGGGCGACACCTTTTACATCCGCAACAGACGCCAACCCAATCTGTACTGGCATAGCGAGGGCGACAGGATCGTCATTTCCACCAGCCGCAGGACCAAGTTCCGCATCAAGGATCACCATCGAACCCGTTAACAACCTCGGCCATCCCGCCGGGGAGTACGTGGTCAAGAACGGAGATGGCCAGAAGTTGAGTGTCGGAGTGAGCAGGCAGGTTTGGGATTTCTCGGATCTGTTCGATGGTGTCGGGGTCACGTGGACCGGTGAGGACGGGTTTTCCTCCGGGACCCAGTTCGCTACCAGTTTGCCCGATGTCGGGGATGAGTGGGAGCTTTGCTAGACCTGTCTGGCCACTGCGCGTGCCCCACTCTTTTATATGGATCGTGGTGTAGGGGGAGGGGAGAGGATTGAGATGTCTGGTTTTCAAATGAGGATAGGTGGGAGCTAGTCGAGTTTTGGATGCCCCGGATTAAGTCATGAATTTATGCTTGGTTTAACCTTTAAACGTTAAATGTGATGTACACACGCCGCACAAAGTGAACGATGCAGCATGATACAAATACCAATCCACCGAAAGACCAACTGCAAGAGCTCCCGCGCCTACCCCGGGATCTAGAGTAAGACCCGACGATAGAAAGGTACTTCCCATTGTAAACTCCAGTCTCGGAGAACCCAACGTGACCTTCAGCATGAAACATAACTAATCACTCGATGCATGGATTCTCACTCGGTTCCGACATCAGGCCCCTCGCTCTCTTTCACCCGAGGCGTTCGTATCGACTGCAACGAGAGTACGATAGTAGGGTCGACGGAATAAACCAGGAAGAAATCATCCGTCTTCCATCCGCAGGTTCACCAGTTGGGGAATATCTGCCCTACCACTTGCCATACCTGCAGAAAAAAAAATTGCCCAGGATTTATCCACTCTGACTTCATCTTGCCCCCCCCCCCTGCCGTCTACGGCCCTCAACATACATCCCTCGTAAGATAGGTTAGTGGAGAGTGGCGCTTATTGGTACTTGTGCATAGGTGACAAATCCAAGTGGACATATACAGTACCGACAATGCTGATGACGATAGTTGCAGTAACGCCTACAAGTGCTACTGGTCTGCACAGTACCCATACACCTCCATCGGTATCACGAGCCACAAGTAAATTATTTTACCAAAATTCTCTAGGAAAAAAAATCCTGCAACGGGGGGGGTGCTCTTTGGTGCCAGGTGTTTAGTCTTTGACTGTGGTGCACTTCGATACCTCCATGTTATACTGTGAACCCAGCCAGGCAAAGGCTACCCTCCCAGCACAACAGCCCGAGCGTCTACAGGTATCATACCTAGGCCATCCGGAGGACGGACGCTCAGAACTGGACCCCGATAGACACTTACTGGGCGCCCAGGGCTCACCTGGGATCACCGTACTTGTACCGGTTGCCCCCTCCCCCCCCCCCCACTCGGCGCATCAAGTACCACAACCGCTAAAGTGAAGACTAACTCAAACTCGAATATCAAATCACCTCCAAGCAAAGTGTTTTTTTCTAACTCTCCGGGGGCAAATTTTTCTATACTTCAATGGAAAGCCCGCACGCACCACCGGTAAATTTTTTACCGGTGTCCGGCCAATAAGTTACCACCCGATGATGGACCTCAGGCCTGGCCGGTGAGTTAACCGCGAATGCAGGACGAGGTTCGGGTCCCCAATATTGCATCCGGGTAGCAGGGATACGGGGTGGACGAGATGCTCAACGGTAGTCAGTCTTCGGGCTCAGCAAGTCACGTGAGTCACCACGTTACAGGAGAATCCCTCTCGATGGGGAAGCTGTCAACTGCGAATGGGAGGTGTTGGAAGGAGGTTCAGCTTGCTGTTTGTGACCCGGGACATTCCATTCGGAACTGGATGGGATAAGGATCGTTTCGGTGACAGTGGGTAGCTGCGGGTAGAGTGTACGACCCGGCGGATATGGGTTTGGGTCGGTCGTGGAAGTTGGGAGATGGCCATTCTGCGGAGGTTCGGGAGAATTATGCTCGAGTATTCCCAACCATCGAATTCCTCCGAGAAACTAAACCGGTGCAGTCGGACTCCATTGCGTGGGGGGAGGCTCCCGAGAACTCCTCCCCGTTTGGGCATATGGTGGTGTATGTGGACTGACGGAGACGACGCGCGGGATTCTCTTGGAGGGGTAGGGCTGATGCTCGCTGGAGAAATGGCATAAAGTTAATATGATACTATGATATTCTTGTTCCCCTCGAAGAGATGCATAGTGTTTGCTGCATGTTTGTATGGCCGGAATCAAGCGTCTGGCAGACACAGCACAGAGCGGAATTCAAGTTCTTTTTAAAGTAGAGGAACACAAAATCGGGGCTGGTATATCTCTTGGGTGTGTAGAAACACAAATGCCATCATCGCAACAAGGTGGCACCAGCTTGACATATAACGTAAGACCAATACCATCGGAGAATGTCTAGCAGTTGCAACTTACCATGCGGGAGTCCGCCGAACCATCCACAGCCCCCTCATCTTCCGCCAATCCAACACAACTCCTTACTCCAAAAGTTGCCCGCCCACAGCGCCCTCTACTCCATGGACCCACTACCACCATCAGTCCACGCAAATGGCAGAAAGCTAAATTCTCGAAGCAATTAAATTCCCATTAAAGGTACGGCATCCCAATCCCTTCCCGCCTCCTCCCACCTCCCCGTCCTCATCACTACCACATAGATATATCGTACCCCCACCCCTGCGCAAGTCATGTGTATCCCTCTATCGTACATCCACCCAGTACCCGCCGACCCCTAAAAAACCCTTTGGTCCGAGTGAGCTTCCGGCCTCAAATCCGATCTCCTAGGCATGACCAAGGGATGTAATTGTGCCATAAAGGTAATCGCTGTTCGTCGTCAACCCCTATCATCCTAACAAGGGAAGGGGAGGGTGGCACATACCCCACATAATGTAGCAAGCGGCGAACGTAAGGATCAATGAACTTCGCCAAATGCTAGAGTCCTGAGTCAGCCGGGGCACCGGGGCGAAGGAGAGGAGGAAGGTACGTTTGGTTCTCGCCCTTAGGAGCAAACACCCACACTACGGCCGAGAGTGCAACAACAACAAAGAGGCCGATGAATATGTTCCAGCTGCGGGTCGTATTAGTGCTTTGCTTTGGTTTCTGGCAAGTGAGAATCGAGCGGGAAGGGGTGAAGGGTACTCGTTTGCCATGATGTTGATGATTTGCTCGTGAAAGTGGTTACACTCGAGTATAGGAGTAGCTGTGGGTACGTAGAATAGAGCGGAGTGAATAGACCCCGGAAGTTCCTCTGGCACAGTAAGTATGAGCGTACCAACAAATAGCTTCAAGCCTGGAAGGTCGACGTTGATGTCCCAACCGACGCGACTGGAGAGACAATTCTATTATGATACTTTACCTCCAGCACTGTCGCAGCCAAGCCAGGCCAAGCCCTGAAGATAAGATTATCTCCCCCAATCGCTCATGGACTGCTCAATACCGGTAGGGCTAAACAAAGCCCTAATCCCACTCCTCTAACACACACACACACACACACAAGCATCCACCAAACTTCCACTACGGTAGGCTAACGACTCGCACGAAGATTCAAACACCACTCCGATTTCAGTAACACGACGACCGACTGACCGACGGATACCCCCCCCACTGCCAATCCGAGTAACTCTATCGACAAGAATCAGACAAGATGACCAAGCGCACAAAGAAGGTTGGCGGTATGTCATTTACCCGCATTTTTGAATTTTCTTTCTTTGGCTATCCGAGGGCTAGGGAAATAAAGGCTAATGAATGAATGATTGTTGTAGTGACCGGTAAATACGGTGTCAGGTGAATAAATATAATATTTTCCTTCACCCATCGCTCGAGCACCTTATAGCGGTTGCTACGGCGAGAATATGGGAAGAGAAGTGAATTTGGTGTTAATTCTGCGATAGATATGGTGCATCCCTCCGCAAACAAGTCAAGAAGATGGAAGTCACCCAACACGCTAGATACACCTGCACTTTCTGTGGGAAGACCACTGTGAAGCGCACTTCTGTCGGAATCTGGGAATGCCGGTCTTGTAAGAAGACCGTTGCTGGTGGGGCTTGGGTCGTTTCGTACATTCCCCTGCACTCCCTTACACCCCCTCCGTCCCTTCCTGCTCCGGGAATAACGCTAACGAGGGGGTTATTCGGGTATAGTACTCCTGCCGCGGCAGCCACCAGATCGACGATCCGTCGCCTTCGCGAAATTGCTGAAGTTTGAGCTTTCCTTTTAAAAAATTAAATAACGGAAGGTCTAGTGTTCCTAGAGAAGGTCAATTTTAAAAACGCAAGCGCTGGCCACGTGCCTTCTTTTTTCTTTTCTTTTTCTTCTGTTGCCTCGGACTTTTGCTTGCCCGGTGTTGGGGGATTGAATCGTGAGGTGGGATCGTGGCTATAGCCTCAAATGTCGGTACCAGCGTGAAGGGTGGATGCAGTGATGCGGAAAACGAGGGTTTATGCGGGGAAATATCCGAGTTCGTCTCATCACGGAATGGAAAGAGACGGGAAATACAAGGGATCGGTGGGCTTTGCGAGGCCTTTCATAAACCGCTGAAAAGCAGCTAAGGAACTTTTTGCGGCTGTTCCGGGCATTAAGTATAGCTAATCTATCACCCACTACTCCATCAATTAGGATCCCCCCAAATAGCCGCTAGATTATCCTCTATTGAACACCCGCAACCACTCCCCCAAACAAGAAATCAAGCAAAAAGCCATTATCAAGTGAAAAGCTAAAGCCACTCTGGGTTCGGAGGCCCATATCATTGGAAGAGTAAACTAGCTGCCATATCTATATCCCCGCCAGTAGCATTCAAAGCCGCCAAAGCTTCACTCCTAGAGAAACCCAACCCCTCCAACTGGCTTATGGCTTCCGCCGAGTGCTGAGACTCCGGTTGCCCGGGCACCGCTCCACCGCCATCTCCTGATGGAGGCCCAAATCCAGCCGACGTGGATGTAATGGACGGTTCGATTGAAACTCCTGTTCTGCCTCCAACTTTCGATCCACCTGGGCCTTCGACAGTCGGCTCGTTCTCCAATCCGCGGTCATCGTCGTGCTTAGGAATTTCGCTCTCTCCCAGGAATTGAACCTCCTCATCCTGAATAACCAGGCAACCCTTCTTAAAATCGAGAACAGCCTGATGTCTCTTGAGCATATCAAGCCCCAAAAGCAAGCCCACGCCCTTGCCTTCCATAACCGTGAACGAACAGACCAGGAACAGATTCCCGATCTTGATCTGAGCCCAGTGAACACGGCCCAAGATTTTAGCCGTCCCAACGCCTCTAGCAATACCAGCAAAGCGAGAGTCGACCAGTCGCATGATTCCACAAGTCTCGGCGCACGAAGGGGACATGATCGTCTCTTGCGCTCCAGAATCGACGAATGCTTTCACTTTAGTTCCGTTTACTTCTACCGGGATGTACAACATTGTTACACGACCAAAAGCTAGGCGAGGAAAGGTTCTTACGTCAGTAGGGCTGCATGTGAGATAATATTGTGGATGCTTGTTACCCTCAGGATTGTGCTCTAGCGCATTTTGTAAATTCTCCATAACAGCCTCTTGCCTAATTAATTCTTCGATCTTCCTCTGTGCGTCTATGTTAAATGGGTCATCATTCAACATTTGCTGTAAAACGGTGTTCTGCATCAGTGACCTCATCTCCACCACTCGGACCAGAAAGGTTTGGCTCACAATTTCCCGTTGCTTCTGCTTCTCGGCTTCGGCCCTTTGCCGCTCCATTAGTTGGAAGACCTCTCCGAACCTTTCCGGGTCATTGACTGCCGCGGCCAGCTCCGGCTGGGAGCTCCTGAGCTCATTCATCAATCTCGGGTCCCCCAGAACCTGCAAACGAATCATCTCAGAGTCCATGCCGGGTTGGCCTTCGGGAGCAGATGGTGGGCCTGCCGCCACTGGCCGCCGTCCGTATGGAGCACCTCTACCCGCAGCACCCTGGGAAGGGCCTCCCGCTGAACGCCTTATTGCCCCGGCCTGTTGCTGCTGCTGCTGTTGACCAGATGCGGCTCCAGGAGAACTGCTGCTACCACTACCCTTCGTGTGCAAGACTATCATATCCCCCTCGGCAACTCCGTATTCCCCAAGGGTTTTGGCAGGGTCAGCGAGGAGTCGACCGTTGTGATAGAGATGCTGGGCCACGGAAGAGACGGCGGGGATCTCTGCAGCAATCAGTGCCTTAAAATCTACGGTTGGCATATCGGATGGAACATCGAACTCTAGGTTCTGGGAGGTTGAGATGAACGATACGGTGAGACGCCTACCGTAAAAGAAGCAATAGTTAGATTTTTTGTCGTCAGCGTTTGCCGTAGGAAAATGAACTTGAGATCATCAGGGATACGATAAGCGGAGAAGCATGTTTGTTGCTTACATTCTGAAGGGTTGATTGAGGATTCAGCGTATCAGCAAAGGAAACAATTGTGTTCTCAAGGCTGTTGTAGCAGGGGCGAGTCGTTGGGCGGAGAAGCAAAGATGAATGCCGATGGAATGAGAGCACTTGGAAGGATTGGAAGTGAAATGGAAGTGAGCAATGCTCGAAGGGAAACAGCGGGGATCGGGGGTGAGGAGGGAGGATGGGGAAGGGAAAGGAGGGGTGCAGGCGGGAGGCAGAGTAAGGGTGAGCGTGAGATAGCACACGCTCAAGTTTTACTTGTTCGCGGTACAAGCAGGCTGGAATGCAACAGATGCCACAAACAGAAGAGACGACAGGATAGCGGAGGGAGGGGAAAGAATAGGGATTGGGCAGGATTGGACAACAGGAGAATAGTGGGGGGTGACGGAGAGGATAGAGGGGGAGAGAAGCAGTAAGAGGAAAGACGGAGAAGCGCCCCACCACACATACACCCACATTCATTCATACATTATTCGCATAATACATAGGGTAGAGAGATGCAGCATATATGCAGCTTTACATTCGGTACAAGTACAGTACAGTACGCACGCACATGCACACACACACATGCACACACACACAGACACACACACAGAGAGAGACAGATACACGCACGCACGCACAATTCTTGCAGATGTAGGAGGAACACATGGAGCACGTATGGCAGGTTACCTACCGGTATTAAATCACACTCGAGTACTCAGTACAGTACCGTAGCTCATTCAACGAACCCAACGTCGCTTCCCCCGTGAGACATTGCGGGGCGGGAAAATGGTGATCCTTTCTCACGTCAAGGGAAACGGGCGGCGGGGCGTGTGGTCTGTGTGTGGCAACCCGTTTTGTGCGGCTGTTCCAGAGTTTTTTTTCTTTCTTTTCTTCGTGAGATACCAGTACGAGATGTAACTCCCGTCATGGTAATGGCCACTACCGTACTATCCTCTTTGCGGGTGGAGACGATGCTGCGGTACTCGAGCATCAGCAATGGGTGGTAATGCCTTGCGTTCCACCCAGAGCTCCTCTTCTCCACCATGAAGTACAAGTACTCGCGCACTCATGTCGCCATCTAACTTGCAGTACCGGTATTCCCGTTGGAAGAGAAGTATGAAACAAAAAAAAATTCCCCTTACCATGCAAGTACAAATCTCGACTCTCTGTGTGTGTGTGTGTGTGCACGTGGTAGTCTCCTTCCCAGACTCCCACGGATTGCAATGGCCATGCTCGAGGACCAGTATCGCGCAGGTAATGTGCTCTGTATGATACCGTACTGTACGAGTACAGTACTGTAGCAGGAACCCCTCCCAATCCGTGAGCACAAATGTACCGTGGGGGTGCCTGGCACGAGCTGGCCGGCTTTAAATGGCATACCGGCGCCGGTACTGGCACCGTAGCGCTTCGGGCTGCCTGGGAAATGCGAATTCCTGCGGCTGTCAGCTGTGCTATGCACAAGTTACCGGTATTCCCCCCCAGGGGCGGCGATAGAAGGAAGAGCCGCGGAAGATGTGCCCCATCCCTCGTGTCAGTGGCGACCCGGAGCAAAGGGATACCATATCATACGGGTAGCCTTTGACCGCAAAACCCGTTTTCACCGCCTCGACGCATCAAATTGCTTCCCCCAATTGAGTGAATTCTTTCTGGATAACAAAGTGCATCACTCCCGGTTACTGGGTTCAGTTAAAAGGGAAGACAATGTCATACAATGCCGACAGTTACCGGAAATTGTGTCGCTACCATGATACTCCGAAATATCGTTCATGTATCGTAGTTTTGCACAATGACACTCTACAGTAAATATGTGAAAGAGGTAAAAGGGTTAGCTGCTCGAGTATGGTTCGATGCCGGTATGATATAATACCAGCATCCATTCATGCAAACCTCCTTCCTCCCGACCAATACCATTGAACACTGCCCTACCCCNGGGTGTGTCTGCAGTCCCCCCCCGCCCATGCCCCCTCCGCGCCCGTTATGATACAAACCATCAATACCGGTACTCGAGTGCTCAAGTATAGACATTCCCCCTACCGGTATCCCACCGGCGCAGGGGTATGAGGATACCGTATCAGAAATGCTTGCTGAATCCAGACCGGTCCCAACTGCCTGCCCCTGTGTGGTTTTTGCTCCCTTGCTCCGGAATCATCTTTCCAGGGTTCTGAACAAGTTACTGTACTAGTACTTGTGCATCCACCCCAGTGCTCGGACTTCCTCACATCCAAATTCAAGTCGCAAGATCATTGACTCTCATCCTTCTGCACGAACAAAAACTTTGCACGGGCCTTATTCGATCAAGTACCAAGTGGGTTTTAAACGGAGCTGGAGGGCATGTTACGGAAGATACGGCCCTCAACCCCTTGCGCGAATGTAAACTGGCCCGAGGCTCAGATCGCATCTTCATATCGAGAACCTTTGCAATTTAGTCTTATCCGTCTCCACTCATTCTCCTAGTTTCGCGGGTGGCCCCTTACGAATACAAGCTTAAATCAGCAGATCCAGAGCTCCCAAGCTCTCACAGGATATAATCCCGGTCATAGACTTACACTTCTGGTACCCTTGGGATGGTGGCACTGTACTTTTCACGAGCTGCTGCTTAACAACCGGGTGTATCACCAACAGGAGGGACGCGAAGGGTATGTACAAGTACTGTACCTACCTTACCGGTACAGTACGGAGCCTCCACCGGTGCAACCAACCAGCGAAGGATAAACATCATCACGGCTCAGATAGAGCGTGATGACACGGAGAGAAACTGGACGATTTCCCCTTTGGTGCTTCCGGGACACAGATCGCGGGCCCGGCAAGACAAAACACTCCTGAAAGGCCTGATGTCTTTTATCCCACGACCCCATATCACTTCCGGGTCCCTATAACCGGTTCATAAGCCTAAAGCCTTGGTATCCCCTAGCAATTCGAGTGGAAATCGTGCCTCGGGGAATAGACGCCCAGCCAAAAAGTTTCCCCCCCCCCACACACCAGATGCCATAGGATTGGGCTGCAGGCTATTTGGATACTGATGGGGAAGCTCTTATTCAGGTTAACCTAGGTCATGTTCTCAACTCTGATTCAATGGTATGCTATGACCTGCGGTGTCATATCACGGAAGTTTTAAGCTTGTGAGATTGGTCGGAATCCACCCAATATCAAGAAAGAGATTACGATTCTACGGGGCCTGCTTCATTCCACCGAGCAAACAAACCAAGGAGACTTGCCAGGAACCCAACCCGGTGTTTGGATGTTAGAGTCGGAAGTGTTGCTGTAAGCTTGGCAGAAAAGAGAAGGAAGAAAAGCCTGTCAGCCACAGCGATTCCTAGAATTCGGGATCCGGAATCTTTGCACTGTAGCCACCGGGGTTTCACGCTCGAGATACAGTAGCTTTACTACTTGCAGAGTACAGTGACCACCAGAGGGGATCGTCGGGAGGATGACGGGGAACAGGCGATGGGCCAACCCACCCGCCCCTGCAGGCTGGGGTTCCGATTCCCGATAATACCGAGAGCGCTTACCGGCTGCCATTGAGTACGGGGTACCCGGTTTGAAAAAAAGTGGTAATCCATGGAATTCCGGGAAATTCGGAATCGCTGTTTCCCTTGATGCGGACGCCTTTCGTCCGTCCCAGCGGCTCCATCGCTCTCCTCAAGTTTTCCCATTGTTGGCGCCGGGATCATGAGCTGCATATGGCAAGGAACTCAGGCATAAATTTACGGGTATGGGGCGTAATGTAGGTACAATTCTGGGCAGATTTATTCCCTCGGATCTGAGCCGCGCAGGGCTGTTTTGCACGTCGTCGTCGCACGTGGATGCGTGCACAATATCATCCCAGGCGGCGACCTTCTTCCGTCGAGCAAGGTCGATACAGTAATTGCCAACATGCCAATCCCCACAGCCCACTGGTACAGTACATATTATACATCCGGAGAGCACTGCACCTTATTCCCCACAAACCTCCTATTAATATTATCATCACCACCATCAGTGGGTAAATAACATAGGTACAATACGGTAGCCTTACCTCAACATGTTGCTCCGAGCCTCAAACTTGCCTCTGGATTTCCCACCACTCCCCCACTGCCTGCCTGCCACCCTCGCGTTCCGGTATGCTTCCTGGGCGCCCCTCGTGCCTGGGCAAGGGGCCCTTGGCGGGCAGCCTACCTTTCAGCGTGAGATATTTTATCTATGTTCACCACTCGTAGAGCTTCACCTAGCTCTGTGGCCGCCGATAGGGATGAGACATTATCTACTGTATCATACTCATTCCTTCAGCTTCCTTGGGTTACAAAAGGAGCCCTACGGGCACCATTTTCGCCACCATCTTCAGCTGCCTACTAGTACAGCCATTTGGAGAGAACCCAACGGCGATCCCTAGGAAATTTCCGCCCTTTCATAGCAATATATCGCCCGAGTCAGCCTGCCCCTCGGAAAATAGCAGAAGATAAGATATCGCTCCCTCCCACGCTCTTTTAGCGCACCGTCATTACAGGTGCTGACACCAAAGATACCGGTATACGCAAAAATGAGGATGGGACTCCCGGACCCGAAAAGAACGCGGTCGGCTACCGATAAATTCACAAGAGAGAGAACCTACGTTCGAACCCTCACACTTCTAGATCTCGAAGCTTGTGTCGCCCTGGAAGAAGCGGCCTTTATCACCAGCGAGCGGTGTCCCCGGGAAACAGTACTCCCTCCCTCCCTATCCACCTCTCTCTCTCTCTCTCTCTACACCTGGCTAACCAGTAAATACAGTTTTCATACCGCCTTAAGGTCTGCCCAGAGCTATGTTTTGGCATATTTACCATCCGTCGAAACAAAGAGTACCTCCTCGGCCATGCCATCGCAACCAAGACCCTCTCCCCATCTGTGACGGAGTCATCCATGGCCGTAGCGACACCCAGACACTCTCCTCATAACCCTGCTGGTCTAACAGTTGCTCTGCATTCCCTTGCGATACAACCGACACATCAGGGCCGATATTTAGGAACCACGTTGCTCCAGGAATACATACGACGGATGAGGATGGGAGGATGTGCGCAGAGAATTGCACTGATAGCAAGAGATAGGTTGGCGGGGTTTTATGAACGATTTGGCTTTCGGTGTAAGGGTGTGTCTGCAGTAAAATTTGGGGGAGGAGAATGGATGGATCTGGTTCTGGAGCTTTGAATTATTATTAATTTTCCCCCTTTTCCCCTTCTCTATGTCTTTCCCATCCCATTCCCATTCCAATTCCCCTCTCGACTCTCGGTTCTCTCTTTGGAGTTGCGGTTGTAGCTTTGTATCTCTAGGTTTCATTATTTCCACCTGTCCTTCTTTCCCTTCCCCTACCTACCAACCCGTACCTCATCTTTTCACCTGCCGGCAGGTTGCCTTTTACTATTACGATATTGTATTTAATACGAAAACGTCTCCATACTGTACACTAGGTTGTCTACCATATAATAAAACCTTCCCCTTCTCTCAAAAAAAGAAAAGAAAAGAAAAGAAAAGGAAAACCCCACACACGGCAAGCCCCCCCTCCCTCCTCTCCAAATCCCGGACACCACCCCACCACGCATATGCATACCGTACCTGATCGCGGGGTACATATCCTCCAAATCATGTGCTTCACCCCCACGCGCCCACCCCCTTGAAGAAATCCAACAAGTCGGATAAATACATTACCACACAGTACCAATCCAACTGTTCCAAAAGGAAACTATTCCAAGATTTTTTTTTTCTTTTTTCCTTTCTCCCCTCCTCCCCTTTACTCCCTCACCTAAGTACAAGAGTACAGCATCATACTTCAGCCGCCGAGCAACCGGGGCGCGGGTATAAAAGGGTGTAACCCAAGTTTTTGCGCCGGACAACCCACCGAGCACCCTCCCCCCAGCGTGAAGAATGACCGAGAGAAAGTGCGAGTATGATATACTGTAAGGGCCAACACCCCTTTTCTCCGGAATAGAAGTTGATCAAGGGGTGGGGTATCATACTTGTATCACAACCACCACCCTACCGAACCATATGATACTCTTTTACCTTTACGAGTACCGTACTATAGGGTACAGTACCCGCAGCACGAGTGAGATGTTGTGATCAAGCTGGTGCGAGTGAGTGAAGCGGGTGGGTTGTTTCGAGTGGAGGGAAAGGTGATTTACGCTTGGGCTGGTGAGGTTTGTGTTGGTTTGTGTGATGTTGTGTGATGCCGGTGTTTGCTACGGCAGCGCCCGTGATTGGGCATGGTGTTGGTGAGGTTTGGATTCTCGAGAGGCTACCGGTTGGTTGGTTGGTGGTGGAATGGATGAATGGTATCATCAGGAAATCGGTTTGGGAATATAATAGAGTAGGGAGGGGTATTGGTTTTGGGATTCGGCACTGTACTGCTTGTGCTATGGACTAAGTTAAGCTAGAGTTGCAATGTAATGAACATGTCTACTACAAAGCCTATATCCTCTTCTTTACACGCAGAAAGGAAAAAAAGGAAAAAGGAAAAGGAAAAGGAAAAAAACGGAGAGAAAATCAATTGTTAAAGCGACTAGCCAACTGCTTCAACATTGCCATTGTCCTCTCTTCCTTATCCCGATGTTGCTGCAACCTCTCCTCCCTCTCTGCAATCCTCGCCCTGAGTAATTCCTCCTTCCGTATCTCGCGATCATTCTTTTTCCGTTCCATTGCCGCCTTCCGCTGCTTGAAACCGTCTGTCCCACCGGGGCCCATGAGAGTTTCTTCGTTGACTTCAAGGTCCGGAGACTTCTCGCGGAAGGACTTCATCTTGGCATTGAGTTCAGCCTTCTTTTCGAGCTTGCGTTCACGCGTACCTGCGGCAGCGCGGGGGACGAGCTCTTCTAGGCGTTCCTTTTCGAGCTTGCGTTCTTGCTTGCGGGCGTGGCGGAGGTCGAGCCGTTGGAGGGTTTGGTCTTCGCGGAGGAGTTCTAGTGGGGTTGTTAGATACATAGATTTGTGGGTGGTGGCTTGGGGGGGGGGAGCTAACCTTTTTGGAGGTCGAGATCTTCGTTTGAAGGGATTGTAGGGCCCCGTGCGCGGGATCGCTTTGAGGGCTGTCGGCCCGGGAGTAACGGTCCTACGATTTCTTCTTCGCTAGATTCTCCGCTCTCACTTTCATTCCCTTCCTCACCTTTGTCCTTCTTGTCGGACTGGAGGGCGTCCATTCTTCGCTTCTTCTTCTCCGGTCGAGTAGAATCTTCGCTTTTTCTGAAGTTGCTCTTTTGTTCCTCGGGAGCCTTCGATGAATCTCTGGCCTTCCTGTTAACTATCCGATCATACCACCCCCTCGCTAGCTCCCCGTGATTACTGCCAATTAGCCCCTGGGTTCCTTTCGATTACGGAGTAAGGGGAAGATGTAGCTTACTAGTGCGTCACAAATCTCTTGAACCGTCCCTTCGCCTCGGCCCTGTCCAGTTCACTGAGTAACAACCCCTTCTGAATGTCAAGGTAGTCTGCAAACACATCCTTATGAAGCTCAAAATCATGTCGGGAGATTCGTGGGGCGTTTAGGGGGCGAACTATGGCTGGTGAGGGAGAGCGGGTGCGTTTATGACGGCGGCGGCGGTGGTGGTGATGATGTCGGGAGTGACGTTCACGGGAATGGTGGTCAGGGGAGTTAGAGCTCGAGCGGGAGTCATGGTCACGGTGACGGTGGTGGCGGGAAGGAGAGTTGTGCGGTGAGAGAGAGTGGTCTCGAGAGCGATGCGAGCGACGGGAGCGGCAGGGGTCGTCCATTGTACCTGCCTATAGCTTGGTAAATAGGAATGGTGGTGTTGCAGCAGAACGTGAGTTTAAGTTGATAGTAGGTGGAGAATCGGAGGCCTGGGGCTGAAGGAAAGGGCGAGGGTCTGTGCTTTTTTCCCAAGCACTATCTACCGTATTGGCCACGGTTAGAGGCACTGTTACCCGGCTTCAGACTCATTTTATGCACCCACTAAGTTAACTTACCCTATCATAATTATGATACCGGTGCTGTGGATTGTTTTTCACAGACTTAAGTATCATACTTCTCCTCTCGACTAGAATATCCCTTCACACTCCCAATGACCGATATCAATGATTCTTCGAAAGCTTCTCTCCTTCTTCCGGATCCGAGTCCCGCAACTGACTCTCCCACGGGCGACCAAACCGTCCCTTCCGGCAGCAATTCACGGGGGGCTAAGGACAGTCGAGCCCGGCGCTACAACAGTCGTGGGCGCGGCGGCAGCAGTAGCTCATGCTCCAAAAGGAAGAAACAAGACCAGGGCAGAACGGCGTACAAGTATGTCAGAGTTGGTCTTCCCCCGGGGTGGGCTTGCCAAAAGTGTAACGACTAACACCTCTCGGGTTCACCAGGCGCAATAGGGATTCTAAGTGGGAGCCTAGGAATGCTGAGGTTGCGAGCGTGAAGGAGGAAGGAGAGGGTGGAGAGGGAGGAGAGAAAGAGGAAAGAAGGCCTAAGAAGAAGGTCGCTGTGCTGATTGGGTATTGCGGGACTGGATATCGGGGGATGCAGTTAAATCCTCCACATAAGAGTATTGAGGGAGATTTGTTTGAGGCCTTCGTACAGGCTGGGGCTATATCTAGATCTAATTCGGATGACCCTAAGAAGGTTTCTCTTCCCACTTTTATATTGTCCCAGGAATTGGGGTCTTACTGATTTGCAAAGTCTTCGCTGGTTCGATGCGCACGTACAGACAAAGGTGTCCATGCCGCCGGCAACGCCATATCGTTAAAACTTATCATCGAGGACCCTGATATCATCCAGAAGATAAATTCTCATCTTCCTGCGCAGATTAGAGTCTGGGGGATCGTTCGTACAGTTGGATCTTTCAGCTCATATCAGCAATGTGATAGCAGACGATACGAGTATCTGGTTCCGTCGCATTGCTTTCTACCGCCGCATCCAAAGAGTTATTTGGCTAAGGTCTGCTGTGAGGTGGCTGAGAGAGAGGGCGACTTGGAGGGTTTCCTAGAAAGAAACGAAGAATGCGATGGATGGTGGAAAGAGGTCAACAAGAAGATCTACGAGCAGTTGGGTGACGTGGATAAGGAAGTTCTTGATAAGGCTTTGGAATATGAAGTTAAATCTGGGGCTGCGATTGAGCGCAGGGAGAGAATGGGCAGTCAGGAGGAAGCGGTGGATAATATGGATATCGAACTAGATGTGCCTCTTGGGGAAGATGCGACAGGTGGGGACATAAATGTTGGGGCCGGACTATGGAAGAAAATCGGCGCTATATATCGCGCTGAGAAGAAGACTTATCGGATATCTCCTGAGAGGTTACAAAAGGTCCGAGAAGGATTTAAATCTTATGAAGGGACTCATAATTTTCACAACTTCACGATCCAGAGAACCTTCAAGGATCCTAGCTCCAAGAGGTTTATCAAGTCATTTGAGGTAAGCACATGATTTAAATGCTTGACGCCTACTGCCGCTGATCTCCACAGGTGCTGGATCCAATCATTATTAATAATACTGAGTGGTTGTCCTTGCGTGTTCACGGTCAATCTTTTATGATGCACCAAATCCGCGAGTTACCCCAAGACGAAGTGGATCTTCTCAAAGCTAACAGGTCGAAAAGGCAAGATGGTAGGCATGGTGATAATGGTCGTCCGGACCGGGTGCCCTCTCGAGCGTATCAAGGAAGCATACGGACCTCGAGTAGTGCCTATACCAAAAGCACCCAGCCTGGGACTTCTTTTAGAATCTCCAGTCTTTGATGCTTATAATAGAAAGGCTGAACGAGACTTTCTGAAAGAGCCTATAGACTTCTCTAAGTATGCCAAAGAAATAGGTGCTTTCCGAGATAAAATGATATACACCAAACTGTTTGAGGAGGAGGAGAGAGCTCACGTGTATGTAAATATGCTCTGAGATACTTCCCCCAACTATAAACTGCTGACGGTTACTAGATACACACAATTCGTCCATTTTATTGACTCGTTTAGATCACCATTGTTCCACTACCTTACGTCGGCTGGACTGAAGGCTCTAGACGAGGTAGGGAAGGAACAGGGTGTTAGAGCGATGGATTTGCAGCTATTACCCGATAACGAATCTGAGGATGAGGATACTGCTGTCAAATCTGCGGAAGCTGGATAGGCGGTTTGAGTGGATAGCAGTTGGCGGTTGTACGGTAGAGATAATCTAGTCATAGACCATGGGAAGCGCTAGGTATGGATAATGGATAATATTATGATATTATCGTAGATGAAATTTCTCGGTGCGATAAAGGCGCTAGGTTGCAGAGGGCATGCCTCGGAAGGGTAGGCTAAGTTTGTGAGGGTGCGCCCGAGGCCCAAAAGCGAGTCAAGGTTTATGATGGTAGAAATATGCCAAGCCAATAGCCATCACGTGTTGGTGTTCTTCTAGCGAATCTCTCGCGTCAACCGTTCATTCGCATCCTTTCCACAATCCTCTCCTGCATTTCCCGATTTCTCAACTCCACATCGCCATGGCAGAACCGGTCGCCAACTTTCCGACATCTACGCTCTTCAGCTCTCTGTTAGAGCAGTCGCGAAAACTACGCCAGGGTCAGGATTCTGGTGAATTGCCTCCCATCCAGCTAGGGCTGAGCGAAATCGAAAGACGAGCCAAGGAGCTACGCAGAGCGCCGGGGGGTCAGCGACAAACGGATGCAAGGGCGTACGTGTCGAATTCCTTGAATGTGCTTTTGTTGTCGGATGCTGATTTTTTTTTGGATGTCTCTTTACAGACATTACTTACTTGCTGCTGGAGGGATAAACACTGATGAAGTCCTGCGTGACTTGGACTCTATTGATTTCCAGAATGCCTACGAGCCTTCTAGCTTTCGAGCCGATACTGATCTAGATGCATGCTCCACTTCTATATATATCCGTATCCTGTTGCTGACCACTGGACAGACATACCTTCGTAACCGAAAAGAGCAAAACGTTATGTCTTCAATTGAGGATGGGATGCGTCGGACGGGTCGAGATTTTGATGCCTTTGTTGCAAAAAACGTCACGATGGAGTGGGAATCCCAAAAGCAGCGAATTTTCGAGCACTTCGGTTTGGCTCCAAGATCAGCTGCTGCTGCCGGCGGCAACCCTCCAGATTTACGCGCCAGTGGTTTCGGGGGAGGACTTAGTGCTTTCGGGGCATCGTCTTTTGGACGCTCGAGGTTGAATTCGTCTTTTGGGCCGGGGAGGGGACTGCAGACGGGCGTTTGGTCGAAGTCTACCTTAGGGAATAGTGTTCTCGGGCGCTCCACATCTGCCGCTGCTTCAAGTGGTCACCAAGGGACATTATTCGGTGACATTGACCCTGGAAGGCAGTTGGAGCTATCTAGGCAGGTGCAGGTTAGGCAACAACACTATGCCTTGGCTATTAAACATATGAATGAAGTTAGATTGGAGTCTGGGAATGCTGCTCGTGGCGCTTTCCCAGTGATGAAGACATTTGGGGATATTACTGGTGAATCTGGCACTGATTTGGTAGGCTCATCTGACGCATGATTGGGGCTGCTGTTGCTAATTTGTTGACAGTTGACCGTTCAACTTCATGACTCATGGAAATTATTATCGTACATCACTGGCGAATCTGAGGTCCATGATGCGAATCCTTTTAGTGGGCCCCGGGAGAGAGGTTTTGTTAAGGACTATGTTATCAACACAGCGAGCGACGGTCAGGAGGCCTCGAGGATTCGTAAACATGTGCAAAAGGGTTCAAGGAAATTTCTAGAGAAACAGTGTGTTCCTCCAGCCCGTGCGGTATTGATGAATAATTGCTAATGGCCCTAAAGGTATCGGGATGTTGTTGAGAGTGCTATTGCCGAAAACCCTCAAATTGCTAAAGTTGGTGGTATTCCATCCGTCTTTCACAAGTTCCGTGGCTATATCAACATCAAACTAGCTACTAATAAGGATATCCCCGAATGGGATATCAAGAACTTTGATTTTGTTGCCGACGTTCCTTGCTGGGCATTGATTTTCTATCTTATCCGAGCTGGTTATCTCGAGGAAGCCGACGAATTTGTTAGACAAAACCAGCAATCGTTCCAGAAGCTTGACCGCAGCTTCCCAACGTATCTTCATGCTTACTGTTCCGCTGGTGATGAACGCCGGCTACCCAGAAATCTCTTGGATAGAATTCAGGCAGAGTACAACAATCGTGTGAAGCATTCCGAGGACACTAAAGATATCTTCAAGCCTGCTGTGTACAAGATAATTGGTCGATGCGAGCTTACAAAGCGATCTGTGCCTACTGTCATGCCTACAGCAGAAGACTGGATGTGGTTGCAGCTTGTGCTCGCCCGCGAGATTGATAGATCCACGGACCCGGCACATGAGGTGTTTACAATGCAGGACTTACAGAAAGGTGTCATTCAGTTTGGGGCCAAGCATTTTGGAACCAAGGGAAGCAATGTGGGATTGTACTTCCAGATGTTGTTGATGTCTGGACTTTTCGAAGATGTATGTTTGCCTATCCCTATCCATTTTGGGGTATTCGATGCTAACCAAGTTCTAGGCCGTTCATTATCTCTATTCGTTCCAGTTTGTGGATGGTGTTCATTTTGCGATTGCGCTTACCTACTATGGGCTGCTAAGGCCAACCGCCAATCCCGCAAAGGCAGACACAGATCTTTGTAAGAAATTACCCGCACATTGGTTATTTTGGATGTTAATAACTTTATCATTGCAGTGACTTTGGGGCCCAAAGGAGAGAAGCAGATTAACTTTCCTCGTCTTATTGGCTATTACACTAGAGACTTCCGAACACCAAATGCAGAGGAGGCTGTAGATTATCTCTGCCTTATATGTCTGAATGGTGACTTACCTTCACCAGCCGGCGATCAACACCTTACTATCTGCCACGACGCACTCAGGGAGCTTGTGTTGGAAACTCGGGAATTTACCAAGCTTCTTGGTGACGTGCATGCCGATGGGACAAGACAGAAGGGTGCCATCGAAAGGAGGATGAAACTTATTAAGTTGGACGACCAACGAGAATACCTCCGCACGATTACAGAGCAAGCCGCTGGTCAGGCAAACGATGACGGCAGAGCATCAGATGCAGTCCTGTTATATCACCTGGCTGAGGATTTCGAGACCGTTGTTGAGATCATCAACAAGAACCTTTCCGACTCTATTGCTTCTGAAGATGTTGCACTGGACTTCGGCCACCGGGCCGGAACTCCCGCTCTGCCAAGTGCAGGCTCTTCCCTTACATCTGTCGATGATCCGGTTCAGTTGGCCAACCGCATGCTTAGTATGTACACCAACAGTGCCGCAATGTATAGCAAGATTTCGATTAGGAGCAGGGAAGCTGCAGAGGTCCTTCTTAGCATTGCAGAGGCAAAGAAGAGGTACCGGGAAGGGAAATGGGAGTTATGTCTTCGAGTGAGTCTTCTCTCATGTTGTACTCGTGGGTGTGATTGGCATTAACATTTCTACTCTAGATTATTCAGGATGTCGATGTGATACCCATCGAAAAAGATGTGGATGTGGGCTCCATCCGTCGCCGAGCCCAAAACTTCGGCACCCTTCATGATACTGTTGCCAGGAATGTCGGTATTCTCCTCAAGATGACCGTGGAGTGTTGTAGCCGCCTTTCAGCAGAGCTACGGGACAGCATGTACGCGGACGCTAGTAGGAGCCAGAAAGTCAATGAACTCGGGACTAGAGCTAAGAACGTGATGATCTACGCCGGGATGATACAGTATAAGCTACCAGCGCACGTGTATGAGTTTATCAATAGTAGGGATGTGACGGAGGGTTTTTAGAGTTGGAAGAAATTGTAACGAGGCATGAATCACGGGGCGAAAAGTGGGGGGGCTGAGGTTTAGTTTCTTTTGTTGCCTGTTTGGGGGCTTTTTTTTTTTTTTTTTTTTTTTTTTTGTTCACGAGATATGGCTAATGGACGGGCTGTGGTGTATGATACCTGAGTGCTGTATTTCAATTGTGAAGCATTTGCTTGAGCGTGTCAAACTGATGTTGAAGATTGAATCGTAAGCGTTAGTCTAGGAAGAATCTCTGAGGAGTGGTTTCTCTTACTACTATACTTGGTTTCAATTGTCAATAAATCTGCTGCATCTGGGATATCGCTCTGGTCTATCTTATCGTATTTCATCGGTTGTAGGGGTATATAGGTAATACAATATCATACAATACAATACATACATGCCTAAAATTCTTACCCAGAAACCTGAGCCCTGAATACTAAATTCTGCTCTATATAATAAAAGGGCTAATGCATAACTTGCAAGTTTCATAATGTGTATATATTATCATACCCTCATTTCGGACAACAACCAACCATAGTACAAACCAAGGATTCACAGCTTCATAATATATTTGAAATCCTTCCTGTTGAGTCTGGAAGAAAGGTATGCTTCTCAATGACTATTTTCCTATCCTGTTAGATACATGGACTGATCCAGCTACACTTGGATTTCTGGAAGACCATGTACAAGTACAGTACAGCACTAGTTAGAATTCTTATATATTCAACTGGTATCTCTAAACTTATCTGATATCATACCTGCAATGTTTGACCTTCCCGATTTTTTTTTTACCATGTACTGTATTTTATGGTATTTTACAAACACGTATAAATACAATGCCAATCCCTAATCGGTTGTTGATTGGTGGGTAGCACGGTAGACTACAGTATGATACCCGTAGTCTCCCTTAGCGACGCCGAATCTGAGAGGCTAGGCATCCGGCGTGTCAACATCCCAGGAGCTGCAGGCACACTCTCAGTCTTGGCACTGACATCTTCGACACCTCCGGAATTCATCGCGGCTCTCATTGATCAACCCCCCGCAGCGAATATGGATATAGTCTCCGCCGTTTCGAGTTATGTCGGGAAGATGGTATCGTCGACCGGCGCCGGAGGCTCCTCTGGGAAGATGAAGATTCTCCTCCTCGATAATGAGACCGTCAGTCCTGCTCCCCATCCAACTTGGTTCCGGAGGTCTAATGTTGCCCAGGTGTCCATAATATCTACAGCCATCACACAGTCCACCTTGCTTAGCCATGAAGTTTATCTGATCGAGTTTGCCCAGCTGTTCTACGAGGTTGAAGGGGAGGGGCTAATGTTATCTAGCCGGTTAGACAATGCCGATCGGGAGAAGATGCGACATCTTCGGTGTCTTTGCTTTGTACGGCCGACTTCGGATGCGATACAGCTTTTAATCGATGAGTTCCGGGACCCAAAGTATGGGGAGTATCACATATGTATTACGCTCCCCTCTACCTCCTCCCACTCTGCCGGTAGCGTGAGCTAAACCTGGGATGAGAAGATTTCAGCAACATTGTCAAGAAGTCATCACTGGAACGCCTCGCGGAAGCTGACGACCATGAAGTGGTCCGCGTGGTCCATGAGTACTTTGCGGACTTTCTGGTTATTAATCCCGATTTGTTCTCCCTAGGCTTGGGTGGCACCCAACGACGTATATGGTCTACATCGCCGGATATGTGGAATGGAGATGGACTAGTGCGTTCTGCGGAGGGGATTCTCGCGGTATTACTAAGCTTGAAGAAGAGACCGCTCGTACGGTATGAAAAGAACAGTGCATTGGCGAAAAAATTAGCAGCAGAGATCAGGCATCAGATTGCACAGGAGGACCAGCTTTTTGACTTTGGGCGAAGGGCGGATACACCGCCGATCCTGTTGATTCTTGATCGCAGGAATGACCCGATTACACCCTTGTTGTCGCAATGGACGTATCAAGCCATGGTCCACGAATTGTTGGGGATACATAATGGACGGGTGGACTTGTCTGAGGTGCCGGAGGTTAGGCCTGAGCTAAAGGTATGGGTATCCTGGGACTCGGTTAATGTGGCTACTGACGGTGGGCTAGGAAATTGTGCTTTCACAAGATCAGGATCCGTTCTTCAAGAAGAATATGTATCTCAATTTCGGTGACCTCGGTGGGAACATCAAGGATTATGTGGATACATATCAACACAAAACTAAATCGAACATGAATATCGAGAGTATTGCGGATATGAAGAGGTTCGTTGAAGAGTACCCTGAGTTTCGGAGGCTTTCCGGGAATGTCACGAAGCATGTCACCCTTGTTGGGGAGCTTAGCAGGAGGGTCGAAAAGGATAGCCTGCTGGAGGTTAGTGAGCTCGAGCAGAGTCTCGCTTGCAACGACTCGCATGGAGCTGATTTAAAGGTATGCTTGGCACTTTCAGGGGTTAACGCTGATGTGTTTATTAACGATATTAGTCTCTCCAACGTCTCCTGCAATCGAACATTCCCAGCGAAAACAAAGCCCGATTAGTAGCACTCTATAGCTTACGTTACGAGAAGCACCCCAACAACGCCCTAGAAGTCCTTCTCGATCTACTTCAAGTTAATGGAATCCCACACTCCAGGCTCAATGTACGTTCCGTACCCTCAACTCGATCCTTTCACATCTAACAAACCTAGACAATCTCCAACCTACTGCACTATCAATCCACCGTAAAACGCCAAGAAGATATCTTCGAAGCAGACAGTATCTTCTCTCGAGCACGTAGCGGCTTCAAAGGTCTTAAGGGTGTCGAAAATGTCTACACTCAACACACCCCACGTATAGAGCAAACCCTCAACAACTTGATCAAGGGTCGTCTAAAAGAGGCTACGCATCCGTTCGTGGAAGCCGGCGGAACAACAAGGGATAAGCCCCAAGATATCATCATTTTCATGGTCGGAGGTACCACGTACGAGGAGGCGAAGTTGATTGCGCAAATTAACGCTTCGACGCCGGGAGTGAGAGTTGTGCTTGGCGGGACTAGCGTGTTGAATAGTAAGGTTTTTATGGATGTTGGTTTATCTATTATCATTTCCCTAGTGTTGTGGATGGTGGAACTAACCTATGTGGTAGGAAATTGACGAGTTGGTCCCGACCTGGCCGGCGCCGGAGCCGAGAAGTGCAGCGGAGAGATTGAGGAGAGAGCTCGGGAGGTAGGGTGGCATAATCGCCTTTACAGACTGTCTTTAGTATACTCGGGTTTTGTATTGTTGGGCGTGGCGTTAACGGTTTAAGAGATTTTTTATAACTATGAGATATGCGTCTTGGTACTGTGTACTGTACTTCTATCCGGTGCTGTTTGCTGCTTTTATGTGTGCGGGGTTCCCTGAAATGGAGGGCGGTTTTATCACTCTCTAGCTACAGAATATGAGCGGCTTGATGGATTTGATTAGGTAGTGTTGCGAAACATGGGCAATGAGCCGTTGTATCTTGGCTTCTGTTATTGTTGAATGCGCGAGATCTAGGTACTGGCACTGTATCAATAGTGTGATATCACACCCAAGTTGGTTTCTCTCACCCAGCACACAACGGTGGTATGACATGAGCAATCACTCGGACTGCATCCTTCCACTATTAGAGCCCTTTCTCGTGAAAACAGACCGGAAATCCCACCCTGAGCGGGGTTATCATAAGCTGTGAATATTGAATTATATTCTTGCAGTACTCTTCTCTATACACTTATCAATGTATGGATGTCTGACGGCCTTTGGCCCCACCTACAAATACGTGACCCCCCCCCCCCTCTTTTAATCGTAGATATCCCGGCTGAGATTACTGCTTTGCATGTAGGGGCATTTTATCGTTGGCTTATCAGGGGTCGGTGTTTATAGGTTCTCCTCCCTTGAGGGTCTGTCTTCTGCGACAGTTTATTCGACGTTTAATAATACTGCAATGTTATTATAAACTTAATAATAATATTTGAATTCGGGCCAAAATAAACCGAATCCACATGCCGGTAGGATAAGAGTTTGTTCCCACGGTAGCATTTACGTGAAATACCCAGCGGGCGCCAGTGGTTTATATGTCAAGAACCAGTTAACTCCCACGAAATTAGCAGGAGCCCTGGAGGTCAATTCCCCTCGTTATTAGCTATTATTGAACAATCCATCGCGTTAGGGGGGGGAATTAGGGGATCCTCCCCTATGGAAACTGGGGAACTAAAGACCTTGGTCTTCCTCAGTAGGGTTGTAGCGCGAATCAGACCTGCTATCATACTATCATATCATATCATATCATAGGAGGCTGTGGTGGTATTCCCACTCTGGGCCAGACCCCTACCACATGGGTGAGGTCCGCGATCAGCGGGGGAGCAGAAAAAAAAAACAAGAATGGAAAAATACAAGATTTTTTCCCCCCCTCCAATTATTTGTAGTAATAGCAATTACAGTTCCTAAGCTATACGGACTCTGGTGTGATTCGAACGCACCCGAACCGGTCTGTGAGGTGGGGGGTGTCCATTCACCATCAAACCACCTTCCATCGTTGCTTTGCGGACTTCCCCTGCTTTCTCGGAAGGGTCGGGCACGTACGGTTACTGTTGGTCAGGGGACAGTGACCGATGCTTATAAATCTATTCCTTGAACATATATATCTTTGCCCATGATAATGACCCACAGTTGGGCCCTCCTCACTCGCAAGTGGGTGTGCCTAATGCCTGTCCGATGCGCATCATCCCCCCCCCGTGTATCTGACGGGATATTTGGCCGTCTATATCTCAGAGATACATAGACCCTTCGAGCTCCCCTACCCATGAGTAGCCTGATTCACATTTTTTTCCTTACCGTATTGATTTCTTGGAGCTCCCTCCTCGCTCTATGGGGTGTGGCAAATATAAGAGCGCAGGCTGGGCGAGGGAATAGCTAGCGGGCTAGCAAGGCGCTCATATATCCGTGTATCTGGGTCAGTTATCCCGGGGGGTAAGGTGTGCAGATTTGCAGGAGCTAGGCCCTTCGGGAGCGCCCAGCGCCGGATTAAGGATTTCCGGACGGAATGACTTGGACTGGGTAGTGGATAAAGTGCCACGGCTGTTTCCCATCGGTATCTTGGAACGACATAGACCGGTGATATTTCTTGGGAAGGGAGTATTCCATCCTGTGTATTCTTGATTTCAGGTATCCTAATACTAGCATTTATATATATATATATACCCCCTCTGTATTTCTAATAATATCTCGTGGATCTTGCTTGTTAGATGGGATAACTTTGGCGAATCTTGATATAGTGAGTGGTATACCGTCGTAACACCCAAAGTAATAGATACCCCCCACTCGTGATTGCTGCGGTGTGCGGCGGATCCGCTGCTGAAATGGGCGTGTTTGGGAGTACCGTTTGGGTATCGTGTCTGAAGGAGTTCTTGGGCTTATTGTATTTGGGGGAAGGAAGGCCTTGCCAAGCACGCTGTCCAGGCTTCATTGTTATTTCGTTCCTCCCATGTGCCGTGGGAGCGGATGGATGTTGGGTCTGCCATGACGTTGCAATTCCCCTTCTCGGCTGCTTGGGGGAAGCGCGGCAAGCTTCGCCATCAAGTGAGGGGGACTCAAAAGGGATAGGTGTGACACCCTACAGAGAGAGAGGGAAATACGACGTCTTGGTAACTTATATTGTAACTCTTGTTCGAGTTTCAAGGGTACCATATATCCTCGAACAATCACCTCCTATCACTCGCCCAGTCGCTCGGCTCCTATGCTGAAAGAGGAATAAAAATTGAGGGTCACAGCACACTAATTGAAAGAAGCAATGTATACCCTAGAGTCGGTTATAAACCGCAGTAACGATATTATCGCTATACAATTTCTGTGTGAGCCATCGTAGTTGTTGGGGGGGGTATATGAAGACGAGCCCAAACGGAGCCTAGTGGGGGCGAATAAAAGATATAGAAATACACTCTTTCCGGATAACCAACATCAGTTGGGATAAGTTACCCCCCCCCCCCC
>PYWC01000079.1:734691-747240 GCA_003182015.1 Tuber magnatum | reverse complement strand
GATGAATCCGATCGATTGAGTTGTACTCAATAGGTGTGTGGCTTTGTCAGCTGGGACATCGGGGGGGGGGTTATTTTGTGATAGCGTTCGTATATCTTAAATCGGCAGCTTAACTACATATTTGCCATCCGTAGTCAGTAGAGAGCAGATGGGTCTTTGAAGGAGCGATGTTGAAGAAGCTGTGGCGGGTGGATGCGCAGTGTTATGATAGTGGGATTGAGTGAGGGCATCCACTGAGGTTGGATTTCTCAGTGCTGCGGTCTCGGCCGCAGCTTGAATGGCTGAATGACATGTATTGGACTTATCTACCGATCTTTAAGAATTGGAGTGCCGCTGCCCCTTTCACTCGCCCCTCGGACGCAGCTCTCAGGGATACCAGATTCACCTGCTATAGCTCCAACATCTGGCTCTCCACTTTCCCATAACTTGTAGTGTAATGCGTAGAATCCTAGATAGGAGCTGGCAGACCAGTCGCATCTAAATCTCCGGATTTCCGAACGAAAGAGGGGGGGGTGCAGACAGTCCATGCTCTGAGAACTTTATAATTCACAAGTTGGGCTTTTCTCCTATATTGTTGTTATAGCGCCAGAATATACCAAGACTGCTCCAAAATCCCTTCTACTGTGGGTTCCCACTACCAAAAGTCATGAAGTAGGGTGCTATAGATTCAATTAAAATTTTATGTATCGTGCAAGTGAAAGTCCACTTGTGCCTACTCTGTATAAACCGAGACTCGAATGACAGCATGACCACTCCCCATAAAAACCTTCCTCGCCCCCTAAATCTAGTTTCCACTGCATTTGCGGAAGAATATTTATTCATCTATGTGTTCGTTTATTTTGAAAATATTCTTTCCCAGGATGCCTGGCGTTCCTTCCCCCCCCCCTCCGATCACTGCGGGAGGTAACTTAGCTTATACTAGGGATTAAGTCCGCCTTCGCGGATACCATCGCATATTAGCCCCCCGCCATGGGGAAGAGAGAAAAGGGACCGCTGTTCCCCAGGAGTTTGCCGCCAACATATTTGTCGGAGCGGGATTGCTCTCTTGTCGAGTAAAAATTTCGCTTACCCTCGTTTTTGGGTTCCGGTGCGCTTGGTGGGATATTCTAGTCGCAGAGTGGTTCACCTGACCGGTAGGATATCCTCTTGGCCAATTGAGTCGCTTGTACTGTACGCTGGGGCGGAGCGCATACACCATTGGCTAGTTATCTCTGTCTGCCTTAACTCCTATGTGCATGTTCATGTGAGATCACTCGTCCCAGGAGGTCCTTACAGGTTCTTCTGGGCCGAAAATGAATGGACCCTAAATTCGCTTGTTCCAAGAGCCACTCCTCCATCATCGCCCAGGAAAGCTGGCCTCTCGTAATTGGGACTAAAAGATTATCGGTACATACAAGTCGCCCTTCATTCTAAACTAAACTAAACGCGCTAACCCCATATCGCCATACAATCCAGTCCGTTCCCAAAAGAAAACCCCTTCAACTACAAATAGAGTAAAAAAGTGCAAGCACTTTGCCATAAAAAACAATCATATCCCGACATGCAAAAATGCTTTTCGAAAGGATATATATGAAGAAAAGACCATCACTCGTCGATAAGGCTCGGTTCAATCCTTGCACAAATGCCCGCATACTCTACAAATCTCCTCTTGCTCACCTCAGCATCCTGTGTAGTCCAGAACATGGTCCACCCCGAGTCGGGGATTTTGTAGGTCCCTTTCGCTCGCTCGAAGTACTACCTCTTATTAGCCATCTCCCATACACCGTAATTGGGTGGGAAGGGTAAATACCCATTTGTTAACGGGGTTCCACCTCCTACTCCTCCAAATGACTCCCTCCGCGCCCTCAAATAGTCCATTCCTAACACCCTCCACCATTGCCTTAAACACCACATCTGCAACTCCACCCGTTCCCTGGCTTTTCTTCAGCACAGCAAACTTATCCAGGTAGCACACTCGTTGCTTTGTTCTATCTTCGCTTGGATACTCCCAGGTGACTATAGCAGCCCCCTCGTAATCCCCCGCTACTATGATCGCAGCAATGTTATCGTTGATGCGGGAAAGGTAGTGCTCCAGGTCCAATCTCTTCCCGAAAGAGTCTTCGATTAGCAGCGCTAACTTCGCAAGGTCTATTTTCGAGGAATCGGTGAGCTTTGTGTGTGACGGGTGGATGGTGATTGGGATTCCGTGCTTCAGGAGAGTGGTTAGTGTCGCGGGGCCTGACGATTGGACGGGGAGAGAGGAGGAGATTAGGGGTTTGTCAGTGAGGAGGTTGTGAATTAGGGGGTTTTTGGAGCGTTTGGAGGTGGAGTTCAAGTTGTGGGCTGCTGCTAGGGTCGTGGTGGTTATTACACCGGAGGAGGTGGGGGGCAGGAGAGAGAGAGCTTCGCGCAGAGTCGAGAGGTTGGAGAGGTGATGGTTGTTCAGTTGGTTTTTGAGATCGTTGTATTCTTGCTGGAGGTTTATGAATACGTGTGCTCCGGAGGGGCGGTCGATAGAGGGGGTTCCGCCGAGAGGGTCGAGAAAGATTATTCGGTCAAGGGATATGTGTTGGTCTACCGGGGGGCTTTGTGGACGGTGGGTTGAGAGTAGTTTTGTCAATTTTAATACCACCTCATTTGCCGTGGCAGGGACTAGCCGCTGATTCGAGTTATATGCTATTGGGTATAGTACTGGTATCACCCCACGGGAGAGCGGGATGATGAGGTGGTTTGGCGCAACCTTCAGCGGAGATCCTTCCGAATCAACCGATAGAGCGCCGTCTACTCTTCTGGCCTGTCCCCTCTCCAGCTCAATGGCTGATACGACCCTATCCACTTGCTTTTCGGCATCGACCCGCCATTTTGTGATTGCCTCGGGGCCGTTCGCCGAGGGAAGCGCCTCGTCCACCACCACAATGGTGAACAAGCCCAGCCTTTGCAATTGACATACCGTCCTCCCCACCCCCTTCAGCGTAGCGTCGTCCGTATGGCTCGCGTCCCGGATCTTGACCAATCCGACATGGATATCCTCCTGGGCCATCTCAGGCGTAAGCAGAGCCGGCGCAATACCTGGTCCCACCGTTGGATTGTTCTCTAACAATCCTTGCGCGTGCATCCGATTCAGGGCCTTTACATCCGAGCCGGTCAATGGGGACTGTTTCTCAAACTTCGGGAGAGGGGCAGGTGGGGGAGCGCCGGGTTGTGTTGGCGGCGCAGCCAACGAGGGCGTAAAGCGCTGTAAGTACGCCCTTGCTTCTCGCTTCGTAGAGGTAGACGATAGCACGGATAGGCACAAGTCCTGTCATAGCCACCCTCGTCAGGAACTGAGGTAGCCGAAAGAGGAAGAAGAGGAAGAAGAAAAGGAAAAGACCCCAATAATCTCCAAGGAGGGGCTTCAAAAAGCGCTAACCCTATTCTCTTCGGCAGTCCGACTCCTCGAACTTCCAACCCCGGCCGGTAAAGTGGTGGCAGTCCCCTCCGCGGTTCCTGCCCCCATCGGCCTCTCCGGGCCTTGACATAATTGCAATCCCGTAGCGAAAAATCTTGCACGCGCGGAGGAATTGAGTGATGCGGACTGTCACATGCCCATTAGTCGCAGGTCGGGGAGGACATCTCGAGTAACTCACGGAGGAGTTGCCGGGTAGCAGCAACGAGTGTATCCTCACGGTTCGAGAAACGAATTTCATCGCTAGAACACTTGGTCCCCTAACCAAAGAAGCGGAGGACGGAGGGGCAAAGAGGAAGAAACAAATGGATGATGAAGGCGAGAAGGAAGAGGAGGAGGAGGGAGAGGAGACGGGGGAAATAAATTACGATTGAGGCATTTGTGGGGCAATTGTGTCAAGACGGCTGCATACAGAAGGTGTAACGAGGGGGGAAGGAGGAGAGAGGGAGGGAGAGACTCACACGCTCGAAGGGTCAAGATTATTCGGGGGGAATGGGTGAGTTGAAGCACCGTGGCCGGTGTGAACTATTCCGCGTCACAAACCAAGATGGAAACCATGATATGTTGCCAAGGAGTTGATAAAATGGATTATCTATGGGCTCAGCGGCACTGGGCTGGCACATGTATGATAGAAGGTGGGGTGGCGAGGTTTTGGTTTTGCTATTGCTCGTAAAATCCACCATCTCCGTCAGCCATCTATGATAGTCTCCGGATTCAGAAGTACGGTATCATACGAGTAAATTATCATAGAAGTGAAGGTGTTGAATCTGATTATGATACAATAACCGATATTCACCGTTCCGTTAACCCGCCAAACTGAGATAAATCCGATCTGGGCTGATACCCGCTGATGATCTGATAAGTGGATTTCACGGGATTCTCCCCTATCATATTATTATCATAATATTATTGTCATACCGCACCCGCACGTATCATACAGCACGAGCACCGGTATGATACCTGTACTGTACAGTACAGTATCATACCCCCAAGTGCCCCTACAACCCCACTCAGGACTAAAACAACTCTAACCACGAGGGACACACCGGTACTACGGCGACAGCGACCCAGAGGAATCTCTTACAGGGCTGTTTTAGAGTATTGGACACGATGGGAGAGGATAGTGGGCTTTTGTGACGATCCACACATGCTGAACCGTTGGCCGGTATGATACCCAATAAATTTACAATTCAATACGGTGACGAAGGTCTGATAATAGCATGCACAACAAGATGGAGGCAAATCTGTGGCAAACACCATGAGGATGAGAAAACAGGAAACGACTGCCAATCATTGGCCATCGGTACAGTACAGTACAGTATCAACAGCACGGGTGGACCGTGGCATGTCCCATGAGGGAGGCAACGCGAGCAATGTTTTGAAGACGGTGAAAGAGGACGATGGCCATTCCTCTCCCCATAGCCCGTTTGTCCTCTCTTATTGGGCCATCTTTGCATTTTTCCTTGCCCCTGTGCGTACCCGGGACCGGATACTGGTACTGTATGTGGACATGCTGTATTGATCACGGCGATGAAAGGAGATTGCAGTATTTGGCAGGATTTTGTGTATCATACCAGTACTCGGGTGCTGTGGTGTCACGATAAAATGAAGTGGGATAAAATCCGGGTACAAGTATCGTAACCGCTGTCCTTTTCGCTTGGGCGTGACAGCTGTGGGACATGCATCATAAGATGGGTTATTTACCGGTATGGGTTCTGCGATGGGAGAAAAAAACATGAGTGAATCCCCATAACATGCAGCAGGGTCTGGTTACCGGGTTACCGGTAACCGTGCTGCCCTTCTCCCCTTTGCCATCATCATCATCACCGCTCAACACATCGGTGTTCCTCCCCTCCCCCCCCCTCTTTCTTAACGGTTCTTCTTTCGCATTTATCATACGAGAGAAATTGTATCATATCATACCCGTATTTAAAAGCCTCTCCCCTCCCTCCCTTCCTGCTCCCTCTTTTGGTCAAGGGCAACGACAACGACAGTCGCTACTCCTCACATGGATATATTGACCCATCAGCGTTCCTACTTTGCTCTTCCGGCCCGTCCCCAATACCCTTTCCCCCCAAACGGCCGCCATCCGCATCCCTGCCTAGAACTCCCTCCCCGCCCAGGGCACCCCCAGTCCTTCCGTCATGGACTCCAATCAACGAACCTCCACCCTTGCCATCATCCCCGTCCCCATCCCCTGAACCCTCGGATAACGATGGGGAAGTGGAACACCTTTCGCCGAAAGCAATCCATCGTCGTGGGAACCACTCCCGACGGTTCGAGGACCTATTAGCGAAGCACTCACTCACAGCCCCACCCGCAAAACATTACTCCCTACGGGCGAAGCATTTGGCGGTTATTACGACAATTCTGCACAGGGCCTTATTGGAAGCAGACTACCTGCGTGCAGCACGTGCGTTTGCTCTGCTGATACGGTGTAAAGGCATTGACCTTCGGCCCCTCTGGAGTATAGGCCTCGACCTCCTCCTCCGAAAACCCACCACTACCACTCCCGCCAACGCAAACACTGAAAGAGCGATCGAATACCTGAACCGCTTGATCCTATTCTACCCATACCGTCCCCGCATCCATGCCCATCATCCCGCGATAATCTCCACCGCTAGGAGGAAAGAAGGGGACATTGGACGTACGGTTGCTGCATCCGCGCTAGAGTTCTACCCTGCGCTGTTTCGATTGCGGGTTATGCAGCCGGGAGGGCTTGAGAAGGTTCGGGAGGAGATTGAAGAGCTGATGTTGACACCACCGTGGCCGGATATGGTTGGTTTGTGGTTGATGAAGGGGATGGTGCTGAACGCGATTGCGGATGAGGAGAGGGATCTGGGGAGGAAAGAGGAATTGAGGGCGGGGGCTGAAGAGTGTTTCGACGCGGTGAGGGAGAGGGGTGGCGAGGTTCCTGAGGAGGTGGTTTGGGAGGAAGGTATGGACGATGTTGAGGTGGTTACCCCTGGAGGGGATGAGGATTGGGATGATGATGGCTATGATGAGAGAATGGACGATTCCGGGTGAGTTGTAGTATTAACGGGTTCCTGATATCCAAACTATCTTCGGTATGCCGCGTACTTGACACTTGGCCTATTGTATGTAATCCCGGACAACCGCTATACTAATATTATCGTAAATAATCCAATTTACCCAGACAAATTCATTTTAAACCATCGTATGGTGCCGGCACCTTAGAATCAACCCGCGCAACCGACAAAAATGACACAACTTTGATCAACGGAAACACCACAACCACAAATCAATAATGAAAATGGTTCTGTAAAAGGAAAGATAAAATGAATCAAAAGGACATTACAAAAGGAATAAGAAAGAAATGGACTAATGATAGAGAAAATAGCTGAGGAAGTTGGGATATTTTGTATGAGAGGAGAAGCGAATGGCACTAATAGATGGAAGTGGCTAAGGTGGCGTCAAGCCAGATCAAGTATGGTTGCCAAGCATGAGTGATATCACATGAACAAAAGTCCAGGGGTTATGCAGCTAAAGGGAAAAAAAAAAAAAAGAGAACTGAGACATGAAGGTAGTGGCAGAATTTTCCGTGTGAAGGTAAGAAATAGAGAAACAAGAGTCCGAACACATAAACAGAAACCAAAGAAGATACCACGACTCTCAGCCGCTTGACAAAAACAATGAGAGAGTGCTCGACATAAGACAGTACAGATAGTGGCTGAGAACCCAGTACTGGTAAAGCGAAAGCGAGAAATTAAAGTTTTAGCAGGGCGTGAAGCTGGTTGGATTGGCCCTGAGGATGATTCTTCCGAGACATGGACAGAGGAGGAAGGAGAATATTCTGAGGGGGCTTGGAAAGACAATCAAGGATTGGAGGATTCGGAGTCTGAGTTTGATATTGTAAGCAACTTTGATGATGAAGAAGAAGAAGAGGATTGGGAGGATTTGGATATGGATAAGAGTAGGGCAGAGAGTGATAAGGACCTAGCTTTCTCAAGCTTGGAATATGAAGAGATAAGAGATAAGAGATCAGCATTTGATGGAATACAGATGTACTATGAAGATGGACAGCTTGGAAAGAAGAGGAATGTATTGGAGGAAGAAAGAGGGAGTAATTTCAAAGAGGAAAAAAGAAAGAGGTACAACTTGGGTTCTTGCCAAACATTTTTTCGAAAAAAGCATGAGGCAAGAGAAAGAGCAAAAGTAGCTTTGGAGTGCTATTCGATTGCAGCAATGTTTGAAAGACAAAAAGCCTTAAGTCTTAGAATTAAGGAAAAAGTGAAGGAACAGGAGGATGGACTTATGGGAGAGAATTTAGAAGACAGAATAGGGGAGGAAGAGGAAAATGAGAACTCTTGGAGGTTCTTTTGAGAGAAGGAGATGAGTGAGGAAGGACTGGAAGACCAAGAATGGGCAAGGCAGCCAAATCTTGCTAATTTGTCATGTGCGTGCTTGCATCCTGATGAGGAATATATTCAAAAATGGCAGAAGGGAATACGAGATTTATATTATATGTTAGAACATAAAACGGTATTAACAAAGCACTTTGGCAAGGAAGAGGCCAACCCAGCAATATTATGGATGTATCATATGGTATGCTTATTCATGTGGGCACATGAGCTATCCCCTGATGATAAGTGAAGTATTATTGCATTAAATGTTGCTAAAAGCTACTTCTGGGGTTGATATACAGTAAAACAGATCATGAAATAGGAGTGGAAATGGGTGGAAAGGCGAACAATTCAACCAAGCTGACAGGGAGTGCATGAAAGGTATACTGTGAGTACTTTACTCTATGATGAGAGTATTGTTCTTGTTGCACAAGAGTATATAGCAAAAGCAGGCTCAGGTAGGTTGCATTATTGTTCTATTTTTTAGTATTTATTATATGATATAAAAGGAATCTTATTCTAATACTGGAAATAGATGTTTCTGGCCAAGGCCTAGCCCAGGCAATTCAAACTTATTTAGAGAAGCAAGGGCAATTGATGGAAAACTATGCCAAGTAGGATAATTCTGATAACAATCAGAGTGCAGTGGAAACTCTGTTGCATAAGACTGGAATTCAGGATAGAGCAAATGAAGATGGGATTAGAGAAAGAAAAGCTTTCTGGGCAAGGACAGCTAGAGCATGGTTGTGGAGACTGGGCTTAGATTGGAAGCAAATCTGCAAGAGAGTCTACTTTGATAGTCATGAGCACTCAGATATTCTAATCTAGAGATAAAACTTTCTTGATCTGCTACATACCTTAGATCCTTATCTTGTAAGATTCAACTCAGATAGTACAATTCAAGACTGAGAATATCCAAATGGATGCTTTCCTGAATCACCAAATTCGAAGCCTATTATTCTTGTCACCCCTGACAAGAGTACATCTAATACTCATGATGGGAGATGATATGTATGGTATAAAAAGAATAAGTCTATTCTACTTTCAAAAGGATGGAGGAAAGGCATCATGGTATCAGACTTTTTACCTCCAGCATCCCAATTAAGCACATCCAACTTGACTTTGAAGCAGAGAGCAAGCTTAGGGATTCCAGAATTTGCTACCAAATAGTTTCAATTTGGTACTAATAGACAAGGCTATTAGGAAGGAAAGGAAATCATACAGCATGTGAATGAGATTACTCTACCTATATTTCAAGCTGCTTACCCAGGATATCAAGTCTTGTTTTTATTTAATAATGCAACTGGTTACTCATGATTCGTCGAGAATGCCTTACGAGTTCAGAGTATGAACCTAGAACGAGGGGGAAAGCAGTTCAGACTCAGAGCTGGATATATGAATGAAGACCTGAATCAATCTCAGTTGATAGTAAATGAGATTGGAGAGCCAAAGGGAATTCAACATGTCTTAATAGTGAGAGGGCTCTGGGAAGATAATCTAAAATCAGAGTATATGAAGCCATTATATAGACTATGTGCTCAAAGAAAGAAATGCAGAATATGCATTCCTGGAAAAATATGTGAGCACTGTCTAGCTAGCAGAAAGGCTCTATGTACAGGGATATGTACTCATATATAGAAATATTCAGTATACAGTTCACGGAAAAACTGTCAAGATTGTACAAAATGCATTTTGTGTCAATCCTGTAAGCCATTTCACTGACAGAAGTGCTCAGAATGTAAGAAGCTTCCACCTACTTGTTAAATATCTAGTCAGAATTCCCTTTCTCATTAACTATATTTCTATATTCTAACCTATTTTTATAGACTGTTGTGCAAGAAGATTGCTTTCATTACAGGCAGACTTTCAAGCTCAGCATAGAAAGCTTCAGGAGGAACCCGAGGAAAAAGGATCTCTAGTTGCCTTTTACCTAAAGTTTCATTGCGAACTCAACTGGATTGAGTATTATTAGTGTCATGCGAAGCAGTACGCTCAGACACGATGTGACTACAGCATAGAGTCCCTCAGGCAAGTTATGTTGGAAGCATTAGCCCATGTACCTAATAGGACTATTGACAGCTTCCTTCAGTAGTGCCAGCGATGGCTAAATGCTTACCGTCAGAATATTCCATATATGAGTGAGGAATTTCAAACTTTTACCTCACACCACTGAGTTTGAATCCATGAATCTGAGCAATAACCTTCCACTTTAACTTCATATATTTTTCTTATATACAACTCATGTTTCCTTTCTTACTCGTACCAAGATTGCAGCGCTAAGGTACTGCAACCCCCGAAACTTTGCTGGCTCAGCTTTCGGAGGCACTCATCCTAAGTGCCTGATAGCTCAACATAAGTTTGCAGCTTAATGTAAGATTGTGGCTCAATGCAATTTTGTGGCTCAATTTTGTGGCTCAACATAGAATTGTGGCCTGATATCTATCTGTGGCAATATCTTATTTTAATGCATTTTTCAATATTGAGAATTATGAATTTATAATTCTATAAGACTACTATATATTTATTTTCTATATCCTTGCCTGCTTTTTAATACTAGTGACAATTAACTTGGAAATTTTTTTTTATACATTAGAATATTGCATCTTGCTTTAACACAAGCCTTTATCTCATCAAGCAATCGTTTTTGCTCTGCTCTCTCTGCTCTCTTATTTGCATTTCTAGCCCGCTGTAACTGCTTTTCAGCTTTTTCTACCTCCAAATCTTCTCGTCTTTTAACCATCTGTCTTGCTTCAGCAGCATACAGCACCCCACCCTTTTGAATCTGCTGACAGTTTTGGGCCCTACTTCTTGCACTTCATGCCTGCTCTGCTACCTGTGTATGTTCCAGGTGCTTAATAGCTAAGGCACCTGACTATGCCTGTGCTAAAAAAAAAAAACCTTGTAGAACTAACTTCAACCATTGCTGAAAATGTGGTAACAGATCTAATGTATCATGCTAAAGTTCTTCAGCCTGCCTTTTTAATGTCAGAATCATAAGAGGGATAGTGTTCTCATTTTCGACTGCGAGTGTTAGTGGTCGATTGATTGCAACACTAGCTTCACGTAGCTTTTCAAGTACGATATCTGGATTAAATGGAATAAGACCACAAGCATGGAAGGCAGATCAAATAGTGGATAACTTAAAGGCTTTCTGCCAGATTGAATTGATCTTGTCAAGGAATTCTACTTTGTCAAAGTCCTCACATCCTGTTCGAGTGGCTGCCTCAACTGTCCCAGCATGATAATGTTTATATGGTTGAAAAACCACAACATCTAACAGCTGTAAAAGGTGACTGGTATGAGGTGGAAGGCAGAACACAATGATCTTATATAAATCATAGTGGTTGAGAAACTGCTTTGTACAATGGGATCCAAACTCATCAAGAATTAGAAGATGGTAGGTGTCAATCTGGACTTGAGATGAAGAGAGATTGAAGTGCTCTAGCCACTTCATTGTCAAATCATCATTGTTGTATCTAGTCTTAGAAGTAGTGACCACATAGTCATCAGGTAGACTGGTTGTTGTATACCACAACTCTTGGTGTATAACACCAGGAACAATTATCATAGGGGTCAGGATAGTTCCATTTCCACAAATTGTTTCACAGACAGTAACAAGCTCCCTGTTTGTAGAACTTCCCAAGTATGCCTCTCAATTTGGGTCTCTTGTAATGATCCACTGATCCTGCCCAACACCAATACAAAATCCAGTTTCGTCAAAGTTGTACTTATCATCATTCTTGATTGAGTACTTGTCACAAATTGCCTTGTATTTCTCAAACCAATTGCGAATATCGACTGGATCGTGTGCATTCTTGCGGTTGATATCGATCGTACGTTGTTTTCAAACAAAGTAATCAGGATTGCGAGATAGGAATCAGCATACCCAATACTTACTAACGGTAGAGGCTGGTGAAGGACTAGTATGTGCATTTTGCAAAATTGTATTTGTACAACCAGTAACCATTTGCAAGTATGTACTTGTTCCAATAGTGTCTAATCGGTCCAGATATTGACATACTGCTAATTCTTGATCATCGGAGAGCTTTTTATTGGCTCCCACTCTTTCTTGCTTAGACAGGCAACCTTACCATCTGCATTGTAGTCGAGGTTTGGGAACTTCATATCAGCGGGCAAGAGCGGCTATATTTGGGAAATTTTCTCCAATTGTTTGAAGATATGTGATAGCTGCTTGGATACGAACTTTGATGTCTTTGTAAGACTCTACCTGCTGGCTAGGTAGCATGAAAGAGGATACTGGAGGCATGACAGATGTTGATGTAGGTGGTATTGGATTTAAGAATATGATATCTAACTACTGGATGAAACTATCTTATATAGTGTTAAAAATGTTGCTAGTAACATAGAAATTTAAATCTATAAAGCTATATCAAGTCCTGAAACTGTTTTGAACCATAATGGTTCAGAATATTTTATTTTTACAGAACTATTAAACACTCTTGAACTATAATGGTTTTTACCTATTCAGCTATAACACTTTATTGAACTACAATGGTTTACACCTATTTATTCAGCTATAAAGCTTTATTGAATTACATTGCTTCAAGTTAATTGAGCTTTCTTAATTCAAGTTCATTGAGCCATTATACTTCATTGAGCTCTCATATTCCAATGAGCCACAATTCTATGTTGAGCCACAAAATTGAGCCACAAAATTGCATTGAGCCACAATCTTACGTTGAGCTGCAAACTTATGTTGAGCTGTCGGGCACTCAGGATGATCAATCAAAATATATTCAG
>PYWC01000079.1:710229-734326 GCA_003182015.1 Tuber magnatum | reverse complement strand
CGCTGCGGCGAGTGATAACTGCGAGCATTACTACAGTATAAAGGTACACCCCAACCAATAAGAACACAAAAGAGGCCCGTATTCCGACTCGCTGAGCAAGCGGTCCGATCCGCAACCCCAGCGATCCACCACTCCTGGTATGCCCGCGCCCCACCATCCAGAAATGACAAGCAAGCAAACGTCCAATCAAATATCACTCGTTCACAAGACCAGACCTGGTAGCCCGGGCCGATATTTGATCATTCTTACGCTATCGCCCGTGTGTCTGGTGGATCCCCAGAGCGAGGGGGGAACAGAACTTGATTATGCTGCGGTTTGCTTACTCCCCCATCTTCCACAATCCCACAATTGGAGCCTGGCGTGGGCTCCTTGCTTGGGGCATCGAGTGAGAGGTTGTGAGTATACGAGAGAGAGTTGGCATCATACCAACATTGTTTGTATGGATCGGATTCTATTGAATTGAATTTATTTACCATCCCCCCCCCCCCCTTCCCCTCTGAGGCTATTTGGAGGTTCGTATCGTTTACCTGCAGTCCGTCACAGGTTTAATATCATAGTTTCGGCCATTAGAAATTTCAGGCATGAAAGGGTATGATACTGACTCCTCTCCGAGTTGTTTTGGCGGTTGGCCAGCACAACTCTCATTGCGGTTCCCCCATACTTTCCGGTATGTACCTCCTCGCGTTATCCAAGCGAAATCTGTCATTCGGAGTCCGGGCTGCTGGACTCCTGCTGCCACCACCGGAGAATTCACAACATCGTCTCCTCTCTCTCACTCTCACTGGACCCATAGCTGGGTCTGATGGCGCGGGCCATATATATGGTTTCTGACCGCTTTCTAATTTACCAGTTACCTCTTCCAGCTGAGATTGATCTTGTCTCGATGATATATAAACTCATAACCTCCCTCTGGTTTCCCAGGCTCCACATACCAGAAAAAACATACAGTCGGGTGCTATGAGTAGGTAGAGAGAGGGTGAGAAAATGTAACATGCGTCATTTCTTTATATAGTTCTGAAAAGCAAATAGCGACGCCGGACTAACGAGGAAGAACTGCCCGCGAATAGCAAGACAAACGCAGTTGCCATGTTTTACAAGGAACCCGAGTGTCTGGTGCAGGTGCAGTTCCCTTTATAAAGGGCCCCGTACGGAAGCTGTGCTGGGCTGCTGTTTTATGGGCGGCTCGGAGTGTATCATACTGTAGATATTTGACCGTCCACAGTAGATGCACATGAACGAACAGCTGATGGCTCGAGAGGTTGACCAGGAGTGGGGTTAGGATATGGGTTATATAGTGGGAATGGGAAGGGTTTCGGGGTTTTTTTTGGGGGGGGGTGGGGTATAAGCGATTTTCTGGAACATTTTCCTTCTTTTTTTTTTTCCTTCTTCTCTTCCCTACCTAACCGGTAAAGACTAGCAGAGCCCGTGATCGGATAGAGAGTGACATAACCAAATTTTACGAAGCAAATCCACTTTAATTTTAGAGAAGAATGATCGGCCGTTTTACTCGAAGGTGAGCCGTGACAAATTTCAACCAAGATGTTTCATCTCTTGCGCCGAATTTGGATCAATAAGCAATTATATCCCTCACTATCCAAGATCTTTCACTTCCTTCGGGACATTGGGCGGAGATACCAATTGTGAACCCACCACAACGCCCAGCAGGGAAGCACCATTGCATCAAGAAGCTTGTGCGTGGAGGGAGGCAGGAGGCATGGCGGCGAGAGAGATACGATGGGTATCCCTCCTATCATAAGGTTTTGGCTCCTCCGGCTTATATCTATCTGGCCTAGATACCCCCCGCCGGATACAAAAACCTTCACGTCTCATAACGTAATCACCTCTGAGGCAGTTCCTAGGATCTGCGAACACTTTACATATCATTCTCTACCCCCCCGGTCCATTCTGTCAGTGCATTTTTCCTCCCAAAGGGGTTGGGTATGTATGGTCACTTGCTAGGGAGAGGTGGTATATCTCCTTTCACTATAGTAATAATTGCACCGGGCTCGAGCTACTGCTGGACCCTACGTGTGTGTGGGGGGGGGGGGGGAGGTACTTGTGAACAGCTCCTCCCGATTGCACCCTTCCAAGACCCCCACCCCCTCTGCACAGCGCCACAGAATGCATGAGAGTGGTAACTTAGAGGGGCATTAGAAAGCGTCAGGTGGAAAACCAAAACGCTAATCCAAGTTTTTGGCCATCACGAGAGCTCACTCGTTTAACCAGTCATGCCGGATGGCCGCCAAGCGCTGCCAGGTGGATGGATTGGGGGGGAGGGGGGGGGAATCTTAAATAACGACACCCCGTTGTTTAGCATATATCCGTTTACTCGTGCTTGGGACGAACAGGTTATTCGTGTACAGCCCCCCCTGCGCTATCGGTCTGTACTGTACTATACCAGTGATAAGTGCACCACAGCAGTCACGCTCCGAATAACTATGATACCAATTAACCAGCGCAAGCACTACGGTAAACCCACTCACTCGCATCGTACGGAGTGTTGGAGAAAGGGCCAGTATTTGGAAAGAAAAACACCCTCAAGGAAGTGTGAATAGGTCGGGCTCGACACCTCCTCACTCACTCACTAGTCTATCGAACATTCTCGGACACTGGTTACGCTCACTAGCAAAGCGAATAATATCATTACCCTCAGAGTAGATATATATACTTGGAAGCCAAATTCGAACAGTAAGACATTCTACGTTAGAAACTCCTCTTTTTCCAACAACCCTTCATGGGCGCGCAACCAATCCCCTTAACTCTTACCGTCCAATACCCTTCACTCACTTCCCCAGACATTGGAGGGAAGATTGGACCTGAACCCGCTCGATGTTCACAGCACCGCTCCGGCGCCGAGAAGAGCCCGCCGCTGCGGCGAGTGATAACTGCGAGCATTACTACAGTATAAAGGTACACCCTACAAATCCATCTGCCCAGATATCTCGTTAATAATAATAGGCTTACTTCAACTGTCTCAGGCCCCCCTGAGATAGATAGTACCCAACATCCGTGAATCCTCACCACTCATTACTCCTGTGCATCTTGTCCGTTCTTTCCATTAGGAATACCATTTCTAGAATAGCGCTTAACGACTGGGCCACGGAGTAGTGGTATAAACGTCGTAGTTCCCGAAAACCTCTTTTCACCGGTCTTCCGAGTTTTAACTCTCACTCGAGGACAATAATTAATATCTTAAGCCACAGTAAGAGATTCAGCGGCACTCAGGTCCTTCTCCGCCCCAGCCCCGGCCCCCTATCCGAGCACGGAATAAAACCTGGAGAGCACTCAGCATGGAGAAATGTGAGCCCTTTTTTTTGTTGTTGCGGGTAAGTTGGTATAAGTTTTTTGAATCCCTTTTGCGTTATACGGTAATCCACGCGAATTGGTGGACACATCACCGGTATTTCTCACAATCGGTGTTCGATTCGTTCCCCCCCCNCTCTCCAGCAGAAGAAGCTCGAGCGGATTGATCTTGATGGGGGGCCTTAATCGCGGGGTACCTCTGGCACGGTTATTCATCGTGACTGCCTATGGTTAAAAAAAAAAAAATCTCACGTACGCACCACGACGCAAATTTTAGAAAAAGCATACCACGTCTGCAGAACGGACATTTTTCGGAAGATATCGTGGTGGGAAATTTCGACACAATCCGGGAGGGAGGAAACCTACTCCTTATGGCACTCACTCCCCTAGAAGCACAATTTAACGGGTCCAAGTCATACGGATTCGCCATGTACAACTATATCAAGAAACCCCCCCAGTGCGAGAGCCAAAACTTCCAAACCAAACACTCGCTTTTAGGTTTTGTTCTAGGGCTTGGTTGGGACTCCCCGATCAGTAATGTGGGAACCGGTCCGATAGCATTTGTGGAAGCTTGGTTGGTATCGTATTACATGGCACCGTACGCAGTGTAAATCCTCGCACCCTGCAGCCTAGTGCACGAACCAGGTGCGTCGAGTGCAACTCCATGACTCCCGGAAAATCAGCACCCATGTACCACCCACCGTGCAAACACCTCCACGCCCACGCTCCTGAAACGGCCGCTTACACCTTCCTATTCGCATCCATCGTCATCGCCAGCATCTGGCAAACAGATCATACTCACCTACACGCACAAAGAATGCATCGCCAGCAGAACGGGTGGGGAAACGAAGGGGAGGAAATGGTAAGCGGAGCTAGTAAAAGTTAGGTATCCCCGATTCATAGCAACTCGGCTGAGACCTTGCAGTGAACAGGTAAACAAAAGTTTGCTCACGCGCAAGCCCTAGGAGGAAGAATGAGAAGAAAGAAGAAGTGTCGAATTTTTCACTTGGATTCCGGTATGATGGCATAACAAGGCATCGAAAGATAGTGTCTGTCGAGGTGGTTGGTGGCTTTTTAGGTTCGCCTGGGGAAGATGTATCATACCGATTTCATCCATTTGGGGCGTGGGCTATGAATGCACCTCGGATATTCGGGGCGTGGAAATGATTCGAAAATTCATATCGCACTACGGACTTATGCACTTGGTATGCACATCTCCCTAGAAATCCGCAGCGCTATGATGGTCGTTTTCACAAATACCTTCAGTTTCTGCGAGGGTTAGCTGCTGCCATCGTCATCGCCACCTCTTCTACCCTCATCAGAGACCGTAGTGCTTAGAGCGAAGTTTTGTCACTCCGTGGAACTCGCCAGCTTGCTCTCCGGCTAAGCCGCATATCATCATCAAACAATTATATTCCACCCCGTCGCGGAACAACAACACCTAGCTGCATGCTCCCTTCCCCCAAACCGCCGTCTCCACCTTCCGCCTCACACCCACCAGAACTAGAGGAACACAAGAGGCCAGACAACTGGCAAACCACACCTGAATTGGTTTTGAGTGCCACAAATTACCCTGAAGGGGCTGGAGGAAAGAAAGGGGAAAAAAGGAGAAATCGTACGGCGCACTATACTGTCGATACTACTGTAGACGGTTTCTCCGACCTTCTCCACCCTATACCGGTGATTTCAAAAGTGCCCATACGGTATTTGACGTGTACTGTACAGCACAGTACAGTTTTCCGGGCTGGTGAACCTCGAACGCCCCACATTGCGCCCCAGAACTTGAAGTGGGAATACCTACTTTTGTCCAAAGTCCGTGCATTGAGGCATCCTCACACCCGCTCTTGCAAGGGATCGCTCCCGGGTGAGTAATCGTGTTTCGGAAATCTTGGCTTCGTGGTGTTCGCCCGCTACCGGTGTCCTTTCTACCGCGGCGCTCGGCGGCGGCGCCGGCGGTTCGAGTGAAATCCCGTGACTTGGGCTTACCGGTACTGTACGCCCCTGCATACGGTGGCATACATACTTGTAGAACAAAAGTGCCAGCATCCCCCATCCACAACCAACGACCCCTGCCTTCCACGAGTGACACTACGTGATTCGTATAGTCGCAACTAGCCCCGTTCCCCCCCCCCACCCACATCGCCAATCTAGCAACCCCGAGCTGAAAAACACATACGCTGTCTCAAAAAGCAAACAAACACGATAATTTGTGTGCTTTTTCGACCGCATCCCAGATAGAGAATGCATTGCATCGGGGCTGTAACGCATTGCAGAAGAGATGAACGTGATGAGGGAAGCATGCGCAGCGATGACCTTGGGGTAAGTTGCCCGGGTTGACGGGGGGGGAGGAAGGGGCCAAACCGCATTCGTGATAATTGTTTCTTTTTTTCGTTATTCGGTTGGATTTTTACGAGCACTGTATCGGTACGGTAGGTGGATGGTCCGGTCGGTCAGTGGTGGTGAGCTCTCAGCGGTTTGATTCCTTTCCTTTCCTTTCCTTTTTTTTTAATCGGGAGGGTGGGACTGGGGTTCGGATAGATATGGGGGAACCCTTCCATGGCATGGTGGTAGTGATGGAGAAGGGATGGAAGGGATGGAAGGAAAAAAGCTCGCTTTTTTGGGGCGCAGCAACATGAGGGTAAGATATCATACAGTACTGTCTAGTACCGGTATAGTTCTCGTATCGGAGGCATCGTTTGCGAGGCAAGGAGCAGATTGTGAGTTTTGGACAGAGCATTTTTCGCAATGCTGTATCATACATTCGTTTTTTGTTTTTTCACCTCGAGTTCTTAATTCCCAACACCGGAAGTAAAAAAACATAGGCCAGATACCAAACGAGATGCTACGAAACGTTTTATCAGGTATATTGAACGAGCGCAAGCGCATGCTATGCTAGCCAACCTCCCGTGACCATCCCAACAAGATGGATAAAATGCAAGACGGCAACTCCAATAGTAAGGAAAAACGGTAAAGGAAAACACCAAATAGTTGTGACGACTAAGGAAAACAATCCGTAAGAATAACAAAGTGCCTCAAAATCAAAAACTTTCTAAACGCAGACTACTTGAGAATAACCACGTTCCCCCGGCCATCGCCCCTCCGAAACCTCAATGTCCTCTCAGACATCTCCCTCTCTTCCATCTTGACCTTCTCTTTTAGCAGCGTCTCTTCAACCTTACGCTGCTTCTCCTGAGCTTTGGCCCTTGCTTTGAAAGCTTCATGCTCGTCTTTTGCCCTTCCAGTGACCTCCGCCCTCTCCTCTAATCTAGCCGCTCTATTCTCGGCTCTAGCAGCCTTCTCCTCAGCCCTCGCTAGCTTCTCCTGAGAGGATCCGGGCAATCCAATGAATCCCGTTGGTCCGAAAGTTGGGGGTGTGGTGGTGGTGGTGGTGGTTGTAGTGACAGTCTTGGAAATACGATGCGAAGAGTAATCAGAATTAAGGTGCGCCGTGGTATCGGAAGTCAGTGGTGTGCAGGGTCGCCCGGTTTCATGAGATGGGTAGTGATGTACAATGCGCCCTTGAACAATTGGGGGTGGCTCTGGTGCATAGGGTGGGGCTTCGTGAATTATAGTCTTCTCCTGGAAGGAGACCGCTTTGCCGGCTGGGTGACGACGACCTAGCATCATGTCAGCATATAGGATCAAGAAAGTTGGGATGGGTGAAGGAATATTAGTCAAGGAAAAGGCGAGGAGAAATTACAGTGCACTCACGTCGGATCTCTTCCGTCAGATCTACCAATTCCTCGATTTTGGTCGCGTCGAGCGCCCGTAGGACGACAAGGCATCGGTCCGGGTCTTCGGTCCATGGCAGTCCCATCTCCTCGACGGCTTCCTTGCTCACAAGCTTCCGTGGAAACCTGGTGCGGCCTTGTCGACCGATTCCGCCGTCTGCATTGCCCTCGTGGTCATCCTGGATGCTGATTGACTTGTAATATCTGGTGTATCCGTGGCTGGCAAGGGTTCTCGCGGAGAGCGGACCAGACATGGAGTCCCGTCGTCGGCGATCGCGGTCAGAGTTTGACGAGGCAGGCACAATGAGAGTGCGTGGGGAATGGTCGCCACGGTAGGTACCGTGGGCCCGGGATTCGGTGCGGTATGCACTCAGCGACCGAGAGGTTGGCGGGGGAGATGGCCCAAGGTGCTTTCTGTGAATAACGAGAGGGGAAGGGCGACCATCCGGAGACATGCGGGGAGCCCCGACAATCCTAGCACCATCATTGAAGGACCGTCCTCGTGGGCGGCCATGGCGATGGGGATGGTGAGCAGTAACGGAGGTCATTGAGGAAGTCGGGGTCGTCGCGGACCAAGGGGTATTGAGCGGGAGCGAAGAATCGCAAGATGAGCAGGTAGACTCGGCCGGGGATGGGGGGTTCACGGGAACCATGCGGCTACTACGGGGAGGGGAGGGAGGCATGACAAGAGTGCCAGTGGATCCCCGGTAGGGGTTAACGTTGCGGTCCGCGTAGCGGGACATTTCGACTGGCTTGGGAGGTTGAACAAGTGAATTGCTCGAGGAGCTCTTGATGTTTGGATACTTCAGTTTGACGGCTCGATGGAATGACCGGGAGAAGGATCGGAAGTCGATGGCCCGCTAGGAAAAGCAGTAAAAAAAAAAAAATTTAATTTCTTCCGTTAGAGGATGCTTGGGATCGTGGATAATCGAGACCTCGAGGGGCAGTCTATGTATGATATATATAGATGATTTCCGTTGTTTGTTGTTGTCGTTGCTGTTGCCGCTGCTGCTGCTGTTGTTATTGTTGCTATCACTGGTGAATGGAGTGTAGAAGGGGGGAGGGGATGTGGGTGGTAGTTTATATGTGTCCCGCTGGCTCATCCTACTGGCGGTGGAAGTCTTGCCTGTCCATCACGAGCAGGATTCCATCCGATAAGGGGTCCCATTCGCTCCGAGTGCACTTCTCTTCCCCTCCCATACTGTTGGGACCGCACCGGAATACCGGTAGAGGGCAGTGCTCCGGGAGAGAGGGTCCCACTCTCCAAAATCTCCCCCGGCTGCCGAGTATGATGCCCCGCGGATTTTCCCATGGCAGTGCGGTAGGGTAGATTACTCGTACAGGCATTGGCAAGGCACGGTGTCTCATAGCAACAGGAAGAAGGGGTTAACTTACCAGTCTGATGCTAGAGTCCGAGCCGGCAGACAAGGGGGGGAGGGGGGTGGCACAACAGGCAGAGCATCGTGCAGTACGATATGAGCACCGTTCTCGCACAAGCCGCCAAACATGGCATCGGTCTCGCAGAACCATCTTGCTCGAGTGCCGGCACTGTGCAAGCCCCATTGAGCGTCCATGACGCCCCAACCTGGTTCAAAAGAATAAGAAAACATGTCAGCTAGAAAAAGAAAATAACAAGTTATGGTATTCGTGCATGCATGCATAGCATTTTTTTTTTTTTTTAAAAAGAAAAAGAAAAAAATACACTCACCTCAGCCCAAACAAAGTTTTCGGTTATTTTTTTTTTTTTCTTTTTTTTTTTTGAGTAAGGACACCAGAGGCGAGGGACCCCAGCTGCATTCAAAGACGGCAGCAGTCAAGGAATCGTCGAATGCGAGCTAGGCAGCGTGAGAACATCTATTGGTCTGCGGGCCCTGCCATCCCGAAATTATTGACTTCTCAGTGAGCGAATGTAAAGGAGATATCTAGCACCCTACTGCCTCCTGGTACAGTACGGTACAGTACTCGTGCTGTTATCATCCAACCAACGAGATAGCGGTATCGATCGGATACTGCACTGCAGAGTAAATTTACTGAACTCGTGCAGTACGACCGCATGCACTAATAGCACGAAATTTTTTGCGGCGCAAAACAAGACAGGGTTTCCACAGCACCTTTCCACCCTGCCTCTCTCTCGCTCTCCTCCATGAGGGGCGCTGCTTTGCTATGTTATCTGGTTGCCGGGGGGTTGAATCTCCCCCCTCCCCCCATCTGCTAGTACCATCCCACGGTGTTCGTGGTCTACCCTTCCAGTACCGGTACTGTAGATTGTATTCCTTCCTCCTTGGCCCGGGGGGGAAAGCATGCCGGGCATGAAATTTGGGAATCTCGGTAAGGGATGGTAGGCCATGATTGATGAGTTGTCAACGGCCCCTCAAAGCTCGCTTGGTGAAAAGACGTCGAAGCTGAAGAAGAGAGGCTTCATAGATCGTCGCTTTCCTCATTCTGCCTTCCCTTATCTCCTCCGCACCCCCTCGGGGAGAAATAGTCTAGATGGGGACATGACATCATTCAGTTGGACCACCGGTAACTAACCCTTGCCTCAAAACGCGTCACTCGCCCTCCCATCGTGCTCCGGTGTACGCCACGAGCCTCAACTTAATCCTCTAGAACCGAAGAAGAAGAAGAAGAGGCTCTGTTTGCTACTCTAAAGGGGGCTCTGTGGGGAGGGTCTCACTGACATCACGAGTAACTTATGCTACAATTTCCGCTTCAACCCCTCCCCTCTCGTGCCCGGGGGGGAAGCTGCAGTGAATTGGAGGGGGACCGTCTCTGCCAGCTCACCACCCATCCGCCCGACTCTGGCGGTCTTGGTTGTGCCCAAGGAAGCCGAGACCTCATCTTGCATGGCGAAAGCGGTCTGCGTAAACTTTGGAGTAACCCACCGTGCCGGTACGGAGGCGAGCAGGTTTGGGGCATCATGCGTTGAGGACGGATAGGGTACGATGGGCTATGTGCTTGGGTACGATGGTCCACATCCACGACGAATGTAGTGCCGGCACCCCCATCTCCCACTCGAACGAAACAATTGGTGCAATACGGTGCTCGGTCACTCGGGATTGAGCTTCGATGCGGTGCAATTTTTCAATGGCAGGCGTGACGCTATCGAACATCGCAATCCATTTGCCCTGACCGGGGGGCAGGTTTAGGGCAATTGATACTTATGGCCGTTGAGGTGAGCGGTTGGGAACTCGGTTCATCAGACCGCAATTCTCCATATGATAGGAGACTACCGCTATTGGTATGAGGTTTCGCGGTGAGCACCGTACCGGGGAGGTATGATACTGTACCCGTACAGTACCCTGCAGTGCCCAGCTTGCACAATCGTCGCTTCCATCGGAAATCGTGTTCCAGAGTGCTTTGCACAGTGAGGTAATGTAGACTACAGTGCAGCCTGAGTACTGTACAGTACTGTACAGTACAGTACAGCACTGCTACTTGTATGATGCCCACAAGAATCCCATCCCCACCGGCGCCTGCCACGCCGCCCAGAGTATTTTCTGTCATAGGGCAACTGGAGGATAACCTGCAAGGACTGAATACTGTTTGGAGAAATCTTTTTATTGTTTTATCATGCATAACCTTCCCTTGCCCCGTGTTGAGGTTGTTGCAGGTTCTGTAGCTCGTCCATCGATGCCTGTGCGGGCCTGCTATGATAATATTATTATATCGTGGACACCTTGATGTGATGGACTCTGCGCACGGAAAGCTTGCACAAGTCCCCAGCGCTGCCACCATCTGATAAACTTGGCAAGCCGTAGCTATTGTGCAGATGCCTGAATCCTGAATATAGAGGTATAGCCCTGTATGCGATCCCCGATGAAAATTAACCCACCTGGCACTGCACAGCGCTCTCCTACGATAACCTATTCTCACACTCACCCACTCACTCCCCGTTTCCTGGCACGAGCGCAAAAAGGTCAAGCCTGACCAGGGCTGGGGGGAAAGGGGGAGGGAGCGAGATGAGCTTGTTTACGGTATCATACCGGCATGGTACCACCCCCGCCTCGCACCCCCGCCGGGCCAATCCACCACGTCAACGTCCCTGCTTCCGCCCGCCATCACCACCCTTCTCCCTCTGTATTGTTTGCCTGGCCAATAATCTCTTCTCTCAACCCCTTCTCTTGCTCACCCACTCACTCAGAGTCAACGGTTATTCTGCCCACTTTGCTCAATGAGTAACGGTAGACCTGGCCAACGCACCAACCGTTCGCGTGATCTGGAGAAGAGATGGGGCCGGTTGGCCAATTGAAACTTTCGGGGGCTCCCGAACATCCCTAACTCCCTCTGGGGATCTTCGCCATCTGCCTTGTCGTCATTTTGAAACGGATTAGTGCTGAGTTTATTCTGGCAAGATTCTCGTCGTGTTCCTACGCATCAAGAGCCCCATCCGGACCCTGGTAGCCTGCACGTAGTGCAATCAACCACCATCCGATGGAAAAAGAAGAGGGATCATCTGCTCCTCAACAATGAACAACTCATCGAGCTAACACTTTTGTCCATCCGGTCTGGTGGACTTTAGATAATTCCGGAGCTTTCAATCATTTTATATTACCCTAATAATAAAAGCTCCGCCCAAGGGCATGTGGCTTGATGGCATCACATCAAGCAAGCCAGAAAAACAAAACTAAACCGAACAAATCCATCCACACCCTCACACACGGGCTCTCGGGCGCTCATCGAGGGTGTGTTTCCCCATTGATATGGGTGCAGCGCAGCAAAGTACCTGTATTGCACAAGGACCCACCGAGCGAGCAATTCACTACCATGCTTGATTTCTCTCGACGCTCATTGCTTTTGAGTTTGGTAGAAGAAACGGGCAGGGCATCCAGCGGTGCATTCTGGGAGTTGTTCCTGATTGATAGTCCTAGTGCTGGGATTCATCTGGGGGAGCCTCGTCGTGGAATGAAGGAATATGCCTGCCTCTGGAGGTTTGACATCCTTCTTGACTACGAGTACACTGCTAGAGCAATAATGACGAGTGTGGAGGGAGGGGGTGGTAATTCAGGAAATTGTGGCAAATTTGTATGGGACACTCGCTATTGGTAACGGATTCGCTTCAACCGGACGATTGTGCGAGCACGCTTATTGAAAACTTCCGCACTTGATCGGTGTTAAGTAAATACCACTTCACTTGTGACCTCCGAAGCCTTGATATCGTGCCTTCCAATGTTGCTTGCTTGGGAATAGGAAACGTCGTGCTGCTAAATTCAATCTTGAAGCGGGCGATCCGTGGCCTTGTCTTTTACACCCTCCCTAGGAGCTGCCACCGTATGTTATTGGACGAGTGCGGGTTGTTGCTGCGCCCTCCCGCAAGAGGGCGAACAACTGGCTCTGAGAGTAAAGATTTTATCTCGTCCAGGTTGGACCACTTCTGCTAGACTGCTGGGTGATGTCGCCTTGAAATTGTTCGAACCGTGATAATAGAGACTTTGCGAGAAGGCTCTGGATGTGGGGCAGATGCGCTTCTGGGCTAACCAGATTGCTGGGATTCGACTCTGGATGCGAAATCGCAAAGTCCCCACCACGTAGTAGTGGCGGCGGCGGCGAATATGATCACGTTTTCAATATGGTGGTTACTCGAGTAGGTGGTGGGGGTGTCTGTTGCCGTTGGACGTTAGCAAGCCTCGGGGTCTGAATATCAAACTCTTGATTTCAAATCCGACTTATCGACAATATGCATTTTGGATATCTACCCAACTTATGAAACTACCCTTCGACTACAAGAGGACTACTATTATTACTACGGGACGGGTGCTGGGCGCTGTCTGCCGGTGCTAGCCACCCTCCCAGCCTCCGACAAATTTGCAGCGGCATGGAATCAGGCTCGGGCGGGCATACCATACTGTATTATGTGGGGCGGCAGGCGCCTTACCCAGTGGCCGGCAAATCAACATGGCCGCCTAGTTTTTGACATTGCCCCCCCATAACTGCTGGCCTGGCGCCTTAGCCCGACCCCTCTTTTAATGCCGCTGCCGGATGTCTTCCCTCGACTCTTGCCGTGCCTGTATGCTGCAGTCATCACCACTCTATCGCACTTATGCTCGTTGGATAGCGAGCCGGTGCCAAAGTTTGCTCGAGCACATCTTCAATGTAGGAATAAACAACTTCAGCCGGCCTATTAACTTACTCGGGGCCACCACCATCCCGGCATCCCGGAATGAGCGGTGTTCTAACCGTGATGGCATGACTTGTCTTCATCACCAAGTGGTATCGTTAGCCTGTCGATTGATATTACTCTCCCTTCTTTAACATGGTATAGCATAGCAACAGCATCACCGTGCTGCATATTCCCCTAGCCCAGCGCACGCCTTCCCTTCCCCTCCCTAGAACGTCACATTACGATAACTCATATGCGGGAGCATGGATTGGCCTGGCTCTAAAAGCCCCTCCAACAATTCACATCACCCATCCGAACCACACTGAACCTACTTGGTTGATATCCACCACCACCACTACCACCACCACCACCACCACCACCTCCTCCTCCTCCTCCACTTATTGGTCCGCGACCCACCCGTGCAGTTTCCAATCAAATAAAACTAACCACGAGTGGAGGGATTACGATACGTGGCCGTTATGCCTCTATGGATCGGAAGTGAGGTATGTTATCACGAACAAACCAAATTCCCCCTCAGCCACCTATTTTTATTTTATTTCCCCTACTCACATTGGCCTAGAAACTATACGATACGATAAAATGTGTTGGAGTGCGGTCTCTTGTGATACTTGCTTACCTTTGGATTTCTTTTACCAGTGCGCTCGATTTGCGGGCGCAGTGGTGCTGGGAAGATCGATCTGTTCACATCTGTCCGACTGGAGCGATCCGGACGAGTGGCTGCAGAGACGGCACTGGCATATTTTGTCTCTTCTTACCATCCTTTTCTCGCTTGTTTGTTTACCTTTTTTTGTTCGTGCTGGGGAGAACATGCTAGAAGGTATTTCCATCTTGACTAGCGGTAGTTTTCCCCGTTGCATGTTCGATTGGGGATTGGGTAGGTGCGGGCTAGTGGTGAAGTCATGTTTAGATACTGACACAGTACCCTACGGTAATTCCAATTTTCCCAGGATGCTTGAATAGGATTCATAGGTGGTCACTCGTACAAATACAAGAGTGTGTGGAAGGTTAGTAAGCGTGCATAGAATGGAGTGGTCAAGGCTGAGAAATTTGCACGATTAAACACGGGTGATGTCAAAACAGAGGAGAGTAGAGAAGACTCCTAGTGACTTTCTAATTGGGCACAAATTTAATGCCCGAATCACGGCTAGCACCGCAAAAAATGCATATCTCGAACCTTCCAGCGGTTAGTGCCATCCCCGCCAAGGGGGTGATGAAAAACACCCCCCAACCGCCCTTCCTCAATGATGTCTAACCTGGGCCACGCGGGGAGTTAACAGCCCCCACCAGATGATAAACCAACGCACTAAGACACGGGTATAATTTTCTGAGCCTCCCGCTCGTAAGGGTTTACCAATGGCGTTGGATCTCCTGGGCCGGGTAAGGTACTGTACTCGTAGCGCTGGTGTCTTGTTTGAGGGGCAGCCCCGGGTGCCGAGTTACCTGTATCATAGTTCGTCGCGCTTGGGGTGGGGCCGCTACCGCGCGGTTTCCGTAAAAACGGAGAGAGGTGGGGTGGGTGGCTAGTCGGGTGTAGATTTTCGTACGGCACTAGACTTCAGACTCTAGTAGAGTCTGGTGGGTAGGAGGTCACATACCATCACTCGGATCCGTTCGGGACCTAACGGTGGGTTCGGATAGCTCACGACACAACACGACTAGCGCGGGCTCCTTGAGATCTGGAGGGATTCGCGGGCGATTTGCCCCATTAATTTTGCAGCCGGTCTCGCGCCTGCGTCCCAATAACCCTCGTCTCCTGGCCGTGTGGAGATCTCGCGGGAAGCTTTTCTTTTGTGTTTTCCACCAAGTCGGGGGTATTTGGTGACTGTTTTCACTCCCTTCGCCTTCTCCCTTTTTTTCCCCCCTCCACCGGCTCATCCCGGGGCTTCTGGGTGCGCTTTGTTGTTGGAGGGTGGGACTCGGAGGGGGGGGCAGAAGGGAGATGGAAGAAAGGAGTGCAGGGGATATTCTTAAATCTTCCGGGGGTCGCCAGATTTGTCTTTTTCACTTGTGTGGTATGATACATATAAGGGCTACCATACAGTATCATACCACTGCTTACGGTGAACTTAAGTACTAGGCGCCGTTGACCGGGCCGGTATAAAGGGGACACTTTAGCTCTCAATGAAGGTATTAGGGTGTTTAGCCACGGCGTACAGGGGAAAAAGAAACCCGATTCGGTCTCTAAATACACAACTGTGCCCTAACTTTTGGGGGGGTATGATAAGACTATCGTGGATTTTTAAAAACCTGGTTCTTTGTTGGTGGCGCCATCCTGAATATTATGATCCTTTTCGATGTTTTCCTCCACTAATAGGTTTCCCCATTTGTTGTGTATGAGATTGTGAGTTCTTGTCCCTCATGTGCGACTTTCCACTGCCTGATATCAAAGGGTAACCATGACCGTTAGTTTCTCGGGTGGGTGGGGCGTTATAGCGAGTAGAGGTACAGTACCGCCTCGAGTTTCCGATTTTGTCGTGAGAGGAATATAACTGAGTAATCTCCTGGTCACATTACGCTAATGGTAGCGTGGGGAATGATCAAGTTTATAGGGCTTGGTAAAGTGGTGATGCTATAGTAGAGACAGTATAGAGTCTAAGGTGTATTAAGAAACAATTCGTTTGTGGTATCATATGGCGGACGTTTGCCAGTGTAATAGACTCCAACGGATATCAGCGTGATCACTTCAATTTGACATAGACTTTGATTGCGAAGTACACAATTACCTGGTATCAAATTTTAGGGGTGAGAGATTCCATCCCCCTAGTATCGTGTCTTTCGGTTGTAATCCATTGTGTGGTATGGGCTGTGTATAATACGATAATATATGGTGTCCTAAGGTTTTATTCGAGCGCTACATCCCGTCTTCATCCTGCCCCGGGGGCTGCTAGGATAGAAAAAAAAAAAAAAAAAAAATCCGTTGACATTAGTCTCCTGGGCTAGAACTCTCACAAACAATTGGAGCTTATCCTCAACCACTGCCTCGTGGTGTTAGGTACGTAATGCTTGAGTATGTCCAGAGGATACAATTGCGCAGCCTAGGCTGTCTTTGAATTGAGTTAAGCTTCATTCTCTAGCCAACGGCTTATAAGAACTCTGATAGTTTCGACGTCTGCAAGTTATCTCGAGGCGTGTCTGGAAATGGGATTTTCGGTGGTGGGGTTGTAAGCTGGGTGTGGGGGGAGATAGAGAGGGTGGAAGGGAAGTAGTTTGGTTGGTTGGGGGGGTTAGGTTGGGGACGTAGATGCGGGTTTGGGAAGTGCAGAGAGGCTGAGTGCTGCATGTTGCTGATTGCTATAATACCCTATTTTGGGGATAGAACAGGTATACTGTTTGTTTCAGGATGGGCCAGGGTTTTGTCTACATAATGCCCATCGCGGCAGATCGGTGTTTAGTCATGGAATCACAGCCCTTGTTCTTCTGTGAAAAGTGTTATGGAAGTACTGTACATAGCAGTTGTGGCTATAGTCAAGAGGGAAGCAGGAGGACATGTTAGCTTCCTCGATTCATTGGTCAAGAGATGTTCTGGAAATTTATACCCAGTTTCACCTCTTCATAGGCAGTCACTCATATTGTTCTTTCTCCCTTGGCCACGACACGCGATATCTCGTAGCAAACGGCAAGAAGGAAAGGCCAGCCCGTTTACCATCCTGACTTGGTGGAAGTCGCGATTAACAAAGCCCCCCGGGGGACATTCTCAGTTTACGAAACCGGGCAGGAACCAGATAATTTTGGGTAAAATCCAACAACCAGGCCTTCAGTCAGAAAAGAAGTAAAGGCCAGAATGAAGAAACACTCACACCGGGATGATTGGTAATGGCGGCTCAGACTTCAATTATGTCCTTTCTTCTTATACCAGTTAGATCCAACCAGGGATGATGCTGTTTTGCCAGGTGAACCCGTCCTCCCCAGCTCCTGTCAAGTACAGCTGGCAGAAGTGACCAGCTGGGGTATAGGAATGTGAGGGCCCGAGATATGCTGGAGCGGGATCGGTGGTAGGGTTTGTTTTGTGGGCCGGTGAACTCTGTACTGTGATTGAAGATTTTGTTTGAGAGGCTTCAGAAACTCCTTCCTTCTGTTGTTCTGTGTGTTGTCAGAGTTGGGGGGGAGGGCTGATATGTTATGGTTGGTCGTGAAAGTTTCGGGAGTATAGAGGATTGATCTGGAGCTATCGTGGCTAATAGAGAAGGTTCTCCAGACATCTTTCCCTTGTTATCACGGGAATATGCTGATGAATGTGGACATGCTCGGAGCCGCCGAAATATGTGTGGCGATCCACGGAAGGACCTAGACGCCTTTGTTGTGTTTTATACATGCCCCTGTCTATACGGTTGGTTTAGGATAGTGCACGATAGCGAAGCACCTAGCCTTACCTTACCTATTCCTCCTACCCTCTTTCGGGACAAGTGTAGAGTGAATCTGCCCACGTTACCGCTGCGCTATTGGCATTTCGCTAAGAGTGTAGAGTAGGGGTTTCTTAAAAACCGCGGAAGGAGGCGGATGAAAGGGTGCAATCCCCTATGGTTGGCACTGCAAGACAGATATCAGGTCCGTCTCCACGCTATCGCGAATCACCGGCGCTCATTTGTCCGATACGATCATGCAGCTTTGATTCATACCTCAGGGGGTTAATACTTATCCTTTGTATTTCTTTTGTTTGCAAGATAAAAGATGATGGATCTATTTGCTAGTGAGAGTAGTGGCTCGTTATCTTGTTGAAAGGATGTGGAGGGGAGGTTAGAAGTCAGGAGGTGGGGGGCGGTGAGGAGATGTAAGGAGTATTAGGGAGACATGGGAAGTGGCGACGTGAACAGAATAGTAGTAGAGAGAAGAGAATGGAAAGAGAAGAAGAGGAGGAAAGAAGGAACGCGGGGGGCTTTCTTATTTGTGTATATAAGGTTTCCAGTTTGCCCATGGGTAAAGTATGGAGGTGAGAGACAGGCTACGGGTCAGAGATTGAGATACCGTTCCCGGACACGGGAGTTTCCAGTGTGCAAAGTCCACGAATAGTGCGAAATAACGAAACACCTTCCGCTAGCTAGCATCTATGTGACTCTTACCACTACCCAAAATACCATAATCCGAGTGATGGAAATCAATCACCAATTATCGTGAGTGGGAATTTTTACGCTTAAGAGCCGAGCCAGATAGACAATTTATTGAGCGACTTTGTTAATCCACTGCTCGTGTATGCCGGTGCTGTAACTCCTGTGGCGCTATTTCGGTGATTTTTCCTAGTGAAGGGAGCCCTCATTCAAATAGAGTATCCACCTTCTGATAGAAACTCTGTCGCCCCTAATAAACCGCAATCGCTATCTAGGACTTTAGGGAGAAGTTAGTGAAGCCATTATGATGCCTTCTACAGGGGTGTTGTGAGGGTATCTCAGTGGTGTAGATTGAATGTGTACAGGTATCAGAGCGTTGTTCATAATATCTCTCGAGAGTTGTGCAGGAGTATCATAACTTCCAAGGGGAGTTTTTACACTGTTCGCTGCTTAGGCTGCCGTATAAAGGATGACACCAGACAATTGTAATTTTTAAGCCGAAACCATAGCTTATCAACTGAGTGTTTGGATGATACCGCACATTACCGTGCCGCGGGTTACAGCAGCAATACGGAACACCGGAGAATGGCATCTTGCACTATAAAGTCGGGATGCTTGGTGATTGTATCTTCTGAGATCCTACAGTAGTTCATGCAGAATTGAAGTGACCACGCTCATAGCCACTGAGGTCGACTGCAGCGGCAAATTTCCGTCAAATAGGGGGAAGAACGATGTTGGGGAAAGGATGAGGACAATAGAGGTAATAAGGAAGACCAATCAAATTAATAGTATTCTCACAGTATCAGGATTTTAGGCAGCCCCTTCACATTTGCGTGGTCCCTACACTAGTCTAGACGATCCTTTCATATGATACACTTTTGCTAAGCTTTACAGGCTCGGTCACTCCCCATCCCTAAACTATCATACCAGGTATCATAGTAAGATTGCTCAAATATTCCTCCCACAGTGGGGCTACAGGCTCAGGGTAATACCTCCTCTTACTGAAATATCCCGCTAACCGCGAAAACTAATAATAAACCTTTAATCCAGAATTGGGTAGTTAAATGTTGCTATGGTGGGTGGGTATAAGCTAACAACTCTATATTATAAACAGAACATTTAGCTTAATGTCTAAATCGTGAACGTTTTCATGAAATAAATGATAACCACCTGAATCCTATTTGATCTAATAGAGCCGGGGGCACTCCTTCTGCTTAATCCCGAGGGAATTTACTCCGATAAGGCGTAAACCTGGTTGATTAAATATGATACGAGATAAGTTTTCACTTATATCATACCAACAGGCGGGCTTTAAGTCACTCCCTGCGGGCTCAGGTTCCGGAGGACAGCCAGACAAAAGGCCCAAACATGAAAACTGTAGGGCATATTAGGAGGGCTGTATAGGGGAGGGGGCTATTGAGGAGAGAGAAGTTGGACCCACGGTATTCTGACACTCAATTCTGGTGCCAGCTCTCTATTTGGAAATCTAAATTGAAATTTCTTTTCTACCTCTGTACGCCATGTGTAGACAGACCCTCCACCCCTCTATTACCTCCATTGAGATCTATAAAGTGTTTTCCATACTGGTTCAGCTCACAGCGTCTGGTAAGTTACCGTCCCGCATCGTATTGCACTCTATCGTACGCTATGAAAACTTACCATTGGAACCCAATATCAACTATTGCTGCATGCCGGTACATACCAAACTGCTCCCAGACCAGAGACGAATAGGCTAAACCGAATTTTTAAAGTTTCATTCCTTCCCCTCCCTCTCTACCCCAACACCTTGTACATCATTATTAGCAACTAAATCTATGTCAGTTTCTCCACCTCGGTGATTTGGGAGTAATTCCAGTGAGACCAACTCCGGTCAGGCCTATCAGCCTGGGTATGCCCCGTCTATGGGTCGGCAATCCGGGAAGTCTAGTCTGGATTCGGGGGAACCTGGGTCACTTCGGCCAAGTTTTCCTGCGGGCAAATCCAGGCGACGTCAGATACCGCTATGTTAGTATCTGAAGAGACCCAGGCCAAAGCCGTCCTATGCCTAGGAAATCTGAAGGTACCTGCACACTACTCCTGGGGTTTTCATTTCTTATCACTTCTGATAAACAAGCTGTCACTAGCAATACCTTCCAAGGATAAGGGATGAATGTAGGAGCAATGAATAGAATTAGAACCCCAGTAACTCTAGCAGAAATTGACGGGCGCCATTTGAAGTATCATAAAAAGAAAACAGAAGGGGCTTTGTTGCTTGGGCCCTTACGCCCACAAGTCATCTGGGCCGGACCAGGACCTCAGAGACCTGTTCTCCCCTTGTCCGGTCCGGTGCACCGATATCCGACGGGCCGGCCACTTGGGATCACCGAGTAATTGCCATCTAGCGTTTCAGGCAATACATGGATGAATTGCTTGCAACCTATTGACACTACAAAATTTATGCAAATTGTAAACACCTCACTGGACCTCAGGGGTTTAAGGATAGCCTGGATTAGGGGTCGATAATTCGGGAACACGAGGTTTTCAGTCGGGACAGAGACCAGCCATTACTTTAGCACTTGACAGACCCTCAAAGGGTGGTGCATGAGATAGCAGCTCAGTCCTAAATCACTTAAGAGGATACCTCCATGTAAAAGAGTAAAATGAAAAGGAACCATAGAGTACCCTGGCTTTCTCTGTAGTGTTTCTGAACATTCTATCCCAAATTATTCTCGGCGGCAACACATGTCAGCAAATTCTGGACGGCTTAGGCTAATCCCAAAGCCAACAGGCCCAAGCGAGGATTACAATACTCAATCTCTAAAAGGAGCACGATAAGAGAGGTGATCGGACCAGTCAAGCATCACTTACAATCACTCGATCACCTCCCAATCCCAGACCCTCTGTAGCCGCCCCCGCTTTGTGTCGGCCAATGTTAGTCACACTATCTATCCACACAACTCGGTGTGTCATTTTTTGTTCGCTCAACTCCTCTGGCCCTTACGATGTCACATATCAATAAACGATTGGAGTGTTGGCACCTTGCATCGCACCGTCCTTGAGCCCTCATCTGAGGTTGTGCTAATTACAAAACGCGGGGAGGACATGGAGCACCACATCTTGAAAGTAACCGCAGGGATCCCGGTTCTGCACAAAGTCTTTATGCAAATCAATTCCCGGAGGCACAGGAACAGGGAGAAAAAGAAAGAAACCCCATCCTCGCTCCTTAGGTTTTTCCCGTCATTGCTTATTCGCGTATCATGTATCTACAAACTTCTAATATCTGAACTTTTACAGGGAATATCTGTATAGCCGTAGCTCCATAAGGTATTACAGTGAGTGAATTTTCCACCACAAATCCCCTAATCAATGGGAGCTATTCTTTGCATAAGCTAATCCCCCCACGAAACCATCACTTTCATGCCTATAACGTCCAACACGGTTACTGAAAGCGTTCGCTAGTGGGATCACTAACAAGAGTCCAGATCGGGAATGCACAAACGGCCGTGTAGCACCCCGATGGAAAACCAGAGTCACTCGCATGGGCATCTAGCCCAGCACTCCTTTCCCAGCTTCCGCGGTCACCTTATGTCACTCGTGCTCTCAAGTGGCCAAATGTGATGCAGTGGATCCAGCTTTCGTAATCCGAAACACAGCTAACCAGCCTTCCTAAAAGCCTGACAACCCACGGATGACGGCTCCGGTGGTCAGTCCCAATCCAGGCCGGTGCCAAGATTTCCTCTTTCGAGGCAACATCTCTAGAATGATCCCGTAAATGTCTGGCGCTGCCCTGCCCCTTGGGAATCAGCAAATATCGTCCCTAGGGAACCGATTCCCCTGTCTCCAGTTCTCCGCGTCCAGCGCTACCGGTAGCGGGTAACAGCTCTCCCTTCAAATGAAACAACCGAATATCTAGCCCTTCACCTCTCCGTCGGAACCGATAGGGTATCCGCTCGGGTGGAACGAAAAACAACTGCGGAAATTTTTATCGTTTTTTTTGTTATTCCGCTCACGTGGTATTTTCTTTTTCTACGCTTTTGTTCCGGTTTCTCCACACAATGGATGGCGGTGGGAATTATGCCTTTTTCGCATCTAGTGCTTCTCTCCCGCAGTATCTCTCTCAAATANCCCCTTCTCTCCCTTCCCTTCCCAGTTTCCCACAGCGACCACATGGGATGATATGAGCAAATTCTTTCCCGGTTGTTGGGTAATGGGTCTAGCGCTTTGGCCATTAGCGCTTTGTCGCACTGGCGTCGCTTTCTTGACTTCAGCCAACACTAAATTCTAGAGTTTTCACTTTTAGGCCCACTCCTTTGCACATTCCGCTAGTGTTTATACAGTCCGCAGACCCTAATATCTCCCAAGGCATGGCTACGGGGACACCGAAGCGCTCGGTTCCGACGATATTTTAACGGGAAGGTATCTGACATATCCCGAACTTGATGGTTGACTTTTTTGCCCCCCCGAGGAGGCTTTTATTCGACCTAGTGATTGGTAAAATATTTTTGTTGATTGAGTTACCTGTTCCAAAAGGTACATCGTGGAAAAAGAATTATCTGCGACGATATCGAAAATCACAGGATATCACTCGCTAGGTTACCCCATGCAACCTATAAGTCGAGGAGAAAATGATTACAACTTCATGAAACCGCTGGGTGACGCAAAGATACTGGGAGAATGATTGGTGGGGGGGATACTTCCATCTGATGAGCCATCTTGATTCGTTCCGCACAAGCCTCAATAGTTTATCCTGGTCGCCGACAGAAATCCTGATTGATAAACCACCAGAGTGGAGAAGGTGCCAACCCCACTATTTCTCACTGGGCCGCTTGGATTAACCGATCTTCCACCAATCTGTGAAACCACTCGTTGCGGTTGTGCGCCGCTGAGGGAAAAGGAGACGCGGAACAGGTTTGAAAGGAAAGTAAAAGGAAAGATCTTGGCGTGATAATAAGCCAATCTACCAAGCTTTAAAAAAAAGGGATCCCTGGAATGTACCGTACTATCAGACTCTCGCCTAATTGAAGAAAAAAAAAATTTAAAAAAAAATTTAAACCCGTTGTTTCAGCTCGGCGCCCACAAACCCGCCGCCGACTTTCCCACGTCACACACAATTGCACACCTCGTTTCTGGGAGGGAAAGCTGCAGGATGGCTTATGCAACGCTTTTGACGGCTTCTGCAGCTTTGTGTTTGGTACCGCCCAAACCCAATTGTTGCCATCAGCAGTATCGGAGGGCCCAAATCGCGCTGGTGGATCACCAACTAGAGTTCTTCATCCAGGGTCACTCGGGATCGGAACAACCGCCCATCGATGGCCAACTGGAAATCCTGGGCCTGGCCCCGAGATATTTGTTGGCACCTCACCTGCATCGGAGACCTTTGAAGCCCCCAATTTCTTCCTAGCCCCGATCGGTATTTCGTGTCATACGAAGCGACTGGTCAGGTAAATCGTATACTCTACGAGTAGCTACACCACTGGGCGACGAAGGATTCGTATTCAGGCCATCACGTTATGTATATGTGGACACCAGGATGTCCATGCAAGCTAGGGCATCAGTCACAGAACCCCAAATATAATCCCGCCTGTCAAGCAGGGTTCAGGGAAGTTGAGGGGTATCATAAAACATATGATAGGTATGATAGATGGGGAGGGAGGGGTGTGTGGGCGGCTTCCAGACACGTCGCGCAGCCAAAGCCCGTCACTCCGCGTAAAAGTCTCCCATGATCCTGCACAGATTCCGGGCAGGCAGGTCCCCAGTTAATCGTGGGCACCCCCGGGATATCAGATTTAGTGACCGGAAACTCGAGCTATCTTATCAGAGTGGGGCAACGGACAGCATTCAATGAAGCAAAGCCGAAACCCATGCTGCTTCCAGAACCACCCCAGGCGGTTTGTTGGCCTAGGAACCCCCCCCCCCCCCCCCCC